>JARJCP010000088.1:0-390430 GCA_029281795.1 Mycena crocata | reverse complement strand
AGGAAACAAACGCGTCAACGTATCATGAGGCATGTCGATATCTATAATGCACCCGTTGGGCCACGGATTGTAGCAAAAAGCCTGCACATTGATAAGTTCAGCGTACAGATCACGAAAGAAAGAAACGCAAACCTTGCCAGCACAGCGGTCAGCTGCGTCGAGGATCTCGTTGACGACGCCCATAGAAAGGAGCTGCGCATCATAAGCATCGAGTAGCATACGAGCGTGCGGGTCAACAATGCCATCCAAGGCGGGACGAAACAAGCGGCAGAACGTCACGCCCGTCATGCCCACAAGGACCCTAAGAGAAAATGAGCGAGTGTACAAGAACGCATACGCAAGACGGACCGGTAGTCGGCCGACGGCACCGAAAACGATGCAGACGAAGGAGGAATGGGATGCAACGTCGGCAATGAAAGGAGCTCTGCGACCAACGCTTGCGTTGGGAGGATAAAAGTGCACCCCAAACAGACCGCACCAATCAAGACCTTTATTCAAGACCCGATGAAGTACAAGAATGGGTGAATCGAGGTTCATTTCCACGCGGCACAAACGCGCCTGGGTACGCTGAGCAGAAACCAGCCGCTCATATCTGTTCGTTTTTTGCCCCAGATACCACGAGAATAGCAGAGAACAGAACGGACAAAAACCACAGGCTCAAATGAGCTGCGAAAAGGATATGCACAAGCGAAGATGGCCGTTGAGAACAGAATGCAGAGAGATCACATAATCCAAATGATCGTTCCCACCAGCGCACGAGACTACCTACTTACCGGATAATTCCGGGCACCCTAATCAAGATGTTTGCACATGTGGTGCAAGCTTCCCGACCTTGGCCAGCGCCACGATGGGGGGTCAATATGGTCGCAGCTGGCAGAGGAGATAGGCGCAAGGTGGACAATCACATTTTAAAAACGACGAAGGACACAACGACAGGTATACTACGCCACAAAGAGAAGGACAACACGGTAGAGAATACAGTAGAAAGACGAAAAAGAGGAAGGCGAATCGGTTGCTACAACGCAATAATCAGCAGCGGCGAAGGAACAAAAAGAACAAAATAGACTTGAAACAGAGCCATTGGATAGTATGTAGCGTAGCTGAGCGCAGGTGAGTAAAGCAGCATACACAGGGCAATAAAGCGCTAACTTGAAACGCGGACCATAGCAGTTCAAGCCCTCATTTTGCTCCGCTTGACCGGAGACTGACCGACGTCGCCATCATCCTCTGGCTCGGTCAGGATACCGTCGAAGTCACGCAAACTGCTCAAATCACTCGTAATAGACGCGCGGGGGAAACTGCAGCAAAGTCAGAGACGGAAGGGATTGCAGAACATAAACGAATCGCAACGCACCACTCCGCTGGGAATCAAACGGCGACCCAAGAGTGCTAGGCCCAGCGACTGCTGCCGCTCCTGCCTTGGTGGGAGACGAGGTAAGGCGGAAGTTGTCAAACTCCGGGGGAGGAGGGGCGCGAATGATGGGGCCGTCGAAGTTGCGAGGAACCATGACCGAACGACCTTCGATAGGTGCGTCCGAGTCGGCCAGGATCTTGATACTATGAGCGTTGATTTGGTAGATCTAACACAGGAGTTGGTGAGCGAATAACAAGCGGCCAGGGAGAGAAAGGACGGACTTTGCGCTTCCTCGGGCGAGGAACGCCATTGGCGTCAGTATCGTTCATAACGAAGATATGCAGCGAGGCGCTGATCAAAACCAAAGTGCCGGGCCGAAGGCGGTCGTAGAAGTTGAAGGGAGGGACAAGAGCATTTTTGCCGTTCTCGGTACCATCTCTCACGTCAAGCTGAACAAGCCTGGCCTTGGTCTGGTTAAAATAGGCACCGCCGTAATCGGACAAGAGACGAGGATCGTAGAGAGCACCCAGCCTAATCTCATGCGCTAAAACACAAGAGGTGAGCTGGACCCTACACCGCAAACAGGAAAAACACTGACGCTGAGGTTCGCGGACATCCCCAGGGATGCTTGAAGTACTACGGCCAGGCGTAGCTACAGAACTGCCACGACCAGAGGTATCGTCCAACTTGCGTTTACCACGACGCTGAGGAGTAGCCGCACCGGCGGCAGCAGGAATCTTCAAACGAATTCGGTTAGAAAAGCAACATTTGGAGGAAGAAGGGTGAGACTCACGCCGTACTTGGGAAGCATATGGCACATGATAATGTCGTCCTGCGTACTGTCGTCCTCGATGGCGCGAAGCCAAGGGCGCATGAGAAACTCCTGGCAAGTAAGGTGAGCAAGACAGGTGGGTAAAACGGCCACATACTTACCTGCGCAGGATTGTCACTCTCAATACCAATTTCATGATCGATGGCGGCACGCAACGGAACGGTCTGGTTTTCGTAGAAGTTGGCAAGGCGGGTAGTCGCGCAAGTGGGCATAGTAAGAGCGAGTATATCCTTAACGTTGAGCTTGGTATCGTCTATAGGCTTAAACTAGAAACACATAAGACGGCGAAGTAAAATAGAATCATTCGAACTCACGACATTGCCAGTGAAGTAGTTCCGGTAGCGCGCGAGGAGAACAGTTCCGTGTATAGAGCCAGCGACTTCACCGACAATCAGGGTACGGAACTCAGCGCCGGCGTTGTCACGAAACTCTATGTTGGTGGAATGGGGAGGCTGGTACCTGACGAAATCATCGGGACAGTCGACGTTGCCGAGGGCCTTGATACCCATGGACGACAACTGGTCCGCGAGCTCGTCGTACATGCCGCAAGCAGCCCTCTCTTCAAAAACTGGATCGAGAAATAGGTAGTAGCGATCAAAACGAGGAGGCGACTCGAGGTCCTCACCAGTGGGTACGGGGTCACCAAAAGAAGACATGATAAAGCAGACAACGAAACAGTAGACAGGTGTACAGGTATGAGAACAGATACCAAGACTGAAGCCGACAATGACCCGTTTTTATGCGAACCAGAAACGAAAAACCCCCCTCGACCGACGACCCCCCTCCCACATTGAAAATATCGAGAGGAACCAGTATACATGAACACGCATGGAATTCAGAAACACGCGTGGAGTTCGCGTTAACGGGATAAGCCTAAATAGAACACATCCAACGCGACTGAGGAACGAACGAAAAAGAAGCAAACCCGTAACCGATACAGGGACTCGGTCCATGGACCGGTCTAGTCGCAAAAACCGATCATGATCGACGATAACAATGATCCGAACTGCGAAGCGGAATGCGGTGCTGGACACACAAATAGAAGAAGGGACACCAAGACAAAGTAAAGCAAATGAAGGAGTAGCCGCAAGGAGCAGCCGCGAGAAGACGAGTAACGGACCAGGAAAATGGGAACGAAAGACCGAGGCGTATCGCGAACTACATGTAAGCATCACCGCCACATCGTAACCACAAAAATAATGACATTTGGATTAGGTCCACTGGAACTCAACTTCCTTCCCAAGGAGGTGAAGATACGAAGTGTATCAGGTGGCGCCCCAAGACCATCACCGGACAAAGCGAGGATAATCATTCCGGAGCAATGCATAATTTGCGTAAGCGACATCGCGACGCGCCTATACCAAAATCATGACATTTAGATCAGGTCCACTAAACCCCAACTTCCTTCCTCACGGAGGTGACGATACGAAGCGGCGGTGAAATAAACTGTCAGGTGGCCTCCAAGACCATCATCGGACAAAGCGAGGGCTATCATTCGGGAGCAATATAACATAATTTGCGAATTTGTGTAAGCGACATCACTATGTACACGCCGCACGCCAAATCTTACGAAACCTATACTGGTCACTTCCTTCCCCATAGAGACGAAGTACTAAGCGGTGGCGATGAAGTAAACCGTCACACAGCTCATCAAGTCGATCATCGGACAAAGCGAGAGATATCATTCGGAAGCAGTCTAAACTACGACGAATAGCTCTGTAGCAACGAGTTGATAGCTCTGCTGACAGAGTAAGCTGGACCCGATAACATCACGAGACTTACGCGAATTAAAGGCACTGGTCCTGGATTCCGCGTGCGGCCTGCATCTGGACAGAGCACATGGTTGCAAAAAAGCCTGCAGCGGACAAGCACAAGATCCCCGATGGCAAGCCCTCGGTTACGCGAGGGAAGGGAGTCATGATCCAAAGTCACGGAGCTCCCCGAACCAGCTGAGCGCTCGAAGAGAAAGACTCCGCGATACCAACAAACAACCGACCAGGCGTGGCGCGAACAACCTATCCGAACAGGATCAGCGCACAAGGACAGCATAGCTCCGAGTCGACGCACGGCGCTATCCACATCGACGCGATGTAAACCCGATTGACATCGCCCACTGGATCGGTGTCCGAAGCTGGGCCAGACGACCAAGGTTCCACGCTGCTGAGCTCACACTGAAGGAAGACTCGCGTCAGCAGCAGCTTTTAGTGAGAAAAGAACTAGAAAAACGAACAGGAACGTCTCGTAGAGCCTCTGCACTCCAAACCTCATGACGCGAGCCTCGACACTCGGCGTCCATGACACGCCGAAGCGTCTGCAGTTGATCCCAATAAATAACGTCGAGAGAGTGGCCAGCAGCCAACAGGAGCGCAAGACGCAAAGCTAGAGGGGATTCTACACAAAAGTTCAGACGGGAATTCACAGAGCGCGCGAACACCGACATTTCCACCACTGGGACGGATACGATCGATAACCCCCACAACCAGAGGCAGAAAAGGGTCACCCGTACCCCAGACATCATAAGAATTGAGCATGCCGCAGCGACTGCAATCGGGTGAACCAACCGGCCGACGGGAGAAGTCGGGACCATAAACAGCACGTGAAAGTAGTGGAACAGCGGGATCCTCCAAACGTCGGGCAAGCAAGTCTGAGACGGATGGCATAAAGGGAAAGGGGAAGAGGCGAGGTGAGCATGACACATAAGCAGGCATCAACGCTGATGCTGACGATCATCCGAACCTACCAAGCATAGATCAGCGGCAGAACAGCCAACGACAGAGACAGAGAACAGCGTACCTAGAGCGATGCGGCATCCATACGCGTCCGCTTAGCAACCTGATAGTCAGACAGAAGAGGCGCATCCAGCCGCTTGCGTTTGCGACGCAGCCCGTCTATCTGTGACCGCGATTCGACAACGTCCATAGCTTCCCACTGAGGAAGTTGAGGAAATACGGACGTCGCCGCGGTAGACGAAGAGCGCTGTAAAGGCTCATCCAATTGCTTCCGACGGCGACGAGGCGCACCCGATGTTAGGCGGCTTGGGACCATATCGGCCGGCGCAAGCTCCTGAGAAAGAGCAACGGGCCGAGCGACGAGAGTGGCTGGTGCTGAAACGCGAGGGACCGCTAGAGCGCGCCTCCTCGGTCGTCGGGCACTGGCCAAAGGAGACACCGGAGCAACAGGTCTCGGCGCGTCGAGCGTCCGGCGCTCTTTTCTAGGACCTACGACGCTGTCGTTCGCCTTCTGCTTGCGATCCAGACGAGTCCAAAGGTCTTCACGCACCATTTCATCGTTGTCAGATTCATCGTCAAGCTCCTCGGGTAGATCGCTAGAAAACCGAGTACGAAGAACGACTTTAGAACGAAGGACTTCTTCTTCTGTACCGTATTCAACTATAGTCTGCAGCGCAAGTTTCTCCAGACGGACAGTCTCTAATCGAAGATCCTGAGAGCTCCTACAGCAGATCTTCGCCTTGGGAAAAGGAGTCATGAGCACAAGACCGTCCAGAGTTTCCAACCTAGACACCATAACATACGGAGCCTCGGTGCCGTAGCAATCCACGAGATTAACGATAGCGTTCTTCATCGTCTTACCCTGAGATTTGTAAGTAGTCATAGCAAAACCAGGTTGGATAGGCAGCTGAGTCCTCTTCACCGTGCAGGATGCATGGGAATAAGGATGCTCGATCCTTATATCAGTTACGTCCTCTAGAGCGACAACATGATGGTCAGGCAAACCAGGAACCACCCCCTGCACAGTGTCCGGGCACTCGACAACGCAAGAGATGGCATGACGGAAGCCTTCTTCATCGGTGTGTAATAACGAACACTCTTCAACGTCCCGAAAGCGCCGTTGACAACACCGCCTGGTACGTCGAAATTCTGGGATATCGTGACAGGCATACCAATGACGAGCGGAATCTTCCCCAGACGCTGATTGCTCTTGCCAGAATCGAGTTTCCGCAGGCGCTCGGCTAGTCGCCCGGGACGGATGAGCTGCTTTTTAAGCCGATCCTCCGCATAATACCAATGAAGCTCACGTCCAGTGCGCCTAGCAAAGTCAAGGGCAGCCCTGACGTTTAAACGATCCTTCATTTCGTTCTCGTTGACAATCATAGGGGCGGAGCGCCAGGCTTCGGAAGTCCAATCTATACAGAGCTTTGTGATAAGCCGAGAGTTTAACAATTCAAAGTCTGCGTCGGTGCAGCGCCCAAATCGCAATCGACCCAGGAGCGACACAAACTCTTCATTGGATACGCCATCCTCAGTCTCTTGACGTTTAAGCTCTGTAAGCAACACTACTGTCCGAACGCTCAGCCACAACAGCTTACCACAGATATTCTTCTGTCCCAGAGGAGTAGACGCAGTGAGAGTTCGGATAGCGGAACCCTTCTTATTCTTGCGAATAGAATACTGCTCGATGCGGGCATACAGCCTGGACTGTCTAACGGGCGGAAGCTGATAGAAATCCCAGCAAAAATGACATTTATACCACCAAAGGCAGATCCAGATTCACCTTTTGCCGCTGAGAGGGCGGTGCTTATCTCGTACAACAGAGCGCACCCTACCATCGATATCTCGTCGATAAACAGATAATCAACACCTTCCCACATCGCCATCAAATCTGTGAGAGCCTTGCCCGTCTTTTTCTTAACGTCCCCTTTTTGACTCAAACCCAAAGCCGCGTGAAGCGTCATGCCAGAAACGTTCCTAGCAGCTACACCAGTATACGAAGCGACCCTGAACCTCCTCGACTCACCACGGGCTTGGAAAAAATCCTCTAATGCATGCAGGACACGCGATTTGCCAGTCCCTCCGGGTCCACCAAGATACATACGGAGAGGAGGAGTGGTACGATCGAGACTGTGACGAGCGACAATATCAAATGCTCGTCTCTGTTCAAGATTCAGCGTCCAGTCAGCAGTGACCTTAGCCATCAGAGCATCCGACGAAAGAGGGGGCGCGGTAACTGGCACCGGACCTGGACGAATCTCCAGCGTCTCCGAAATGACAGGCAACTGCGACCGAAACGGGTCTCCACTCGCAATTAAACTGCCGAGGACAGGAGCAGTAGAAGGCGCACCATTAGCAGCAACAGAAACAGAAGAAGATTCACCGGTAACAGCCGCGTTTCGCCAGGCGTCCTTCCGCCGCGCGTAATTCAACTGCCAGGTCAACTCCAACTCAGGGCTCCGCTCATAAACCTCACGATGCTCGGTAGAGGGCATACCATCATCAGAACGCTCAGAGGCGGCGGATGGTGACGCAGATTCTTCGGCGTTGGAAACTACAGGCTCTGGACCAATGCAACCAGCCGTCTCTAACGCGCGCAGAGCTGCATCTATATTCTTATTACTTGTCTCCTTGCGCGTGGAGAAACAACTGTCCACCGTGTCCAGATGATCCAGAACAGCAGCCTCATCGTAATCACCAAGATCACCCTCTGCGCTTCGCGTCATGAGATGGATAGGAACTCCCTCGCGTTTTTTCCGATGACGTCTGTTCGCGTAATGAGCGTCCCGGCTGTCTTTGCACTCATGAAGCAACTGCATATTATCGATGACAGCACGGACCTCAGGCGAACATTCCAATAGAAACTCATCATACGCAGTGAGCCAAGTCTGGTCCTTCGAAAGCAAGTCCTTACAATGACGCCACGGCTTGAAGAGAATTAACATGAGACGCGCATGCTTATGTACAAGATCCTCTCGGTCACGACGCGGCAACGCAGGTCCGATCGGAACAGGCACATTCCTACGATTAGGAGCAATCACCCGAAGGATATGGCTCCGATCCTCGAGATGTTCAGAAGAGAGGAATACGCGTGGCCTTGTATGCCCAGACCACAGAAGGATGTCGCCAAACTTGCTCTCGTCCCAGCCAGACACAGGTGGCCGATCATCCACATCTTCATCCTCATCCTCCACTACAGGCTCATCAGGGACGTCAGCATCGTCGGGCACTGCGAGCGGTTCGGGTTCAGGAGCCTCCTCGACATCTCTAACGGCTTCTCCAGCTCGGGAACGATACTTAATCTTTTGAACTTGCGCAACAAAATCCCAAACACATACACCATCGAGTTCAGGGCCGCGGCACTGATAGTCCTTAGCCTGGGTAGCAGAAGGAACGTATTTCCCATCAGATCCGACCTTGAGCACAACATCATCCAGATTGCCCGGCCCATCAGCTGTATCCTCGACCTCGTCTGACATTGCATGCTCTCGTTCAGGCTCTTCTTCTTCTTCATCATCCCCCAAACCTTCCGGCGCGTCATCAGGTGCGTCTCGACGTAAAACACCTTCATCACCTTCAAGAATTTCAGTAGGATCGCGATCATCTGGAACCACAAACGGAATAACAACCCTATCCACACCCAGAGCAACACTATCTGCAGATTCGCCCAACGGATCATCAGACACAACGACCGTATCAGGCAAATCAGGATCTGTAGGAGGGTCTATGTCCGAAGTTTGTGCTACAGGAGTTTTACGATAACACTCCGGGCTTGGACGCTCAGAATTTATGAACCTCTCGAGAGCCGGCCAATACAAGTTGGCGTATCGGTGACTAGTGAAATGATCCTCGAAACCCATTATATACGACGCCACCTGCTGACCACTTAGCTCCTGCTGCGCTACCATAGCATAAGCGCACTTCTGCAAGAGTTTACGAGCACGAGTAGAAAAGTCATCACCCTCCGGATCGAAGTTACCCAGCTTAGTGGCGGCGAGCTCCAAAGCAGCGTACGCAACATGCGACTGCAGTTGAGTCTTAGTGATGTAATCGGTTATATAAAAGACGACAGCCTTTGCAGCTGCACCGGATGATATGAATTTGATATCCATGTTACATCGAAGGGACTCCAACATAGTGGCATTAAACTGATTGACAAGTCCATCCAAACAGCGAAGCTCCAACTCACCAGTCTCTTGATTAAAGACGCTGATAGGCCGAACATTATCCGCACTCAAATCGAAGCGACAGTCTCTCTCATACCCAGGCCCTTTCCAATACTTGTAACAAGTTTCCTTGTGACTATGAACCTGACAATAAGTGGCTAGCTTATGAAAATCTCGAGCTCGGGCGTCTTCCATATCTTCAGCAGGAACATACGGAGGAGGGCCGCGGGTGGCAGATGGATTGTATTTAGACAGAGGAACGTCGAGATCAGGTCTAACATCAGGCGGCACAGAAGTCGCGATAATATCCTCAAGAAAAGTAATAAGCCGCTGCTGAAACTCGAGATTTCCGCCGTTCTCGAGGGCCTTTGCCTTAATCTCGTTAGGATTCAGACCACCTTCGACCCATATGAGCATATGACAATGGAGAGTACCACGTCCCTGCGCCTCGACACACCCATAATAGGCATTAACAACACCGAGAATACCGCCCTCCACATCCTGATGAGTCGGATCGTAACCCAAAGCAGCGATAAAGGCTTTCATGTACGTATTGAAGAAACGCGCGGCTACGGCAGGATTCTTGGCGATTAATATCGACTGATTAGCTCTATTCTTCATGTCACCAGCACTTAGGTTGTCTATGTCAATATCTTCCCCAGCCAAAAAGCGCACCAAAGGATTATGTACATCGGCAGGATTGATAGTGACATAAAAGCTCGGTAGGCCCTTGTCCATCATAAGCCCGCGAATCTCATTACGCATTACAAGCTTGGACTGCGGGGAACCCTGTACATGCGAATTGATCAGGTTGACCTCTTTCATGAGAGCCAAAACCTTGCGTTCGTCGTCAGTATGCGCAGTCTTAGTGTCGCCCTTACTAATTCGCTCAGAAACAGCATGAATCGCATCCGCGGAAACGGTGGCAAACTGCGCAGCGACGTGGTCGAAATTCTTGCGTTTGACCTTGTATGAGGTACGCTGCAATAACGTCCTCCTCTGCATCATATTAAACACAGTGAACAGAAAGGAATAATGCTCTTGGAATCGTCGATCGGCAAGGTTAAAAAAATGGCGAAGATGTGCCTGAAAGCCAAATGGAGTACGTCGACTCTTGTCATCGACCCCTCCAATTCCATACGGAAACAAAGTAGGATAAATCAAAGGCAACAAGTCCGGATTGTCAAACTCATTCGCAGCTAAAGGATCGTGAGGAAGCGCAAGATAATTAGCGCCAGCTTTCTTAAGATGCCGAGCAGCTGCTTTTCTCAACACACCGGAAGATTCATGACCGCTGATGTCCGTAACCACGACGCTTTCGAACGCGTCAACATCCACGGGCTGGGGGCGGAGCAGGTCAGCAAGAGCAGTAAATCGAGGTAAGGAAGGAGCTCCATCAACACCAGTTTCAGATAGAACTGTGGTTTCCGACGGCAATTGACAGTCATCCAGCAATGGCATCGCAGCACCAGCGGATTCAGACAAGACTTCAGATTCAGATGGGAAGGGCACAGTACTGGCATAATTCGAAGTGGTGGCCTTTATTCCATCGGAGGGGATAATGTGCTCGATATGAAATGGAATCTCGACCAAGTCGCCATGCCCGTCGAACACCGTCCTGTCGATAATGACATCTTTATAAAGATGATTGTGTTTCTTGAGCCACTCTAAAGCTTTCATGACCCGCTCCTTACGGACGATAAGAGGTTTCGCTTTAGTCCTGATCCATTCTAACGAAGGTGGTTTAGATCCAACGAATACGACACAAATTGGCGTAGTGATATCTTCGATTGAAGGAGGCAGAGTAGCGGCGATGGCGGACGGTCGAGTGGGATAAACAATTATATGGCCCTTAAAGCCGCGCTGGACATTAGGAAACTCAGTGTCTGGATCCTGCTCACGCATCTGGATAATCCAGCACTTGGAACGGCACCGTGCAATCATCGCCTCTTCAACGACACTCAACGCCTTAAGCTCAGCAGGAACTTCACCGAGGAAATTTTTATTGGCCATAGCACGCCGCGGGACGATCTTGTTTAGCAGGTCTGACTTGCAGCCTTTGCACACAACGAGGACTGGATCGTCGGTCTCAGGGTCAGTCTCAATACAATCAGGTTCAATGAGCAATGTCGAATAATCCCCAGACACCACAGGCATCGGAGGAGGAATGACATCGGGGTCCAGCCAAGGTTTTTCAGCATGAACAGAAGCAGAGGCACCAGAATCACTGCCCTCATCCATGTAACCACAACCATCAAGATCCATCGAAGTGCTATCCCCCACATCTTCATCCGAGTCCGGATAAGCATGAACAAGATCTGGATGACGAAGCTGATCTAGGTCAAAACGCTCGAAGCTTATCGTCGTCCGGGTGGTGACCCTGCACCTCTCCACACAGCTCCCACAAACAAACGTTTCCTGAGCTTCTTTGGAGATAAACTCTGCAAATACATCCTTGAAGCGCTTCTTGAGCTCAGGAGATATAAGACGGGGCCATTCAGCTTTAAGTTTGGCACTCTCCCTAGCTCGCGATCCGCGGACGATATCTCTGTTGGTCTGACGAGACGTGCGAGCAGGCGCGACACGGATAAGCTTCCCACGATTGAGCCGTCGAAGGTACTTCTTCAATGAATCGCGGAGTTTGGCAACACCTTCCTCAGGAAACCATTCAACTCCATGCAATCCCAGAATCCGACGTAAGGCACGCTGAGAGAGGCGGGGCATTAAGTAAGTCAGGAGATTGATTTGCGTCAGATTTTGCAGTTCATCCCCACTCAACGAATCAGAGGGCATGACAGGAAAGGTCTGGTCGAAGATAGATGCACAAGCTAAAGACGGAGAAGCGGCGCCTCGAAGAGCGCAACGACCTGAGGCGACATGCTTAGTAATACGATCGCGAAGTCCTTCACAGCTAGGTTTCGGCATATGGACCCGATGGATACCAGCGAGAGCAATAAGGCTAGGTAATTGCATGTACTCGACCCTATCCAACAACAGTTCACTAGGATGCTGCTGAGAACACGTTTCGACGAGCCTCTGTAAACGAGAAGACATAAACATTCTAGCGGCATCACACGCAGACTCACAAACAGGGTCATCCTCGATAACCAACGGAGCTGGTAACCCGAGCGCAGAGGCCGACAGAACAAGAGCGGACGATGCAACCCTCGGAGAACGAGATACAACACTGATAGAATAATATGCCATCTCTGGTGCATCCTGAAATCCCTCACGAGCTGACAGGCAGCCGACATGCTCAACAGGAAGGCCGTTAGCATCAAGATGAGGCCCAAAACACGCCCCTGAAAAAAGATGAGACAAAAGAGCAACACGGTGCTCATCTGGAGCATCGAGGTAAGTACGGTCGACACCGTGGTCGGATAAAATCTGAAGTAAATCGATATATTGAGAATCGCTATACAAGGACCCGGTAGACGACAACAGAAGATGAGAGATATAGTCACTACCACAGCGACCGGACATCGACAGCGAAGGATGTGCATGCGTAGAAGGTCCAGCGACAGAGGACGAGGAAGGCACAATCGGAGTAGAGGGATGTGCGGGTTGCACCAGATCATAAGGGTGTACGTGGGTGACAGGAAACCCAGAGGGAGGGACAACAGGATGGGACGGAAACACGGGGACAGGGTGTACAGGGTTTACATTAAATCCAGGGGGAGGGAGAAAGACAGGGACCGCCGCAGCGGCGTCTATAATCTCAAAGTCAGCCAAAGAAACCAGGAAAGAAGATGAAAGACGGACGCCAAGGCAAGAATGCCGCGAACGCATCGAAAGAAGGAGCGACCGTGAAGCCAGTAGCAAGCATCAGTTCACGAACATGGGCCTTCCACTGAAGACCGAGAGAAACATCAGGCCCATATATATGCACGTCCACAGGGAGGACAACAGTAAAAGAGCCCGCAGCGGGTGTATGGAGCGTGAAAGCAAGCTGGAGGTTGGCGGTGTGAGGACGACCAGAGAGAACAGCGAAGAGAAAGCGCTGAGAGATAGAGGTCCGATGCTGCACCGAAGGAGCAATGCTGAGCGCCATAACGCCATCCACCTGAAGAGACATGGTGGGAAGAGGAGAGATAAACAGAGAGAAAGAGAGAGAGAAAGGGAGGATCGATCACGTCAGGCACAAAAAAGGAAAAGAGGCACAGCCACAGAATCGCATCAAAGAAGACGAAACACGCGACCCCTGCACACGGTTTTCTCCACAACCATCAGGAAAAGCATCATCCCGGGGCAGAGATTCACCGATGGTCGTGCGGAGGACCAAAACAGCGGTGAAGCATCACCGAGTCTCGATGCAAAGTATCGGCCAACAGCATTTATCAACGAAAAGCATCGGCCAACACCTTTTATTGATGCAAACTACCATACAAGGAAGGTACCTGATAGGCAATCATGATGTCGACGAATGGGGCTCCCATCACAACATTTGGAGGTTTGAAGTGCCTACAATACCCATCATTCTGATAGTGGGAATATACCGTCAACGAGTGGAACGAAAGACAACGAATAGCTTTGATTTGCCGTCGTTGGGAAGAGTTTGGAGGTTTTTGGGATTCGGAATTACCTTGCTTGTCAAGGTCTTTCCCGGGGTCATAATTGCTGCACTGATGATCACTCATATTTTGATCGGAAATCAATCCGAAATCACCGATTTCCCAGGACCCGAGACGAGTGCGTGCCCCCAACCCCTATCAGCGGGCAAGAGCACCAATTGCAGAAAGCTTAACTAGTGACTGTTCCACTTGTACACGGCCGAAAAAAAAGCGAACACAATAGGATTTTTTCTCGAAAGACAGAGTCAAAGAGGGGAAATGTGTGATTACATGGGAAAAAAAGAATTGAAAATCACCGTGGATAACTGTGCCAAAAGAGCAGCCAGTACTGAACGTGAAAATGAGGACTTCGACCAGAGATCCTACAAATGACCCAAGATCCCCGAGCATTTGAAGCCCAAAGTCGTGTTTTTGAGGCATCCGAGTTAAAACAACCAAGGGAGCACAAAATTGAACTTACGGGTGGGGAAATTAATGTTTTAGCAAAGGGAAACCAAAATGACGCGTAAAGTTCAACTCGCGCGCCATAATTGAACATTCAGTGGTTGGTGCGTTTTTGACTGAACCCCAGAAGACCGTTGTTGACTCCAATCCCCCGTGTAGTACAGAAAAAATGTGATTCAAGTCCACTTTTCAAGGTCTGTGTGCTTATGGTTTGAGTTATTGAACACACATAATTGAAATTGACTCGCAGATAGTTCAAGTGGGTTGGAGCCGTAGTAGGAAGGATTAATAAAACACGTTGATATGAGTAGCTCACTCCCATCGCGATTTGCAGGAAGGCGAAATATAATTTTCCAAGGTCACGGGGCACTCTTGTAAGCTTGAAAGACGACCAAGAACTTGAAGAAACACATTCACAATGACAGACTTACAGTGAGCTTGTGTGACCCCGCTTGTGGGGACGCGAAAATTTGAGTTCACGTTGCGGAGCTGCCTGCGTAACACAAGACTTTAATACAGCGCGGAAACGAAACGGTATAGGATGGCGCGAGGCAGAACATACTCCCTTCAGGCGTAACTCCGCTCCCAGGGACACGAAAAATTTGGCGGGGTGTTCAGGAAAAGTTGAAGGGTCGAGGGAAGCACGCAACGACGTGTTGGGAACGATAGGTCAATAGGACTTACCGTGGACTTGTAAACCTGGTTGTCACAATGCGGAATATCTAATGCGGGCTGGTGCACAGCGTTGGAAATGGGCTGGGTAAAAGTGACGCAACTGCCGCAAAGTGCCGCATCAGTGACGCAGCACTGCCGCATCACTGGAAGAATTGACGCATCCACTGCCGCATCGTCTCCCATTCAATGTACTTCCCCCGCCTGGCAGCAAAAACTCGTTATAATGTCTTTAATAGGTTCGATACATCATATAAGAACAAGAGGCAGGGGATACAACCCGTTTCTGGTTGTCCTCAAACAACTCCTAAGCCTTGGTCAATCCAGCTCAAGCCATGTTGGATTGAGCAGAATCCTTCATTGAGCCACGAAGGATTCATGTATTTGCTTCTATAATGCATACATATCGTTCATTTCAGGGTTATCTTCGGCATCGCAGATATATTGAACATGGTATTTGATACACGTCTCCATTCACACTTCTTTGGGACAGTCCCTGGACGAGTCTGCCCTCGGGACAGGCTTCAGTCTTGGCAACTCTATTCTCATTGAATAACTCCCATTCGCTCGCTTTCAACCTGCATTCAGAATGCTGTTCAAGTTCTTTCGCGTGAACAGCTAGCCACTATACATCCAGACTTTTCACCGAATAGCCCGATACTCTATGCTCCATGCAGGCAATATCTCTCTTGCCTTGAATTGAACTCCAAGTCCCAAATTCAACAAGAAATAGTTGGAACCATATCTCATGCATCGTTGATCGCTATTTCAACACTTCAAATTCTAGTCAGTCACCGCGCTGTCGCTGTGTGGTTTTCCTCTTTCTTATTTCCTTTCTATGTTGGGAAGAACTTCGGGTTCCATGCGGCAATCTCCTCCGTTCCATGGTACGGTATTGATTCGTTCCGTTCGCATATTTTTATTGCACTTAATCGAATCGCACTGAAAGTCCCTTCATCTGCGCCAGGTCATCGTTACATTCTAGACTACCCTCTGTGTTCAAGCTTGCCTCAAGTTCAAACCCTACTTTTAAGTTTTCACACACCGTGCCTCCCACTCCAGCTTAAATCATAGGTGTTATGTATCTAAGAGAGTTGTATTCCTTCAAGACAAAGAAATATGTTGGAAGGTTCAACACGAAGAGTGGAAATGAGAATAAGCATGTACCGTGTTTACGATTCAGCTAATTTTTTCGTCGCTTTCAGGCTATCGTTCATGCATTCACGGAGGTGTACGCATTCGGCGCAAAGCTGCGCCACGGTCATAACTGCCAACACAGACCGTCGTAAATTTACGCAAGAAAGTCAGGTCACTCAAATACTTGAAAAGACGAAATCGACATGCACTGTGTGCTGCGGTTTTTCAGTGACCATGTAAATACTTCAACTATTTCCACTCAACTGTGTCCTGCTAGCTGGCATTTAAAGTCAAGATTGTGAAGCCAAGGGCTCACAGTTCGATTTCTTTGCTGTGCTTATTTATTAATAGAATCTTATCTTGTACGCTCAACCATACTGTAGAACCATTGCATTCTTCTTCTCAAAAATATACTTTCAACTTCATAAACCCCAGCTGGGTAGCCTCGCTCAGTCAATATTTGAGCAGTATCAGCCGTATTGGGCACAACTATCTTTGCCACATCCATGCCTTCTTTTAAAAACATTGTCACCGCTCACATTGGTTAACTGAGCAACAGGTTAACTGAGGAACAGGTTAACTGAGGAACAGGATCCGAACTGCTCCCACAGTTCAATACCCAACTGGATGAGACCGATTTATTCCGATCTTCATCGGTCACCAACAGTCTCAATTTCGCGGGACACGGTAGAGTGGACTCATTCGAATAACACAGTATGAAAGATGCTACCAACGAAGGGTGTTACAAAGCTGCGGTTCTTTGCAAGGGTCTGCTTTTTTTTTTGCCGAAGAAACAAGGGGAAATAGTGGTTTGAACTCCAGGATTCTTCTAAATATTTCGAGCCAGGGCATCGTAAATTCCAGGGCCGAATCGGGGCTCCTCGTTCTGAGTTCATGGAAGGTATCTTCGGTGCATTGATAATAGTATATTTCCTTTTCCCCCGTGAGATTATTCTCGATCTGCTCACTGTTACACAAACACTGCCTGTCCTTTATCAGCTGTGTGTGTTTGTGAATACTGTGAAAATTCGATTTTACTGCTACCTGCCTTGGGTACCTCAATTTGAAGAGATTAGAGTACACACTCTAGTGTTTGGTCACACGACTATCATTCAACACAATAGATCTGCGAGAAATGAGGCCTGTGTTCTACTGCAGAAACTAAATCCTGTTCATTTCCGGTTGCGGCCTGCGCACACAAAAATATCGTTGAGCCGAGGGACATTTCAATATGCAGAATCCCCGAGGGTTCATCCTACTTGTCGAAAGTTTTGGATTGCCTGGCAGTCTGAAGATCAAACCATTGCTGAATAGTCAACCAATTGTCCTCCAAAGCACTGTGTACACCATCCAACCTTCCACCTGCTTAAAACATCGGAAGCATAATCTGCGGAGTCGATTCCGCACAAGCTAGTTTCGACTACAATCCAATTTGTATGTAATGCAACAGGAAACTCTCACGGTTCGAGTTTCCTTTTTCACGTCGAACTGGGGAGAGTTTGAACTCTATAATACATCCGACACCGACTTTAGTTAGTAGAGCGTCAATTCGGCACTGAGTTGCACCAGGATATTTCATCCAGACAAAAATAGGACATTCAGGTAAAGTTTGGCACTTGCAGGCATAGATATTTTGGATTGAAGTTGCATGGCAAGTATGTTGTCATTGGCTTCAGCGACTTAATGTCAAATATCAGGTTACATTTCATGTGCGATGCGGCACTACCGCAGTATTAACGCATCCGTGCTGCAGCACTGCCGCATCTGTGCCGCACTTGACACATCATTGACGCATCGGTGCCGCATCCTTGACGCATCGGTGCCGCATGAGTGACGCATCGGTGCCGCATCACTGACGCATCGTCGAGACAGCAGTGCCGCATCATTGACGCATCCAACTCAAAATTGCCCATGGATTTGAGCGAGCCAAAAGATTATTAGAATGTGTATATGCATGTTTAGAATACTTCAACCCACACGGGAGGACCGGGAGGTACTTCATAACCAAAATAGGGTTGGACTTCCACTGAATATGTTGAATATGGAGGATCAAACTGGCAAGGTTCACTTTCATCATCTTATGGAATGCTCAACCACTCATTAGACTCATTTTCAACACCATACACAGTGAATTATGAAAACAGGACATGGATGCGTCAATGGTGCGTCAGTGATGCGTCAGTGATGCGTCAATTTGCGGCATTTTCTCCGGGCCCGTTGGAAATGCTTGAAGACTACAAAAAACGCGTCATGCTTGCAGCGTGGTTTGAATCCATAAGTATCTGAATCAACACGCCGAGCGCACAAATGCGATCAAGCAAGGTCTGTGCCGACACAGTCGGCCCTCCTCGTGGAAGTGGCCGGCGATAATTCTCATCGGTCACGTGACGTAACTGGCTTGTTTCGGCCCGGGGTGATTGACCAGCGCGACTCAAGCCCGCCGCTATCCCTATACGATGCTCCGAATTGCTATTCTACGCGGTGCAAGAGCCTTTAGACCACCAGTTTCCAAACCTGCCTTTTTACCTCGAACGATACAACGATTCAAATCCACCGGGCTTACGCCTGAACAGCAAGAAGCAGTGAATGATTTGAAAAGGGACTGGGATGCAAAGCTGTTGTCATATGAAGAGCTACTTCCTAAGATACGCAGTCCGAGTCCGGTGAGGGAGACGTGTTCTTCACTGCCCGTCCTTCCTTTCTAACCTGCGCAGGATTCATATTTGATAGATGTTCGTGAACCGGAGGAAGTTATGCAAGGAATGATTCCCTCCGCTGTTAACGTCCCACTCTCTGTCCTCGCGAATTCACTGCACCTTACTCCGGAAGCGTTTAAATCCAAGCACGGCTTCGAGAAACCTGGGAAGTCGCAGGAGCTTACGTTCTACTGCAGAAGTGGTAAGAGAAGTGCGTCTGCTGCCGATGTTGCCAAACGAAATGGTTTCACAAAGTGCGTGGCCCCATACTTTGCATGGATGAACCTCACGCATATTCAGCATTTACAATTACGTCGGATCCTGGCTGGAGTGGGTGGAGAAAGGCGGGGACAAGGCAACCAAATAAATAATCACTTACATAGCATAGCGCCTAATCGTAAACGAGAACTATGCTTTTGTCTCTTACGCGCGTCGCGTCCGTTCAGTGTCGTCGCTTTCGCCGCCCACTGAGATATCTTGCACTTCCACCCACTCGATGGGGCCGTCAAATGAGCACCCCCCCGCAGCAAATAAATATCAGGTTCAGAACTACTGGTTCCGGTGCATAACGTGGCTCAAATCTTGCTCGCCGCAGCGAACTATCCACTGAACGCTATAATCTGGTCTCCGATACAGCCATGGACAACCTTCTTCATGCCCTGGAAAACCTGGTTGACAGTCTAGGAAATCCCACGTACGAGGTGGAATACCATGTTAGTGCTTTTCGGCGTCGGTCGTGCATTTCTTACCTCTGTGCAGAGTGGCGTCTTAACGCTGCAACTGGGCGATAAGGGAACGTATGTAATAAATAAACAACCGCCCAATAAGCAAATTTGGCTGTCATCGCCGTTCAGGTGCGACTTTTCATCGTCTAAATTCAATCTACTCATACATTGCAAAGCGGCCCCAAACGATACGATTACCATGGAGGGAATAACGCATGGGTGTATTCCAGGGATGGCCAATCCTTGTCAGACTTGCTCAATCGAGAACTGAGCGACACCCTCAAGCTGCCAGTGGATGTTACAGACCTCACTCATTTATAGCCGATACATTGTATTCCGACTCCGGGTCGATTTATTATTGCATGCCAGGAATCCGATTCAAATACATCAATTTACTCGTCCACCTCCGAAGGAATCAACTGGCCGTGAGGGATTGGCACAGTGCTTCTTTGGCAGTGGAAGCTGTTCCGCGAAAATTTGTCATGTTAACGGAATGTGTAATGATCCGAGGAAATATACGGGCGCGTTACTTTCATGATGAACCGTGTTTCACGTTTTTCGGAGGCTTTGAATTTGGAAGTTTTGAAGCTGGATTTTGCATAGAAGGGGGACCTTGGATGTGTTAATCCGTGTGAATCTGCTCTTGAAGCCTCACTCACCTTCACCGCTGTCAAAATGTTTTCAGCATTTTCAGTACGGACATTTTCTGCAGGAGAGAGAGGCATGC
Source organism: Mycena crocata (assembly GCA_029281795.1). Lineage (NCBI taxonomy): Eukaryota > Fungi > Basidiomycota > Agaricomycetes > Agaricales > Mycenaceae > Mycena > Mycena crocata. Next base: position 370,377 of record JARJCP010000088.1, on the reverse strand, counting down.
CTTGCAACTCTTGATTCTAGATCTTTCCCTGGCGCGGAATTGGTTTGATGTGCGTTGAGTGATAACAAAAGAACATACGCCATGCTTTGAGCACCTCGGGGTCATTGCCTGAATCTTTGAGGACTTCCTCTATGAGTCATGTCAGTTGTGAAAAACATATGTTGCTAGACACAACACATACTCCAAGCATCGTCTAACGCTTTATTTGCAATTGCTGCTGGATCACCTGGTTCCTCGAAGGGGTCGGGCCCAAAAGCGCGTTCACTTTCTCTGAATAGATATCTTCGCATGTCTTCGGGTGTAGGTTCATAGTCCGACCCCAATCTTGCCTTGCGAGCCTCCTGAACGGTGCGCCGAGCTCGGGTAGTTGTTGAGTGAGAAAAAGCGCGATTCGTTAACCAACGATGCATGTCTGTCTGAGGACCTCTGAGGACGCACCAAAAAAATGCGATCACGTGGGAGGATGTCGAATTCGTTATTAATATTTATATTACTATTAGACGGTTAGTACGGAAACCGCCTGTTCCTCAACGGGACCGCGGCGGAATCTACCTACCTACCTCCGAAGTCTGTCTCAACTTGGTCCTCCTGCCCAACTGCGGTCCTGGTAAGTGACTACCTCCCATGAGTAATGTATCCAGTCCCCTCGCGTATCTCATACTTAAATTACATGCGGGGTGCGTAGAAATTCAGTACGTAGGAGAGGCACCCCTCATGAACGGGCCTAACGATAATGTGCGTATAGGATGGCCTTATAATGATAATGTGTTAACACGATGGATTGCAATGCGACGATGAAAGTTTGCGGGAAAAGCCGTGCTGTAATGGGACTCGGAACTCGGAAGGCTATGAAGACCTTTCTGATCTACAGAGCGAAGAGACGAGTGGGCCATTGACGATGATGATGAAGCCGTAGAATGCGATGCTGGGCGGATTATGTGTTGTGTTGAGAAGGATCAAGTTGCTTTCTACGAGTGAGAACCAAGGAACCCAACAGTCTATCGGGTGTAAAATTGGTTTTCCGCTGAAGAAAGAATCGACTCAACTTGTTCGTATCTTCATATCGCTCCTTCACACTCTGTACTTCTTCAAAGGGCAATTTACATCCCAAATCCGGCACGCCACTCGAACGGCTCTTATTCGGGGCTGAATCGTCCGGTATCGGGAGATACGACTTGTCCGGGTAATGCGGCACGGGAGAAAGTTGTGGGAGAGGAAATGATGGCGTGGGAGCAGAGAAAATGAGTCGGTGCCTGTGTAACGCGTGCAAGTCGTGCAGAAAGGTGTTTGCAGAACTGTACTCTGTGTTGTGCATGGTGGAACCAGAAGGTCCTGAGTATCCGACGGACGGATTGATGTCGTCGTCGTCGTCGTCGTCTTCGTCATCCTCATCTGTTCGAAACCTGGAATGTCTGGACTGTCCGTCCAAAGACGGTGGCAAAATGCGGCGGCGCTTCGGCTCGGGACGATAGGAATCCGAGGGATCCGAGACGAGAGGAACAGTGGGTGCGGAAGGCGAGGGGGACACAGGGCGAAGACGCTTGAGCATTGAGTGCTCTTGAGAGGTGCGGAGAAGCAAGCGGCGGGTCACGTTATTACTCACCCTAACCGGAGCCAATTGCCATGTCGCGGAATCCCTCTCAGCCGCCGTCCGATGGTGGCTCTAGCCAGGTGCGCCGTCTGCTAGTCCTCCAGGTCCTCTTGTAACACGCGTCGAGGTTCAATTGTCTCGCCCGTTTCGCTCTCGCAAGAACAGACCATGCGACGGTTGTGTACAATCATGCTCTTGTTTCCTGCGCCATCAAGGCTGATTACTTTCTGTCCCAGCGTCGAGCTAAAAGCCGCTGCGCAATCCCTCACTCTGGGCCCCCATGTGTCGAATGCCAGTGAGTCCAATACCTATTGCAGCCGAAGCTCGGTACCCACCCGTTGTCGAAGACAAATGAACAAGCAGTGTACGTTCGACGAACTTCCTCCAGAGCGTAAAAAACCCAAACCCCCACCTTCACCGACCAACATCGCCTCAACGTCTTCCCACATCGCCGCCGAGTCTCCCGTCTTGGGCAAAGTGAAGCGCCCGAGAAGTCCCGATGAAGGATCTGCTGCCCTTCAGGCGCTGAGTTATGCTGCTTCCCAGGAAAAACGCCTCCGAATTGGGGAGGCCGAACCCATTTCCCTTGACCTCTCAATTAGCAGGTCCCTCGATCCTCATGTCATCACAACCCTCCTAACAGGCACGCATCAACAGACCGTGTACTCGTCCCACCCGTCTGATATTGTTCTTAGACGACTTGTTACCCATAGGAACTAGACAAGCCGGTCCAGAAGATGCCCCGCTTTCAGAAACGGCCTACATACGTCAAATTTCCTGCGACCGTTCAAAACCCCAGGTGAAAAAAGAGACTTTCATGTGGACATTAGCTCAACCTGCTGTAGTACATCATATTTACCAAGAGGCGAACCGGTATGTTTTCTGCCATTCCTTGCACTCGCCTGTAATTACCAAGTCCTTAGAATCAAATATGAATGCCGGAACGAAGCAATTAGTTGCCCTGAAGTCCTGCCTGACTCTTCTGGATCCACCGCCATCAGAAGACTCGTTGATCGATATCTATCTCGGTCTTTCCAATTCGGCCTTTCCTCTCGTTTTCTTCCCTCCAGATGAACGTCCTCTTGATCCGCTTCTTCTCTCAAAATTATGTTTCACTGCGCTCAATCATTGTCGACCTTATCGGACATCCATGGCTTCTATCCGCAATATCATGCGCTTGAGCACCGAGGACGTGGGCCGAGATCCTTCCCGGCTGTCGAGCATTTCTGCCGCTCTGCTTGACCTGTCAGGTAGACCGGTACAAGATGTAGAGGCGAACTATATTCTCTTGGCCCGTGTCAGCACAATTCTTGCCTATTTCATTTCCCTATCTCACAACGAACAGACTATTGCCCAAGCGCAACTCTTGGGCCTTCATGTCAATCCGGCAAGCTGGGCAGTCCCCCAATGGGAAAAGGATCTCCGTCGTTCGCTGTGGTGGGCGCTCCGGATCCACGATGCATGGTTCGGTCTGTATTCAATGGATGCACGAGTGTCTGATTCCCTCCCGCAGGATGTCATTTCTGAATTCCCGACCATCGCACATACAAGCTGACAATCATTCAATTCCCCTTCCTGACATTATCGGTGTCACGTCCCCATCCAGCTCCCTTCATCCTCCAGATACTGTACGCTCTCCGCAAAGTTTCATCCTACTTTGCCGCCTATCCGTCCTGTGTTCTCGGCTGCAGTCGCAAGTGTGTACTCTTGCGTCGAGCGTTTTGGTACCAGCCGAACGGCTCGCCAAGGTAAAATCTATAGAGGAAGAGACGCATCTGCTTCTTGTAGAGGCTCGCAGAGACGAGAATGGACGTGGGTCCTCCTCAGGTGTCGGTAAGCGTGCTTTTATGGTGTAATTTCCTAAATGTAACTCATGAATACGACAAAGCTTCCTTATTTACGTGCCTTCTTGGTTTCCGCTGTATGCTGCGGCGAATTTCTATTGAACTGAGTATAGGTCTGGGCAGTCCGTAAGTACCGCGATTGCACAATACTTTCAACTATTGATCTTCGTTTCAGTTTCACACCCGACCCAGCCACTTTGGAAATGTATGCCGAAGCAGTGGACTACGTTTGCGCATTGGAGGGTCGTTCGTTTGACGGATTTTGGTTGAATTGTGAGTTACTCTTGGGGCAAGGCGTCGGTGATGGCTCAAGGTCTCCAGATGTTGGGCATATACTTTCTTCCCTGACATCATCCCTCATTCGGCTTAGTCTTGCTACGTCGGCACTAGTCTCCTCCTCTTTAAACCCTCAACGATCTTCCGTTACGATCCAAGCCAGCTCCCGAACAATGCCTCTAACCATGTTATGCCGCCTACAACGCGCTTTGCAGGCAGCGAGACATGAACATCTTTGGGATTTAGCGGATCCTGCTCTGCACCGCGCCGAGTCTGTGGTGAACTGCCTCAAATCCTCGTCTGAGTATACCAGTGTAGTCGCTGCCCTTGAGGGCACGTATGAACCCGAAATCCCTCTGCGATCCAACGGGAGTTTATACCCAAAATCAAATGGGGTTCAGGATCCAAATGCAAAGCAGAGCCCCATGGACCAGTATGGCTGGAACATTGATCTAAATGCGTTCGGACTCGATTGGAGTGGGGCCGATAGCGGATTAACAGGAATGTGGGGGCCCGCGGCTGCGGGCGAAAGTCATTTATTACAAACAACAATGTACACTGAATAATAAAATGAAAACAGCTGCTATTTTTCTGGATCCTCGTCGCTGGCAGTGCTGAGCGTACTAAGATGCTGACGTTGAGGTACCACCGGCCATGCAAGATTGAAGAAAAGATAGCATACAGCCCCTACAACCACTCCTATAGGCCAAACAAGCGAGCTAACAGATTGTCGAAACATGATTCATGCGGACTGGGAGGAAGAACTCACAAGATGTAGGTGGCTGCTATATGTCCGTTGCGATTGTTTACTTTGTCAGCGAAACCAGGCAGATTCGGGATCAGAGCAAGAATAAAAGCTCCCATGGCACGTAAATTGAATCCGTGAGTGTACCTAGCAGTGTGTTGCATAAAGTGGGGTTATGGACTGAAAAATGTTTATACCAGTACAGCGAAGAAGACTCTTTACGGAAAAGGTCGGCAACGTTTAGTTTTCGGCGTCGGTACACATACTAACCTCGTTGTGAGAAATTTGATAGTGAAGAATGAAGGAGTCTTACATAGTCAGCCAACAGAATTCCACATATCGGTCCCAAGAAAATGGAGTAGCCCCCACTGTGAGGATAATATTGTGAGGATGATCGCACAGACAAACAGGGGAGCTAAGTACAGAAATGAACTATCAAACTGCAAGTCAGTCTCTTTGCTTCGTATGGTTGTCAACGACTTACGTGAAGGATTTTGCGCTGTTTTGGATGATCCACTGCAATATGTCGCGTATGAATTAGAAGTAGGGTGTGTGGAATGCACATACAGGACAAGTAACAAGGCCCAAGCAAGCGCAAACATACTAGGAAACGTCTCAAGTCGTAAAAACGAAGCGAAAAATACCAGTGCGTACCTGTCCACGGCGTACGTTGATATATTTTGGAAAGAGGATGGTGAGGTCATTTCCGACCGCAGTAGAACTGGGCCAGGCCTCGGTACGAGAGATTATTTACGGGCGGTCGACTCACTTGGCAGAGATATTAGTTGCTACCACAGCAAGTGCCCAACAAAAGGCTGCGAAAAATTGTGCCGCTCGGCTGTTCCATAACTCGCAGACTTGTAAGGGGTTCCACGTGGAGACACCATAGATGACTTGAGTGGCCGATGTGACGACAACACCAAGAATTCTAGCCGCAAATAATTAGAGAGGGGTGATTGACTGCAGCTTGTTGGGCATACGCGCAGAGTGTTACCGGTATGGACAAGGAGATTATGTTGGTCCAGACAACGGCGCCAGGCGACTTGGCAAACCGGGTAAAGTCCTAAAAGGAGAATTAATCAAATGAATTCAATCAAAGTGCGATACTTGCACATATATTCAAGGCCAACGTTGCCTTGGGAGCAATGGCAGCACTCATGGCCGAAAAAAACACGATCGCTACGGGTAAGCCCGCAGCGGAGACGTCGGTTTTTTGTCTGAAAACGGGCCCAAATCCATGGGCCGTCCCAACGGCCCACCCAACTAATGCCGTCAACGAGGAGGATGTGAAAAGGACTGGAACATACAGAGTGCGAAACCAAATATCGGCTAGAAAAATGATTATTTGTTGACCTAAAGGTGGAGTGAACGGAGACATGCCATTATGATGACTTTGAGCATGAATAGGTGGCGTAGCTGCATGTGGAGGTGGTTGGCGATTACGACATCTATGAAAAGGATGATTATACCTTGGAGATGTGTATGGCAAGCAAAGGAATTTGGATCATATAAAATATGCTATTCGCGGATTGTCTGATGCAAACCCTGTCAAGCTGGTTCAGGCTGCTTACAAGAAACAAAGCAACTCCGACGAGGTAACATGGGCCGAAGGTGGGAGGTGATTTTTAAAGGACTTGAAAGAAGGGAAGATCGCTCGTAGCATCACCTGGACGCATTGGCCACCTAAGATCCGAATATTAGAGGCACAGGTGTGATGGATGGAGATGCTGACCTTGGTATGTCTGGGTACCAAACCACACGATGGCAGCAATAGCGCGACACATGACAGCGACGACATTGCCCTGATACCCGAATGCGGCGCGCGCAAGAACTGCGTTGGTTCAAAATTCCTCCTTGTGTCTGTCTGTCTAGCCGACGGCCCTCACCTGGGAAATTCTACAGTGGTTCTTGAGGATGGTCACAAGGAACATGCAAGCATGGACTCACGATTCCGTACGTGGCGCCGATCCATCCGTTACATGCGCATGCGATTGCTGTAGAGCGTCAATTCGACTGAACCAGAGCAATAGCGAGTCGGGCAGCTCACAAACTAACACATGGCCGAGAAAAACTAAACGAGTGCATTGAGAGACGTAAGCTGCAATTATTACAAATCGACTAACCAGCACCGATTGCTGCGCCGGGAGAGAGTCCCGCTGCGACTGCTGAGGATGCGACCTGATATTGACTCAAGCGACCGGTTTAATACAAAGAATGTGCATTGCTCCAATAGGTACCTTATTCCTGCAAGAGCGGTCGGCCACTGGGGCAAAAGGAGCAAGGATAAAACGTTTGCATACCGAACGCTTCTGCGATCCAGTAACCTTGTAAAACTTCGAGTCAGATCCCTCGAAAGCATGTCAAGAGATGCAGTACCGCCTAGATGAAGAGTCGTCCATGTGCGGTCGCTTTGAGGAACAGGGAGGAGATCTGGCTGGCAAACGACGATGGAATTGCCGACGTCAGCTTCCTTGGAGGGTATCTCGAGCTGGAGGGAACCCATGAGAGACCCCTGCCATTGCAAATCTTGGAACTTAAGGGACGCTCGATCACCCGGACCGAAATAGACCGATCCGAGCCGCGTAAATAGACCGATCAGTACACGCCAATCTCTGATGTTGAGGTCATTACAGGCCTGAACGCGTCGAATCCGTTGGTTATTCTTGCAAGGGTTACCATATAGTTGCCAACATTGTTACTGTTTTCTACGAACGGCGTATCAATTTTTCAAAACGACGTAGTCATTTTTGTGTATGTTGACGCTTCGTGGCCCAAGTTTATATATTCAGTTCTTGCACCACCACGCATAAATATCGTCACCAGGTTCTACAACCGACGAATCATTCTTCAACCGGCGTATCCAGTTCCCAAACGGCGTACCAATTTGCATCCTGCCGAAAATATATTTTTCGGACAAACGGCGTATCGATTTTATATATTGAACTGTTCGTCGCAACAAGATGAGTATTCCAGTTCCAAAGTGGGGGGATCTGCCTGGAGTTCATCAAGAGCGAAAGTCAGCCGAGAAGTAGATTTGGGCTCTCTCAAACTCCATTGAAGTTTCCCAGCATCGGACAAACCGTGGCGAGATACTTCACCAGTGTTTCCGTGTTTCCCTTCCCACAGCTGCACGGCACAGTATCGTTGTTGAATTCCAAAGAGGATTTGGTGAACGCACAACTCTCGCTCATAGAAGTGGCGGAAATCGAGTGCTTTGAAGTCACGCATGAGAGGGCTGTGATTGTCAATCCATTATGGGGAAAAGTGGGCGCTTCATTCCACAAGTCCTCGTCCCAGAGAGCGGGGAACGAGCAGCCAAAAAAACGGCGGGGATGTTTCCAAACGGAAAGGTTGTCCACGAGATGCACTTGGTCATGGGATAAGTCGGCGAAGAAGGGTCGGGGGAGTGCGGAATAACCAAGGAGAGTCGGGTGCAGTCAGCGGTATACAATGGGAAGCTAGGCAGCCTGCTGATGTTTTGGAGCGCCAAAGGGTCATCAAGTTCGAAGGTAAGCTCCGTATTCCAGAGAACAGAGACAGCGGGTCAGCGTCCCTGTCGCGCCGGCTGAGTATTCGCGCGCAAGATGGAAATGAACTAGTCACAATTCGTTACAGATGCCGTCAGTAGGACTGTGGGTAGACCCGAGGAATGCTGTCACGAGTTTGACAAAGGCGGAAAGGCAAAACGCATTCTACCCATGCCAAACCTCGAGTACAGTTGATGGGATGTGAAAGTCAAGACCTGATCTTCGATACAAATATGTCGAGTGCATGAGAAGCGTACGAAGGATGGGGAATGTCACCCGGCCACACGTCGCCCATTCAAACAACCATCCAGATCCGTCGTCTTTGATTGAGAGTGTGGTGGGACCTGAAAACATTTGTATCTGGCATACCAGTATAGTCGAGAAGGATTATGACAAGTCTTTGTAACGCAGGAATGTCGGGAACACGACGAGAAGCAGTCCAGCCCAATATCAGCGACCGAAGGCTCGAGTTGGAGGTTGGTTGGAGGCTCCCTGATATACTCGGGGGTCGGGGGAGCACGACGCAGTCAAAATAGAGGAGATTGTACAGCCGCGTGAGTTCTAGAGCTCTTCGATTTTAAGAAACAGCCATGGCCACATTCTCCCACTCTCACCGTGTAAACCGACTCAGCTACAGAATGGTTTAAGTATATGGCAGGAGACGGATGTAAAAGCTACTAAACATACTTGGTTCGTGTTATGTCAGGCCTAAGACAATCGGCCATAGCAGGAAACCAATAGCAATCAAGGACGCGCACTTAATACGAGTATTTCGTCGATTATCTCGAGTCAGCTCGAGTCGTTTGGGTAACCCATCCAAACGATAAGCACTGCCACAATTTGAGAACGCGTTCAAGACAGACCAATCACGTGACTGACTTCCGGCCCGGAAGGCCGATTGATGCTTGTCGTGCTCCGGCATCTCTCGGCTTGGACAGAACGGGACTTGGACAGAACCTACATGATCAAGTACATTTTCCTCATATCGCGGCAGGGAAAGTTGCGGCTCGCCAAGTGGTTTACCGTCATCGGGCCCAAAGCCAAGGCGCGCATCATCCAGGATCTCACGCAGCAAGTTCTCGCGCGCCGGCCGCGCATGTGCAACGTCCTGGAGTTCGTAACATCTATCGGGCAGCTCTGAATTGAAATCGCATTCGCGACACTTAGATACAAAGATACCCAGGTGATATACCGTCGCTACGCGTCGCTCTTCTTCGTGTGCGGCATTGAGGCGGCCGACAATGAACTTATGACCCTGGAGGTCATCCACCGATATGTCGAGGTCCTAGACAGGTATTTCGGCAATGTGAGCAGCTGTCGCTGTCCTTTTCTCGTTCCCCGATTTACAGAAAGCTAGGTAACGGAATTAGATCTGTATATCTTCCATCCGTTTTCCTCTTCCTTTGACTGACGCCCCCACAAAGTATTTTCAACTTCCAGAAGGCCTACGCTGTGAGACGCTTTAAGACCATTGTGTGTGTCCAATTCACCTGTTACAGGTTTTGGACGAGATTATTATCGCAGGAGAGATCCAAGAATCTTCAAAGTCAACTGCCCTTCGACTGGTCAAGGGTTCGTTGATAGAGACTACAGCGCATTCGAGCTGACTTCGTATTCCCTGCAGAATCAGGTTTGTCAATTTTAAAGATATGGCGTATTCGTTATGCGGCCTAACTCCCCAGGCGCAGATACTTGGGAGGAGCACGAACACATCACAACAGAACTCACGAAAGCTTTTTTATAAATATTTCCTTTGTTTTCGCCGGGGGACAAACTGCGCTCATTTAGCACATAACCGTTGGCTCGTCAAGGGTCGGACTGACTCCGAGGAGAATTACGTTATCAGCCCGTATGGATACGGATGTATATGTATGGATTTCTTTTCTTCATCTATCTCATCTACTCCGTTACGGGGAAGCTCCACTCGCTCGGGATCGTGCCCCATTGTCGGCCCACAAGCTCCGTCCAAATCGGGCGTGACACAGGGCCCATGCCGTCCGCGCCAGTGGGAATGTGTACGTCCTCACCCATGTACCCGATCCTGTCCACAGGGCTGATGACCGCCGCCGTGCCTGGAGCAAATTATTGAGAAGTGAGAGTAGATCGGAAAGCAGGGAAACACACCGGCGCCGAACATCTCGACGAGCCGCCCCGCCGCTGCGGCCGCTTTTACCTCCTTCATCGTCACGGATCGCTCGGAGACGATGAGTTTTTCGGCCAACTCGGGCAGGCGCTTGGCGCCCGACACGTGCTCTTTTGCCAGGGTCAGTACCGAGTCCCGGGTCACCCCCGGGAGGATCATCCCATCCAAAGGCGGTGTGACGAGTTCAGTGGCTGCCGCGATGAATGAGCCCATGTTAAATTGCCGGGAAAAATTTGACGCACCTCCGTCCTCCGTCTTGAACACAACGAACATGTTCATCGTGCCGACCTCGGTGAGACAGTGGTCCTCGCCGTGCAGCCATAGATTCTGCGTGTAGCCAAGCGCCGCGGCGGACTTTTGGGGCAGCACACCCGGCGCGTAGTTCACTCCTAGCTTATACGCGCCCGTTCCTGTTTTTCATGAGCACGCGCGCTTTCGCAAGAGATGTGTCAATTCGGACGCACCTCCCGGCGCAGCGCGCACAAACTCGGTCGTCCCGTAGAGCGCGACGGGCTTGAAGCCCGAGGCATAATAAGGGCCCACGGGGCTCAGGATGACGAACAGAAGCGCCTCATTCGGCGGGCCGACACCGATAGCCTTTTGGGTCCCAACTGCGTGCATGAATAAGCTTGGCATTTGGATCCGGCCGCGGATGGAGGCTAAAACAATGGTAATAATACGCACTCAACGTGGGGCGCACATACAGGCTGTGGCCGGGCTCCTTCGGGACCCAGTGCTTGTCGATGCTGATGAGCTGCTTGATAAGCTCGAGCAGCGCGTCGCCGTTGAACGTCTGCGCGGAGGCGACATTGAGAGCGCGTCGCACATCGCGGATACGCATGTGGGCAGGAAGTACGCACCGGAAGTGCAATGCGACGCGCGCTGTTGTTCATGCGCTTCATGTTCATGTCGGGGCGGAAGAGCGTGACTTTTCCATGCTCGTCGCGGTACGCCTTCATGCCCTCGAAGGCGGTCTGCGCGTAGTGCAGTACCGTCGCGCTAGGCTCCATCTGCAGCGGGCCGTCTGCGGCGCGAGATAATTATACTCAAGATGCATAAGGTGCATCCGACGTACAGGGTTTTATTTCAGGCGTCCCCCAACCCGAGACGGCGTCCCACGGGATGGTGAGCATGTGGTCCGTCTATAGTGGCGGGAACAAGAATGTCAGATACATCACAGCGCGCAGACGCCCACAATGAGTTATACATACAAACGTGTGTCCAAAGACGAGCGTCTGCGACGGTGGCGGGGTAGCAGGACTTGTATGCCGTGTTACCTCAAGGCGGTTGGGCTGGAGGCCGATGATTTTTGAACAAACGATAGCACAACTTTATGCTACGGCGCACAGACCTGGATGTCAGGGGTGGAGGGCATGAGTTCGCCAGTCATGGGGTCGGTAACGACATGTTTGGTCGCAATAAAACGGCGTGGACCGGCGCAGCGCGCGAGCGAGAGGCGCTGGCGGCGCAGTGAGTGGAGGAAAATGCTAGCCATGAACAACCCTGGCCGGCCGAAACGGGCGAGTCATAAACGCGATCGCAAGAGCGATCAAACGAGATTAGATTAGATAAAGAAAGTCATTTGGTCAGACTCAGGCAGAGGCGAAAACCAACGTAGCTCTGAAACTATATATCGTAGGATCGAAAAGAATAGGACTACTACGGGACTAGTAGGACATTCGGGCGGAAAGAGATTAGAGAATAGCGTAAGGATAAAGTGGGGAATTTATTTTATGCGGATGTGGTGTGAACGTTGTGGATTTGCAGGACCGTGACGGATGGCGACCAGATACTGACGATAGAATTTTTTGAGCATTGAAAGTATTGAGTGGAGACTGTCCTACTCCGAAACACGAAGTCCTGAAAAAACGCCATTGAACCAGAGTCGCCGGTTTGGCACCAGACCATCACTACCTGCACAATTATTATTAGGCAGACCGAAGGTGTGCAGCCAGCCCCGCAGAAATGTCAGAGGGCGCCTCTATCACTGATGAAAGACAGCAGGATCGAGGTGGTTTGGTGGTAGACTTGGGATGGAGCAAGCCAGGACTGATTATAATTAGTAGACACCAAAATACCAAAATAGAGTACAACCGAAAGGCCGACGCGGCGAACATCTTGAGAATTCAAATGACGAGAATTACGACCAGACCATCGTTGAGTCATAACGCCGCCAAAACGAAGGTACCGCTCAGACACGGGAGTTGGATAAAACCGGGAGCGGAGCGCCAGAAAACGAGCGAGGCGGCAGAGCGAGTATTTGGCGAGTAAAAGACTCAAGAGAACCAAGCGAGAAGTGAATCGTCCCACGGGATGGTGGGAGCATGCGGTCCTTCTATACATTGACATTGTGTCGGGAATGGGAACGGGACGTCAGATATACATCCATCGCAGATGGGCACGCAACAGCGCCAACAGAATACCGCAGTAGAAGACGCCAACAGAATACCGCAGCAGAAGACGCCAGCAACATAAAAGTATAACGTACAGACGTGTGTTGGGGTTGGGTTGTGGGCTGGCTGGGACCACTGGAACCAGCGTCAATCATTTTTTTAAATTGTATACGTACCGGAAGAATCGCAGCAGCACGACTAATTATAACACTGCGCAACCTGAATATCGGGCGTCGGGCTGGTTGAGGACGAGGTCGCCGTTCGTGGTGTCGGGCGACAAGCTGGACGTGCTGCATGAGCAGGCATGAGCGCTAAGTACTGAATTACGGTAATGGCTGGTAATCTGGTATTGGAAGATCGCCGGCCGAAACGGGGCCGCACGGAAACCAGACGCGAACAGTCACGCATGTCACACTATAGGGGCGCGGCCCAACTCTTTTTGCGAGATGAGTGGTCGTGCCTGTGTAACATTTCATAAATTTCAAAGCTTGGGGCGCAGAGAGACGCGGAGGAATTCGAATCGACATCCCGAAAATCAAGGAAAATCACGTATGTCATCACTTTGTTGCTGCAGATCTCTGATTCACATACGGATGCTACATGCGACTTTGCATGTTATCCACTCTCGCAAAGGGGAACTGACTGCCGGCGAAGAAGAAAAAAGTATTCTACACTCTCAACTGCAGAACGCCACCGAAAATTCGACCCAAACGGATCGCGTATATGTCAGTTTGTCAGTTCTCCTGTCGTAATTAGGTGTATAAATTTATCCATCCCATCTATTCTACCGCGTTACCGACCCCTAGATCGACTCCGTTGCTGTTGCGGCTTTTGGAGCTTGCTGGGCGGCGGCGGGGGGCGGTCGACGGGCTGCGGAGGCCCCTCGGGGAGATTAAAATCTGACGCGCCTCTTGCGAGACTGTGACTAGATCCCCCATAAGCGGCGGGGGCGCCGACGTCTCGCGAGCGCCCGCGCCCCGAGTGTTGTTGTGTCTCTGGGATGCCCATGAGGGGGTCGCCCACCGGCGGGAGCCACTGCTGGGGGATCTGCGGGACAGGCGGAGTTGAGAGGTCGGAGTAGCGCGCGTGGGCGGAGGGGGGATGGGGAGAGCGTTGTGGGGAGGGGGGATGGGCGCGCTGCGGGGCGGGAGCGGACACGGGCGCGGACGCACTGGCTGCGCGGCGCGGGTGTTGGGGAGCGTTGATGGGTGGTTGAGCGAGACTGGACTGTGATGTAGATCGTCGTGGTTCAGCTGGTTTAAAAAAAAGTCAGACTACATAATCATATGGGTATAGAAACACGCACCGCTGGACCTGCGCTGAGATCCGGGTATCGGGGTTGAAACTGGGGCGCTGGCCGAGCGCACGGCGGGTGGGGCCCACTGGTCGACTACGCTCATTCGCGACGGGCTGTCATGGATAGATATGCGGTCGTTGAAGGCGAGGGGCGCTGGGAGGATGATCTGGACCTGGCTGTGGGGGGCGTGGGGCATACCGCGGATGGTGTTGCGGGGTGAGTTGTTGTGTGAATTGTGCGAGTTGCGCGAGAGCGCCGCACTGCCGGAGGACCCGACGGAAAGCGGACGAGGGCGACGCTGGGGACGCGAGGAAGCGGAGGGAGAGCGGGACTGGTGCTTGTTGTGTGAAAAGGACGAGTCGGGAGGAGGTGAAGTCTGGGAGGAGTCTGTTTCAGCTGTCTCGAGTGAAGTGCTGCTCGAATCGAATGCCAGTTGCGGCAGCTGCATTGCGGGTGCCATCGGCGGGAGGTGGGAGATGTCCTCCGACGGGGATTCGCTCGTATTGAAGCTGGGACGTCTGAAGGGGCTGCCTCCGCGACTGTCCGGTGCCAACAAGGACGATTTGCTCCCCGCATATGTGAGCGACGGCGGAGCAGAAAGGAAGCCCGAGCCGGTGTCATACCAGGTTGGTGGTCTGGAGTCGGGACGGGGTAGCTGCTGCTCGCGGTACCTTGCGAGCTCCTGCTTCGGGGGAAGGGGTGCAGGCTTCTCTGGACGGCGGAGAAGGCGGTAGAGGAGGAGGAGGAGAAGGAGAATGCCGCCCACTGAGCCGGCTGCAGCAGCTATAATGAGGGTGGTGCGGGCAGGCAGGCCCATGGCCAGGAACAACGAGCGGAAGGGTTATTAGCGAGAGACAAGCCAGCAAAGACAGTCAGGGTCAGATCAGAGAGCCATAACATTACTTAAGCTAAAACGCGACACTAGACGCGTTCACAAATGTTATTGTGGAGCACATATTCTACGTCTCTATATACATGGCAGCGTACATACATATGAGCTGTTTATCCCAGAGATAACGCAATCTGATTCGGGGTGCCAGGCTGACAAGTCGCAAGTCAATTCATCATGAGGCGGGCGCGTGTCAAGCCGACGTCCGTGAATACAACCCGTCTACTTAGGGATTGTGCCAGAAAGTGAACTGGAAGAGGTGAAGCTCAAGGATGCTAATGGAGCGCAGGACTCTAGAACGGCGCGTTCAGAAAGAGTTCCTGGATGCATCGAAGAACGCGTAGATGGCAAGCCCAGGGTTTAACTATTCATTCACTCCAGCGCATGGATGTAGCCTCATGTAGTTCAATTGTGAATGCACAGTATGAATTGCGGTTCGTTGGTGGCCAGAAGGGTTTCCATGGAAGATGTGAGATGCTCGACCATCGAGGTTGCAGACAAGCAGCAAGGCTTACCTAACGCAGCTTCATGGCGTCCATCACGTCTCACAGGAGCGCGTTCAAGGCGTCTCTTGCAAAGCGGCTGCTATTCCCAGTCCTGCCCTCAAATGACCTCCCACCGCTTTTCGCAACACCCTCGACGCCCCCAGAACTCACGGCCGAGGTGTATGACTTTGTGGCCCTGGCTCTGCGTGCCTTCGTCAACCCCTGGTGGACAAAAATTTCCCGCTACGACAAGGACTTTCTCCCAGATATAACCCGCATTCTCACCCATGTCGTCCGCGAGCTCGAGGCGCGTGTTCTCGAGCGCGATCTCGCTCCGTTGGTCTTCCGCGACGTCCCTGCGATCCTCACTCAGCACTACCGTGACTACCGCACTGCGGCTGCGAAGCTCAACACCTCGTATGCTAGCGGCGGTGCGCTGACACTACCCGTGCTCTTCCACAGTCTCCAGCCGCACATGGCCCTCACCGCCGAGGGGACAATCGACCCGGAGTACGTGCGCCAGGTCGTTGACTTCATCTTGAAGGCTTGTCTGCCCGCGGAGGACTACGCACCAGAGACAGAGCGCTTCGTCATCCGTGAGATAGTGCTTAAGATCCTCCTCAAGGATGTCATCCCCAAGATCACCCAGCCGTGGTTTATCCAGAAGACCATCCTCGACCTTTTAGTCGGCCAGGACGAAGTCATTCTCACAAAGGTTTCTTGTTTTCTATATTATTATCGCGACTGTAACTCATATGCACACAGTCACGGCCAGCCTCGCCACCCGCCGCCTCGGCATTCTCCTTCCACACCCTCATCGTCGTCTTCCTCTCCGCGATTCAGGCACTTTCGGGCGCGTGCCTTGCGATGATCACCGCCTACAAGCAGGCTGTCAACACCATTAAGCGCGTCAACCAGACACCCGCGCGCCCTCATCACCCTCTGCGCCGCGTCTCCTCGCCCTTCCCTGTCCCTGTCCCGCAACCGCGCTCCCCCACTTCCGTCCCAATCCCCACCTCTCCCATCCCACTCTCGCCCACCCTTTCCATCTCCGCGGCTTCCTCCATTTCCTCCTGGCCCGCGTCCGCGTCCGACACTCCTCCACCGCCAACCTTGCCCCCATTGCCCGCTGTGGTCACAGCAGAACGGGACGTGGACGCGGACGGCGGCCCGAACGACTTCGCGCTCCCCGCGCTCGTGCTTGTGTCCGAGATTTTCACCACTCCCGCGCGCATGGCCGCGTCGTCCATCACGCACACCCTCAACCTCCTCATCGTCTCCTTTGCGCCTTTTCTTGACCGGTGCGTTCCCTCTCTCTCTTCATTTTCCATCTCTCAAATTCACACACTGACGCTTTTCTTCAACAACAATATTATTATCATCAACGTAGCCTCCTCCCATACCTCCTCTCTCAAACCCTCTCGCCCAAGCTCCTCCTCACGACAACGCGCAATGCCAAGCGCACCTTGTTCCCGAACGGCTACCCTGCGCCGCCGCCGCCCGACCCCACGCCCGAGGAGCAGGCCCAGACGCGCGCGCGTCTGCTAGCGTATCGTGGAAAGTCGCCGTGGGGTCTGTGATTTGTCCTTCTTGCCTTGTTTCATTCCCCTTACTGACATGAACTCACAGTCCAAACTCACATCCTCCCGCTCCTCCTCGGCGCAGACCCCACGACGACGCTCGCCACCGCGTTAGACCCCCTCACGTGCCGCGAGGCCAACGTACACCTCATCCTCCTCCTACTGGATTGTGTGCTCGGTACGTTGTTTCCTGAGTTGCTGGGGGCGTGAGTGGTTATGTCAGGTGAGGGGCGGTGTAGATAACTGTACATATTCTGATACTAATGGGATGGGTTCAAACTGGACGGATCGTACATCATGAGCTCAAGTGCCCTGAAGCAAAACTCGCTCGGTCAAAGTTGGGTCAAAGCGCAAAATACGGGCACGTGAGAGCCGACCGGCCCGACAGTCGCAATCGTCGTATGTGCTCTTTGGGTTCGATGGAGCACACCGCGTGTGAAGTAAGTACAAGAGGAGAGACAGCACTAGGCACTCAGTAGGAGTGGAGCCAAAAGAATAGGAAGACATAACGGTAGGACACAGTCGGAGACGGAGGCGGGCTAGGTAGAGGAAGCGGTTTACTCGCAGCGTGCGTCAGAGCATGCCCATCCCGTCCTCGTCCCCGTCGCCCCACCCCGCGGCCACTTCCTCCTCCTGCACAGAGGCACCGGGCGACTGGAGACGCTCCAGCACGTCCGCAGCATGGGGGTGATCGACGTCGTGGGTAGATAATGTCCCTTTGGCCGCAGTAGACGTCGTCGTCATCATCGACCCCGTCGCCGGGCCGGTGTGCCATGCAACTTGTACAGGCCCGACCAGAGAGATGTTGTGTCCTTTCGCAAGCCCCTACATATTGTCAATGATGTGTTCCACTGTTTATTAAAACAGTCTACGCACCTGTTCCGCCCCACTCCGCGTCCGGAACGTGACCACGATGTCCCCGTTGTCGACCGTGGTCAGAGACTCCACCTGGCCCGTCGTCTGCACTTCATAGTCAGAAGTGCTCACAAGAAATAGATGGAAAGAGACGAGTACTAACCTCGTACCAATCACGGACAGCCTGCGTGCTGTCTTCCTTGACTCCCTTAACGATGAGCTTCTTTGGCCGATTATCGAGCTTCATGCTCGCGCGAGGGGGGCCGCCGCGCGCAGGCCCAGCACCGCGGTAGTAGCTCCGGGCGCCTCGTCCGCGGCCGCGATATGGACGGTACGATCCGCTGCCCCAGGAGGTCTCTGGGCCTGTTTCCGACAGGCCGAGGCTCGCAGCCTGAATGATGGTCAGCGATAACAAAGCGTGAGTGGAACGCGATATTTACCTCGGCTTTCAGCCGTTCGAGCTTGGCTTTTAAATCTTCCGTACTCTCTTCCTCTCCCTCCACCTTTATGGTCGCACTGTGCAATTCGAGCTCTTTATCCAGCCGTTCCCGCTCCTTTTTTTCGGAATCTTCAGACTTCACGATAGGTGGCGTTGATGCCGCAGGCGCAGCCGTCATCTCTTCGCCCAATTTTCGAAGTCGGCTCATTATGTCTTTTTTCTCCTCAGGAGAGGCGGTGGATAGCGAAGCCATCAGCGCTTTCTGCTCAGCTATTTGCTTCTCAAGCAGTTGTTGTTTGGCAGCGAGCGCCGTCGCGGCGGAAGTAGCCTTCCGAGGCGTAGCAACAGGTCGAGAAGGTGTCGAGACGGCGGGGGCGACAGGAGTAGGTGCGGCATCAGGCTTAGGGCCAGTATTCGCAAGCATCGGCGCAGAAGCTGCAAGCATCCGCACGCCGGCCTGGCCGTGTCCTTCCATCGGACGGTGCCAGAACAATTTCACAAAGCGATTGTTGAACACCGCGTCCTCCGATTTCCAAGCAGCATGCGCCTCCTCGTGGTTGGAGAAGCTGACCAAGGCTTTTGCGCTCGAACTATCAATGGCGACGTTCGTGACAGTCCCGAAACGCTTGAACCAGTCGTTGACATGCTCCAGACTCAGTTTATCATCGGGTATCTTTTCCACCACCAGAGTCTTGTCGTTTCTGCGTTCTGAGTTGAATTTATGTACTTCACCGTTGAACACGCCTTTTCCTCGAGTTCCACCACCTCCGCGACCGCCACGGAACCCACCGGGATGGTGAGTCATATGCCCTCCCATTTCCACGGAATTTGACATGTCAACGTCCATCGGCGAACCCATCATCGCAGAATTGCCGTTCATGGGGTGGCCGGTCATCCCATTCCTCGCAGAGTAGCCGTTATAGTTTTCCGGAGGAAGAGAGTTCATTTGAGAACGTGGCGATTGTAGAGGAAGTTGCTGAGGGTCTACCAGGGGCGAACCTGAACCCGGCGCATCATGAACAGGTGGCGTCAGATCTTGGATGACTGGTAGCTCGCCAGAACGAGCCATCCGGCCTCCGCCTTCCTGTTGAGCCCGAGGAATAAGAGGAGCACGTGGTTGAGGGCGGACAGCACCGTTCGTCGGCGGGCGCATGTCCATGCGGGCTTCATGTGGGTCGTAGGCAGGCCCGGCGCCTCCATTCATTCCGAACGGGACGCCGCCGGGAGGGAACATGGGCATAAATGGCATCCCGTTCGCATTCATTCCAGCACCATTCATGGGGAAAAGCTGCCCTGGGACCACTGCGTCATCTCCATGGCTGAACTTGCAGTATGCGCCACGGGAGCAGTATCCATTATCTAGGGGGTGAAATAAGTCGAGGAGAGACAGCGAGGAAAAATGGACGCACTATGGTAGTCCCTGCATATCCCGCGCTTTTGATCAGGCGGAAGGTACGGTTGAGGCCGCCGGCCGTTCATCTGCCCTCCTCCGTTCATACCCATGCCTCCGGCATTCATGTGTTGAGGTAAGTCTCGGTAGCCATTGACGGGAGGCCGCTCCACGCGCGCACTCCATCCACCAGTGGAACGAGAGTCAGGCCCGCCACCCCTGCCATTCGAATAACGCGAAAATTGGCCCTCGTTACTCAATCGAGGGCCTTTTGCTGGCGGCCGTCCATCCCGCTCATCGTTGTCAAAACTCCGCTTGCGTATTCGATCAGGGGATGATGAAGCCGTGGGGATATCCAACGGTATCGGGATGCCAGTATCAACCGGGTTTACGGGGAAGGCGGAAGTGGATGACGAGGGCCCGTATGGCAGGTACGACTTGGTGCGGAGGACGGTGAATAGCGTGTCGATAAACGGAGGACATTCCGCTTGAATACAAGTTAAAATGGGAAGGAAGAGGGACGTTGTGGCGGCATACCTTTTTCAAGAAATTCGTCCAACTGAAGCGCAAGCTCCTTTCGCATCTCAGCTTCGGGAACATTATGCTTCAAAAGCGCGAGTATGTAGTCAGCGAGAGCTCCGGGCTCGGCATCGCATCTGCACGATATGTGGTTAGTTTTTTGCGACGTTGGTGGGTGGAAGACGGACATGGGTTCGAGGGTCCTGACAAGCCAGGGTTTGAGATGGGCACCAGTTGCGGGGTCAAAAATCATAAGTCAACCAACGGTGTATAGCAGGGAGATGGAGGCAAAGCACAACAGAGAGACTGCAGTGAGAGCCAAGATGAAAAGGGATATCGCACAGCCACATCCTTCCTGACTCTATGCCAGAATGTTCAGGGTACTTGGTGCCTTTTGGCGCACTCCGTCCATTTCCCGCGTTGCCAGACCGGTTCTTATTTTGCCACGGTCTCTCTCAACGACGCTAGTCCTGCGTGACTGGCAATCTGAATTGAAGCAACTACGCAAAGTTGATAACTCGGAGAACAACAATTTAAAAATTTCAGAACACCCGGCCAGCCGCCAGATATTTGTCGCAAACATTCCTTACGATGGGACAGAGCAGGACGTATACGAGCTCTTTAATCAGTTCGGAGTTATCCACGCTGTGCGTCTAGGTGGGTGTTTTGTTGGTTTTCCTTTTTTTTTCCCTTCTCGTCTCTAACTTTGTTCAGTCAAGAATTACGACGGTTCAAGTCGAGGCTTTGGGTACGTGACGTTTGCTGAGCAGAAGGCAGCGACAGCGGCCATCTCTACGGACTTGTATGCGTTGGAGAATCTTCTACATGCCGACTATGTCGACCCGCGCCCGAACCAAATAAGGATGAGCAGGCCGCCCAATCGCCGACTCTATGTCGGCAACTTACCCCGTAGCACTTGCGAGGTGGGCCCTTCTGCATCTTAATATGTTCCTTGTTCTTATACTGCCTATAGGTTGACATTCGTGAACAATTCGAGTCCTTCGGCCCCGTCACCAGCATTCGTTTGTGCAAGCGTGGAGACTTCGCCCACGTCGAGTTCAGGAGAGAAGAGGACGCTATCGTGGCGCACGAGCGCTTCGCCGAGCAACCCCTCCACTTGCATGAGCACCTCATTCACATCGCTTACGACACATTCACAAATTCGAGCAACAAGGCCCCCGACCGCCGGATTTTTGTCTCGAACATCCCTGTCGAGGCTATAGAGCGGGACCTTCATGAAACTTTTGCTCAGTTCGGCGCAATAAACTCCATGCGTCTGAGTGTGACAACCTTTCTTAATATTTTCGTTCTTGTTCTGACCCAAATTCTTAGTCGTAGAACCCGACGAATCGACTCGGCGCTTTGCGTACTTGACGTTTGCGGAGCAGGCGAGCGCGACAGCGGCGTTTGACACGTTGTTATTTTTGTTCAACCGTCATCTAAGGGTCGATTATGCCCCGCGCACAAACTCAGACCGGCTTCCTAACCGCTGCCTCTCCGTCGGCAACCTGCCCATTGGCACAAGCGAGGTAAGCAGTTACGGTCTCATTATCTTGCTTTCCTTTTACCATGGTAGGTCGACATTCGCGAGCCATTTGGATATTTTGGCCCCATTGGGATCATCCGGCTCAGCTCGGACGGCGACTTCGCCCAGGTTGAGTTCCTAAGAGAGGAGGACGCTATCGCAGCGTACGAGGGTTTCCTTGAGAAACCACTTTACATATATGACAACAAAATTCGCATCAACTACACGTCACCGTTGGCTTCAGAAATGCCCGCCGTCGATCCGGGTATTGGTACGAGCCACTACCTCTCTGCCGACAATCTGCCCGCTGGTACTAGCGAGGTAGGCGGTTGTTATCTCATTGCAGTCCTTTCTCCTCAATCGACCTTAGACCGACATCCGTGTGCAATTCGCGTTCTTTGGCCCCATCACCAGTGTCCGTCTCAATTCGGACGGCCGCTCCGCACAGGTCGAGTTCATGAGCGAGAAAGATGCTGCTGCGGCGTACGAAAGCTTCTCCACGGACCCCCTATATATTGAAGACCACAAAATCCACATCAAATACTACTCACCATCGTCCCCGTCGGGCCAGTACAACTTCCACCCGCCCAGCCGTCGAGTATTTGTTGCAAACATGCCTTTGGAGACCACAGAGCAGGATATCCATGAGACCTTTGCCCAATTCGGTGTTATCCGCTCAGTGCACCTCAGTACGCCATTTTTATGTTGCATCTTCACGTCTGATTGTAATACAAACCTGCAGTCGACAACTCCGGGGGACTGAGAAGTAGACCCTTCGGATGGGTCACGTTTGCGAAGCGGGAGGCGGCGGCAGCGGCGGTTGGCGCCAATTTGCGTCTGTTCCACCATCTTCTGCGCGTTGATTACGCGGCCCCCCTGCATCAAGGAAATATTCGCGCAGTCGCGCCTCCCAGCAGCCACCTCTTTGTCGGCGGCTTGTCCCTTGCCACTAGCGAAGTGTGTGATTGCGTTCCTCTTCCTCTTTTCCCCGCGCTGATTTTTCCACGACTCGCAGGCCGAGGTCCGCCAACAATTCGAGCACTTTGGACCCCTCAGAAGCATCCGTCTACGCAAAGGCGCCGACTTCGCCCACGTCGAGTTCATGAAACAGGAGCACGCCGTAGCGGCGTATGAAACTTTCCTCCATGAGCCACTCTACGTGCATGGGCGGAAGATCCGCATGAATTACGCACCGGAACGGCCCGCCAACCCGGTGCTCCCAAATAACCGAGTCTATTTTTGGGACTTTCATGGAGACCGAACAGCGCTCAGTCTCCTGCTTAAGGGCTTGAATCCGACCATTAAAAAGATTCATTTCTGTACGTCTTTCCCCTTTAATCGTGTGCTATTTCCTACTAACGGTACCTCATCGTAGTACGCGACTACGGGAACAGTCGCTCCGGCATTGTCACCTTTGTGTCTGTCGAGACTGCGGCGCAGGCAATCAAAAGGCTCAACGGCCTATCTACACCTCACGGCCCTCTCAATCTCGAGTACGCCAAGCTATAAGATAACTACTTTGGCCACACCCACAAGAAATGTTTACGCCCCAAGCTCTGCCCCAACATATACGGAAGAGATGTTTGTCGAGGGTAACGAGCTTCCTGCACTGGGGCCCGTACTTCGCCTCACAGCGTCCCACGCACGGCGACAATCCGACGCAGACTGAGCTTCCAGCGAAGCTCTTCGGGAACCTGCACGTTTGTATATGGGTGAAGTAAATACAGGCACGCTGCTGCCGTTGCTGGAAAAATCGAACCTGAGCTTCGTCTGAAACAAGTCCAATTTCGTGTGCTACATACGCCTTTCCCGTTAGGGTGTATACATAGCCGATCTACTTTGTTGTTGAGACCTGTATTGAGGTCATACATGTTGTGGGTTGTTCCATAAATGTAATCGCGAACAGATGCCGAATTTGAAGGTCCACAATAAGTAATTCAGGTATAAACGAGCGGAGATGCAGGCGAGGGCATTATGAATGACATAGATCGAACGTAAACTATAGGTATAGCAGCATGTAAATTCCTATCCTCCAAACCTTACTCAGCAGTTGCAGCCGTAGCTTTGCGAGCTCTCAGAGTCTAGCTGGATAGGATCGGGGTAGTCAACATACCTGTTGGGAGATCTGTCAGAACGGTTATTCAAGTTAAGGACGGGAACGGAGTCTGACAGCGATTCTTCCTGCTCCTGTTGCAGTGCATTCTTGGCTACAGTTTGGAATGCTTGTTCGACATTGATGGCCTCCTTCGCCGACGTCTCAAAGTATGGGATGTTGCCCTTGGATTGGCACCATGTCATTGCCCGTTTCTGAGTTACCTGAACATGCCGTTAGCGCCACGTTAAATAGACCTCGAGTCCGACAGCACCTGTCGCTTGTTCTCCTCGACATCAATCTTGTTCCCCAATACGACAAATGGGAAGTTCTCCGGGTCGTGTGGGCTCGCCTGGATGAGGAACTCGTCCCGCCAGCTGTCCAGCGTTTCGAAAGACTTGGCGCTGTTGACGTCGTAGACTAGCACGCAGCAGTCTGCGCCGCGGTAAAACGCCACACCCAGAGACTGGAAACGTTCTTGCCCGGCGGTATCCCATAACTTGCGCGAGTTGAGCGGGTTGTAGGAGCAGCTGCGGGAAACGCACCTGCATGGTCACCAGACGGTCGTCCACCATGACTTCCTTCGTGAGGCTGAACAAAGTGAGCGGCGTATTGGGCCCCAAGAGAAATGAACACACAAGTCGGCGCCAATGGTTGCCTTGTACTGGTTGCTGAAGCGCTTGTTCACGTATTGGTTCATAAGTGAGGTCTTCCCGACGCTGCGCGAGGGGATATCGAATCAGGAGGCGGTCAGCGAAGATATTGACGGACCCGCTGTCGCCGAGAATAATGACCTGGGAGCAGAGTGAGCGGCGATTGTGGCACAGAGCGTAGAGAATACCTTGAGCAAGACACGACCCATGTTGACCGGAGTTCTAGGATGATAAGGTTGGTGGTATCGCTGGGTATAGCTGACCTGACTTTATTTGGTCGTCTTGCAATTGCCTAACAAGCCTGATCAGGCAATCCGTCAACACCTTCTACTTGGAGGAGAATGGCTGAGCCGTCCTGGCAGGAGCTCCTACGGCTACGTCTAGCAGAACGGAATGCACGGGAGTCCGCCTTCTCCCCCATCATCGAGCAATGTATGCCTAGCCCTCAACACGTGTAGAGGCACTCATCGCTCGTTTTCAGATCGCAAATTGGCCCAGCAGACGAAGCTCTTGAAGGAACGGAATGCTTCCCTGTTGCGCGCGGTAGGCTCTGTTCGCCCACCTGGTGGCTCGGCCGCGTCTGCCGCTGTACCCGCCGCGAGTGAAGAGTAAGCCTCATGTTCCACAATCTTCGCGCGTGCTCATCTTCGCGTCTCTTGAAGCAATCCCGTCAGAGCTGCGTACATGGCGTCCTTGGAGTCCCAAATTTCTTCCTTACGAGATGAATTGGCGACGGTGTATAAAACCCAAGGGCAAAATGCCCAGCGACTGCTGTCGATGAACGAGACGCTCCGAGAAAAGGAGGAACTGTCGCGTGTTGACTCGGAGAGCTTAAGAAAAACCAGAGACGAGATTGCGGTTCTTCGGCGCAAGGTCGATCAGCACAGCGAACTCATGGCCGAGAAGGATCGGACGGTGCAGGTGAAGATCGATAGCTTTCTGTTCACTTCCTGGTCTTACATTCCCGTAGATTCTCCATGATGAGATCAGCACGCTGCAGCTCGAGCTTGGCCAGATTGAAGAGCGGAATCAAACCCTCACGAAAGACAACGCCAAACTCCTCCAACGCTGGCTGGACGCAAAGCAGGCCGAGGCCAACAAGATGAACGAAGCGAATGAATTCTACGAGAACATGCGCTCGCGTCACCAAACAGTTCTGACCTGGCGAGACGGATCGGCGGATGATAGTGGAGCAAATGGAGCAGACTCCGCGTCCCAATCCTCGGTTTCGGGAAACGGGGATGCGGAGGAGGGGGAATCGTCGACACAGAGGAAGGATGGGACGCCATCTCCAGCGGTGAAGGCCGTGGATCTGACACCGAATGGTTGATAATTGACGACTGAGTATTCCCTTGCCTCCATACCCTGTGCTACTCTTATATCCTCCCTGTTATATCTTTCTGGGCTATTGGCCTCCTATATTCACGCATAGAATATTTTGACCTTAGGTCACGCTTTGAGCAAAATAATAATGTTGATATAACGGACACTGTATCTGATTTGTGGAGAGAAAAGAGGAAATAGGACTGAGTAAAAGACCTTGGGATACAGAAGAGTAAAGGGAAAAAAGGACGTCAAGATCAGTAAGTTTTAGAGGATTGGTAGAGAGGACATATAGCTCAAAAACGTGCATGGGCAAATGGACTGGAAATGAATGACGGGTTGAGCTACAGCTGGATAAAAGAGGAGGAGACGAACAAGAAAAGCTTCAAGTGAAACAATTCCACTATCTATTAGTACATATTTACGGAGCACCCTGCATCTGGGCATCAGCCCCTCCTTGGCCAGCTTGCTGGCCGTAGTAACCTGCAAAAAGGTTTTTGTAAAAGGAAGTCATAGACCGAATTCCGGAAAGGACATACCACCCCAGTAGTTCGAGTAGTACGAGTTCGGGTCAGCTCCACCCCACTGCGCCTGGCCGGCTTGACCTGCGGCAGCAAGCGCATTGGGATCAGCACCAGACTGACCCGCACCAGCGGCCAACCCGAGACCAGCCCCTCCAGCGCTTGTCGGCTGAGGCATGCCAGGGGAACCCGGGGCACCAGGTGTGCCAGCTTGATTGGGAAACCCAGGGTATGCACCGAAAGCGTACTGCCCATAGGAAGCCGCTTGTGGCATTCCGTACATCGGCTGAAGAAATAACGATAAATAAAAGACAAGATGCATAACAAACGACGACATACCACATTTCCGTATGGAGTCGCTCCGGGAGCAGGGCTCAGGGGTTGCGCGGTTGTGCCGTCTGCCCTATCTTTACCCCAGCTGCACTTGATGGGCCGTCCGTGAACGTTCTGGCCTTGCAACTGGACAATAGCCATCGCCGCGTGCTCGTGAGTGTCGAGCTTGACAAACGCAAATCCACGATCAGCTTGCATACGGATTTCGGAAAGATAGCCGATGGATTGGAATAAGGGAATGAGATCGGCCTGCGTGCAGTACGGCACCAGGTTTCCGACATAAACAGTCGAATTATATGCGGGCGTTTGTTGTACAACCGCCTCGTACGAGAGGGGACCTCCCTGGAAGTTGATGGGAGCCGGAGCGCTGCCCATGCTAACCGGAGGACCTCCTCCTCCTCCTCCGCCACCACTGGGGCGCGGAGCGGAGGACATGGCGGGCATGCCGGCAGCCGGGGCACCCTGGGTCTTCTGGTTCGCCCAATTGACGCGGATAGCGCGGGAGCCGAGCCATTCACCATTCATGGTTGCGATGGCCTGCTCAGCATCGGTTTTGTCCCTGAAGGCGAGGAAGCCGTAGCCACGGGATTTGCCCGAGTTCATGTCCCACATAACGCGCGCATCGGACATGGTGCCAAAAGCGCTGAAGGCTTTGCCGAGGACCTCATCGTTGACTTCGGGGCTGAGATCACCAACAAAGACATGGTAATGGCCGGTGGTATCCTCCTTGTTCTGTTGCCCTTGGTACGCCCAGTTGACACGTATCTCGGTGTCGAAGATTTTGCGACCATTCAAGGTCTGGAGCGCAGTCTCGGCGGCACGCATATCCATGTATTCGACGAAGCCGTAGTTGAGGCCGCCGTGCTGGTAGTTGCGGTCGGGGATGATTTTGACGTGCTGGACGGGGCCGGCGACAGCAAAGATCTCAGTGAGCATGTACTCCGTAACACGAGGGCTCAAGTTGCCGACGTAGAGGTGAGCCCGCCTCTGCATGTCCCCCATCCAGAAAAGACAGAAATGTCGAATAAAAAAGTAGGGAGAAGCAGGGAATAGACGAAACCAGGATCAGCTCGGATTACGGAAGGAATGGCGGGAATGGCATACCGGTGAATCAGCCCCACCCATCATGTTCATGACTGGATTTGAAAAGAGAAAATGAGATCTAAGAGACGATTAGGCTAGGAGATTGGGGCGGAGAAACAAGCGCCCGTACGAAAGACCGGAATCAACAGAGAGACAGAGGAGAAGAGTCCGTCACAGGAGATAGAGGAAATATATGAGGAGAGAGAGGGAGAGAGACAGAGAGAGAGAGAGGAAAAGAGGAAAAGCAGCGCGAGACCGGGACTGTTGTCGACGAGGCTACAAACTGAGAGTCAAAGTCACAGGTGCGTCACGTCGGGTCAGCGTGACACCAAAAATACCCTCACTGGTACCGGTTTGTACAAGAGACAGACAATATTGTATTGGTTGGCACAGCTACAGCTACTTCCTCGTAGGTACTTGTAGTAGCACATTTCCCCCGCCGGAAGGAATGTACGTTACATTGGGGTTGGCCGCCAAAGACTGCACGATCGCTTTGCTGGCTTCAATCTTTCTGAACGCCACAAAAGCCTCGCCTGCCCTCTCCAGAGCTTTTGATATCGTGGCAGCCGCCTCGGCCTCACCCTCTGCTCGGATGACCGCTGCTTGCCGCTCTTGTTCGGCCTTTTCAACGATAAACTTGGCCCGTTCAGCATCTGTTTTGAACATTCAAAAAATCTGCAAGGCATATTCGAAATTCGCACAGACCTTGCTGAGCAATTTGCTTAGCTTCGACAGCTTGAGTGAATTCCTGTAGAATGTAATTTTTCTGCAAGGGCTTGCCAGTTGAATGCACCGTACCTTTCCGAAAGTTAGATGCGTGATAGACACATCCTCGAGTTTTATGTTGAACTCCCCAGCACGCTGGAGGAGGTCGGCCCGAATCCGCGAGGATACCTGCAGTTGTGTTACTCATGCAGTTTCTCCCAGCAATAGGTGTGAAACACGCACTACTTCACGCTGAGTGATCAACTCCGCCGCGTCAAACTGGGCAACGATGCTCTTCAGGACTTCATTTCCAATGGACGGCAGTACACGTTCGTCGTAGTCCATGCCCAGGCTTTGATAAATTTTCGAAAGGTGACCAACGTCTGGCCGCGACAGCACGCGAAGTGTTATAGAGACCATCTGCAAATCCTTGGAACCCGTGGTTGTGGAGATATTCTGCAAGCATTATCGTAAAGAAACTGGGCAGAACGCGTGCTTCTGGACTGACCCGCGGCTTGATGCGACAGTCATACAGAATGGCTTTCTGCAACCATGGAACAAGGAAGTGAGTGCCCTCGTTCGAGGCCTGCAGTGTACGAAAGTCCATATTTATCCAGACACAACCGAGGATACAGCTGACCTTGTCTTGCACTCCTGAAAACCGGTCGAACATGACTGCTCGATATCCTCCCGGAACATCATATATACTTGACCTCACAGCAAAGACTGCGGCGCCCAATGGGACTGTAGAATGCAAGTGTTATGTTGGCTTGAATGGGCATGATTCCACTGTACCAATAATCCTGAGCAGTGGGTTCGGTGCAGCGGCCATGATCGTGTAGAACTTGAAGTTCGGCCGGCAGCGCCTAAATAGACTTAGGCTCGTCACCGCCACCGTCGGCATCCGTGCAAACTCGGAGTTTTGTCTAGTTTCCGACCTTATCCGATGATGTAACCTAGGCTAGTAGGAGTCGTTCTAACTTGGTTCCAACGTCGTTCTCATCCAGACTACAACTCTTAATCTAAATTGGCACATCGCCCCGTTTTTCTCCTCCCATCCTCGCCGAGTGACTTCCGAATTGCATAGCTCGTTTTTTCCTGCTGCTGGCCTCCACCAGTCCTAGTTTCCTAACTGCTAATCTCAACAGCATTTTGTCGCCCAGCCCAACGTCAGCGCGCGGATCCATCTTCAGATGGACTGGAAGACGGGCAAGGAAAGAGACAAGGGTGAGAGAAAGAAATGGATGCCGCGTTTCTTTCCCATGGGACGAAATTACACGGTCGTCTCTGCCAAGATTGCGCGAGGGAATTCGGTCAATCTCGAGTTGCAGCTGTGAAAGGTTGAATTCCAGGTTGCATGCAACCGAAACAAGCAATTACCTCGTCAACCACGCCTTTCCACCCATCACTGGTGTACGCTGTACGATGTCTACCATACCCCCCTAGCAGTTCATCGGAGCCGAAACCGTTCAACAGAACCTGGGCAGGGCTCGTGTACACGGCAGGTTCAGCATTCGGATGACTACGGACCAAACCTTTTCCGGTGGCCGCAAAATACAACGCCAGGGCCAAGCTCTTTGAGAAGGGTTGGTGGATATTACGGCGAGGAGGGAAGCAGTCCATACCAGATCCATAACAGTTCTCCCCGGAAACATCAATGATTCAACCAAAGATTGGGCTGCTTGCGATTCCTACTTGGCCGGATGGATTAGAAGTTGAAGCCATCGAATTGACAGTACAGACCTTGTATGGCACGTTCACTTCCACCTACACAGGTTAGGCGACGAGCGTAGCAAGATGTGCAAGTGCAAACTACTCACAAAGTTCCAAACACGGGGACATAATCTACGCAGCTCCTCCACCTCTTGAAAGCCAGTGACCCTATCTGGAACCATGTACAGCGGAAGTGGGTTGGTAGGCGGTTTCTGTGGTTTCCTTTGCCGCTTATTGACATTGCCTACGGTTTGTAACTTTATTTTACGTGGGTTTTCGAAGGCCACGTTCAGGAGATCTATGGGTTCATCCAACGGAGTATGTCTTGGGATACGTTTAGTCGCTATGCCAGAGAAGAAGAAAAAAATGTTCACTTGTGGGCGAGAAAGGCTAAGACGGTGCAGTCGATGCCTGTAATGTTTCAGCATCAAGAACAAACGGTAAGGCACAGACTTGCCGCCGCTAAAGAGTACTGCAACCCTAGCTGCACCAGTGGGTGATCTGACACAGTCAGGCGAAGATCTCCAAGTTATGGAGCTACTCACGATATTCGAGGAATATCACGCACGCGGAGCTCCACACTTCTATCTAAATGGTTGATGAACTCTTCCACCGTTTGAGTTAGATAATCAGGAATTTCGAGGCCTGCAACGACAGGCCAGTCATCCGGGGGTAGTGCCGCATTTACCCGACAAAGTTGGCTCTGGATTGGTGCATATGTCAAGACAGAACAGCGGAGAAGTAACGACGATCCTACATAAACGGCACCAGCCACAGAGCTTCGTGGAAAACTTGTTAAGGAAGACTCAAACTTGCTCGCTATCTGATGAAAGTTGTCGGCAGTTGAACACTTGGATGAAGTCACACACTTCGTCACCATTGAGCAATTGCCGAAGCTCAAGGCAATATATGTTCTCTGTCGAGAGCTCTTGAAATTCGCACGACGGGTCTGGCCCAATGGAAACGGAGGCTAGGAGGAAGTGCGGATTTCTAATGCTGGGCTTGTGAATCAAGAGCGATCGTCGGCCAAGGGGGTCTCGGGCAAAAAATAGGCGCTGAGAGGTAGCCTTGAAGATGCAGAAGATCAAGAAAAGCTGCGGGCCACACAACACACAGCCGTACGTGATAATACGCGAAAGCATATCTACAGGGTAATTATGTTCCATTCACGCCAATAGAGTACCTTACTTACGGGCCCTCTATCCTTCCAAACAAAATGCACACTTGTTCGACATTGACGTCGTTAAGGGCACTCAAAGCATGGAATAGTTTGACGCCATCGTTTTCTTCTTTTGCAATCTGCAGTTGCTCATCTGGATCGATTGAATGAAGTGGTTTCGAAAAGGTAACTCACGTTCATGCCATCGAATACCTTTGGGCCACAAAGAAATCAGAAACTTAATCGTTTGTAAATGGAATGTAATGACTTCGCCGTTCCAGCAAAAGATATTGCCATCCTGCTCATGGGGCTGCACGACGAGATGGTTGCCGCGTAATCGCAACTCGGAGGCAAAGAGATCCAAAATAACTTCGTCTTGCAGACCGTCAGAGTCAGTCACTGATATCCGCCGAGTGTCTTGTGAGTCAGGCCCTGTGCTCTTTCTGTGATGTAGATTCGTGCGTAACACAGAGCAGACCAACCCCGAGCCGCGTTAGAAGACTTGAGGCGTTCACAGAGATTCGACAATGTCGGAGAATCATCTTTGGCGTGCCGAGCACACAAGAAAATCCCACACATGGAATATGAGAACAGAAATGCAATTTCCCGATTAGTCTCTGTTTTCGGATGTCCGATTAACGCCGAGCGTTCTGCCTTCGTAGCTTGTTCTTTTTTTTTCGCTTTCAGTTTCACAGCAATGGTGATTCCACAATACAACAACTATTCTTATTTTTGGTCTGCCGTACATTCATCGCTTTCTAACAAACTTATACGAAATCTAAGGAGGTGGCTGGTAGCCTTTTCCTACCACGCTAGACTTGAAAGTTTATGTGTTGTACGTGGATGCAGAGACGTTGCCGCCACGTCCGGTCCAGTTGACATCTGAATACCAGTGAGAGGGGGTTTTCAACCGTAGAGAGAAAACATACGGATGTCCTCGCCGGCCTTGAACTTGGCGTTCTCCTTGCCGGGCAGCACACGGAAGGTGTGGGCGCCAAAGTAGTCACGCTTCAAAGAGCGTCAACCTGGGTTCAAGTCGTGCTCAAAAAAAATATGAAACCACATACCTGAGCCTGGAGGAGGTTCGCCGGGACGATCTCGCTCCTGTAACCGTCGAAGAAGGCCAAAGCAGTGCTGAAGGCCGGTGTGGGGATGCCCCAGAGAACGGCTTGAGCGATAACACGCCTCCATCCGGGTTGAGCATTGCGGATGGCTGGATTTGTATGATGAGTAAGGTACATTGGAAAATAGTTTTTTTTTCGTAGCGGTACCTTTGTTGAAGAAGTCATCGAAAAGCAGCGACTCTAATTGCGGGTTCTTGACATATGCAGCGGTGATGTCGCTAAGGAAAACACTCTGGAAAGGGGGATTAGTTTGAAGGAGAACTCGTCTGAAGGAGACCATACTTTGATAATGCAACCACCACGCCACATGCTGGCAATGCCGGCGTAGTTCAGGTTCCAACCGACCTTGCCAGAGGGTCAATACATTAATTACTCGACTGATATTCGATGGACTTGCCTCCTTTGCGGTCTCCCTCATCAGCATGAAACCCTGAGTGTAGGAGATGATCTTGGAGGCATACAAGGCCTGCTCGAGATCGTCGATGAAGAGTTGCTTGTCCCCGCGGAACACTTCTTTCTTGGGTCCGTCGATGGCCTTGCTTGCGCGGACACGCTCCTCCTTGATTGCCGACAGACAACGGGCAAACACGGCCTCGCCAATAAGAGTGACTAATCAAGATCGCGATTAGCATCACCAATCACAAAAACTCAAAGAAGATAATGGAAACTAACCAGCGGTGCCAGCCTCGAGAGCGGCAATTGCAGTCCATTTGCCGGTACCTTTCTGGCCGGCCTTGTCGAGGATCTTGGTGACAACAGGCTCGCCGTCATCATCCTTGAATTTGAGGATGTTGGCGGTGATGTCGATGAGGAAGGAGTCGAGGACACCCTTATTCCACTTCAAGAAAATGTCGGCAATCTCGTCTTCCCCAAGACCGAGCCCGCGCTTGAGAATATCGTAGGCTTCGGCGATCAGTTGCATGTCACCGTATTCAATCCCTAAGGCACGAAAGTTATGCCGAATTACACGGTGTACCAGGCGGATATCGGGTGAACTTGCCATTGTGGACCATCTTAACGTAGTGACCAGAGCCAGTCTCGCCAACCCAATCACAGCAAGGCTCGCCGTAGGCCTGAGCGGCGGTCTTCTGGAAGATGGGCTTGATTGCGGGCCACGCAGCCGTGGAACCACCAGGCATGAGAGATGGACCGTGCCGAGCGCCCTCCTCACCACCGGAGACACCAGAGCCGACGAAGAGGAGGCCCTTGGCCTCGAGCTCCTCGGTGCGACGGATGGAATCGGGGTAGTGGGAGTTTCCACCGTCAATGATAATGTCGCCCTTCTCCAGCCCACCCTCAAGAAGCTGAGCGATGAAATCATCTACGGCCGAGCCAGCTTTGACGAGCAGAATGATTTTGCGGGGTTTCTTGAGCTTGGAGATGAGCTCCTGGATAGAGCGGGCGCCCTGGATGTTGGTTCCTTGCGTGAATGTAAGTAAGCCTTCGCTCATCGGCTTGGTGATTTGAATTATATTTACCTTTGGCTTCATTGGCAAGGAACGCATCGACCTTGGAGGTCGTTCGGTTGTATGCAACGACAGTGAAGCCCTTGTCGTTCATGTTCAGAATAAGATTCTGGCCCTGGAGGACGATGAGCAACGCGACAGCGATCGCGTCGATTAGATAAAACATACCATAACGGCGAGACCAATGAGGCCGATATCTCCACTGCGGGACGGTCAGTAGGCGCGGCGATGGGGCGATGAGGGACATACGTAGCCATGGTTCAAGTCGGGTGAAGTGGTGGTGGAGGTAGGAGGAAAGAGAGGATTGATGACAACGCAACGCCGGGCCGACTTTAAATCATGACTGATGTGGTCGTATTTCACAAGTAATTCACCGCAGGGAGAGAACCACATCTTTGGGCTGACAATGATATGGATGGTATCGCATGGATATTCTGTTCACCGTACAAATGTAGTCAAGAGACGCGCAGTGCACTGCTCCCATCGAGAGGCTGTTCGCGTACAAGCGACTTCTGCCGATCAATGACAAGTCACTAGACTCTCCTTTAATGCCCAACTCGACCACCAACGCAGTGGTCGGCCCGTCCGTAGGATTCGGGCTTCCAGCATCGGTCGTGCTTCTTGAGGGATGGGTCCTCAAGAAACGCAGGAAGAAGATGCAAGGTTGGACAACCCCCTGGAATGCACCATTATCCTGGACTTACCCTTCACTACCAAGGTTTTGCACGCCGCTACTTCACTCTTTATCAATCTGGCATCCTCACCTACGCATTCGATCGTGGGCAGCCGGTCCGCGACCAGGTTTCGCTGCACCACTCCGCTGTTTCCACCGCGCCGGGTCGCAAGGATATCCATATAGACTCGAGGTGCTGAGACGCAAGAATATGCGCCGGCGGAATTAACTGACTGGACTGCTGCGTAGGCATACCACGTTTCATATGAAAACTTTAAGCACAGAAGACTTTGACAAATGGTTGACCGAATTCAGGCAAGTCCATTCGCGTATCGCTAACTTCACCACTTGATCATTCGAACGCAGAAAATTCATTGGCCCTGGTCCCGAGTCTCGCCGGTCCACAACTGTGAGACACTTGACACGTCATGGCAGCATTAATGTCAATAAATCCGGTGCTGTATTGGAAGAAATGGCCTCCGTGCGTACGATTTCGATGGCAGCACATCCCCCCCCCTTATCCCGTGCCAGACACTGGTGGAGCTTGAAGAGGCCATCATGGCTCTACCTCATGACGGACCACTCCCAAAGAAAGCTGCAAAGCCGAAGAATGACAAGGAGAAATTGAAAATCGACAAGGACAAGCACGCAGTATTTGGCCTTTTTAAGAGATGTACGCTCGCCGTTTCTCTCTTTCGAATTTTCTAATAGCCCTTTCCAGCCTCTCATCATTCGTCAATCCATGATATAGAAAACAGCCCCCCTGAGCCCTCCGAGAAATCTGCGCACCAACGTGTCAACGACGCGTTGGAGGCTCTCAAGACGCAACATGCGACGTTACTCAAGTCCATAAATTCACTGGCGATACTGGATGTTGGCCAATCCCTACGTGGATCCCCACTTCCAATTACCGCTGAAGAAACCGCGGAGGAAGAAGAGAGTGCTACACCTGCAACTGATTCACCGTCTGCCTCTTTTTCTACGCCTCTCTCCCGCAAGCGCGCATCTATACTCACAACCACCACAAGCGAAAGCATCAACGAGTGGTTTGATGCGGACAGCAACGATGGTGCTGAGGAGTTTATCCTGGATATACCTCCGGCCCTAGTCGACTCACGACAATCCAGCAAGATAATGAGCAATGACAGTAGAAGCAGTCTGGGACACTCTAGCGTTGATACTGATATCGCGGGACAACCATCCAGGGATCCCAGCGAATCTTCGACGGTGGATCCGAACGACGCTCTTGTTCACATTACTAGACGAAGCCATCTTCCCTCTCCTCCTGTCGGCGACGAAGGCAGCCTTTTCACCATTTTGAAGAAGAACGTTGGCAAGGTGTGTCGTTTTAATTCTGCCCAAGCTGGGGCTCAACGTCTGGGCAGGATCTCTCAACAATCGCGTTTCCCATTTCATTCAATGAGCCATTGACGCTTTTACAACGAACAGCGGAGGAAGTCGAATACTATGAACTTTTGAATCTCGCAGCCGCCGCAGAGGATCCTACGGACAGACTCTGCTATGCAGCTGCCTTTGCGGTGTCGAGCTACGCGCATACACGGCATCGGTCGGGCAGGAAAGGATTGTGAGTTCTTTCTTCCTTTCTGGATGATTCCCCCTCTGATGGCAGTTCGACAGCAATCCCATGCTGGGTGAAACATTTGAAGATGCTCGGATGAAGTTTATTGCTGAAAAGGTTCGGCATAATCCGCTCGAGATGGCATATCATGCGGAGGGCCCAGGTTGGGAGTTATATGCAACATCTGCAGGTAAAACCAAGTTCTGGGGTACGTCGCAGCATTCAGCTCTTCACTTGTCGTTTTGATTAACGGAATGTAGGCAAGAGTCTGGAGGTCATACCCCTGGGAACGACCCACCTCAAGATCGGAGATGATCATTTTGAATGGTAAAAGTTGCAACTTCAGTCAGGCTATGACCCACTAAACCTTCCCGCAGGAAAAAACCATCGTCCTTCATGAGAAATCTCATGGTTGGTACCAAGTATCTCGAGCACGTTGGCAAGATGACGATCGAGAATACACATACCAACGCTCGATGTGTCATTGAATTTAAACCCAGCGGATACTGGGGTGCTTCCAATATGGTCTCAGGGGCGGTTCATTCGCCCTCTGGCCAAATTGTCACACAGCTGGAAGGCAAATGGGACGAACAAATGTCCCAAAGCCTCGATTCTTCGCACTTTCGCATCTTATGGCGTGTAGCCCCATACCCCAAGGATATCCACGAATATTACGGCTTCACGGCGTTTGGCATCACGCTGAATGAAATAACAAGCGATCTTGACGGCAAATTGCCGGCCACGGACTCCCGATGCCGACCTGATGTTCGGGCACTGGAGGAAGGTGACCTGGATGTTGCTGAACGGGAAAAGACCCGGGTCGAGGAGGCTCAGCGAGAAAGACGTCGTAATGGTGAAGAGACCCAACCAAGATGGTTTAAACAAGTCGGAGATGAGTGGGAATATACCGGCGGCTATTGGGAGGCCAGAGCACACGGATGGAAGGATGCGGGAGTCAAGGCTCTTTGGTGATGGCCCGCCTTGTCGACTGTATGAGTGCGATCTTAGCGTACATATTCTAACCATGTAAGTACAGTACAGTACAGGAGACCGCATAATCAGGAAAATTAAATCGTCTCAGTGCCGACTGTGACTGTGCATCACTGTCGGCTTTAGTCGGATCTGAATCACTATGTACAGCTGTGTATAGCCAAGGGCGAAGGCTTCGAGTCAATTTTGAGCAGATACCTCGACGTTCATTGGACGTCCGTCTCTCGCTCTGTTCACCTTATGTTTCGGGCAAAAAAGCTCCCAAAGACCTCAAAATTGAGGTCCCGGCTTCTCGCCACGCATGCGCCTCTGGTTGAGAAAAATTGCACCTCCATTACTCCCCCATACCCTGTTTTAATTGAAAACCTGTCGCAAGTGAGGAAGCACATCCGACACAAGCTTACTCTCGCAGAGAAGATTCTCTACAGCCATCTCAGTGAGCCCGGTAAAAGCCTTGGGAATGGAGGAAAAATTCGCGGTCAAGCCTATCTTCAATTGCGGCCCGAGCGTGTGGCCATGCAGGATGCCTCTGCGCAGTAGGCGGACTCTCGGAGTCCTTTATTCCAGTCCCTGATCCATTCCTCCGCCAGGATGGCATTGCTTCAATTCATGAGTGCTGGTTTACCACAGTCCGCTGTGCCAGCCAGCATCCATTGTGACCATTTAATTCAAGCTGTAGATGGTGCAAAGTCAGACTTGGAGGTATTGCGTTCGACACCATCTTCCTACCAGAACCTCAAAGCATATATCTATTCAGCGGTCAATCGTCAGTAATAAAGAAGTATTTGACTTTCTGGAGAGTGCTGCACGTAAATATGGAATCGAATTTTGGCGACCCGGCTCCGGTACGTGAAAAAGAATGAAAAAAATTCAACCCCGCGGTTGACCTGAAGCGGTCGTAGGAATCATTCACCAAATCGTCCTCGAAAATTATGCTGCTCCCGGCATGCTGATGTTCGTCCAGTTCCCATTCTATACTTGCCGCCGCCAATTTTAAAATGTCTTAGGCTCGGAACAGGTACGACAACCGTGATTTTTTCTGAAACATACCTGGAGAAACATAGATTCCCATACCCCCAATGCTGGCGGCCTTGGAATGCTGGCCATCGGTGTCGGTGGCGCTGACGCTGTCGATGCTATGACGGGAACTCCTTGGGAACTAAAAGCCCCAGAAATCGTTGGTCAGTACCAATCGTCACGGAGACACCGCTGTTTAACATCGTACAGGTATACATTTAAAGGGTCATTTGACTCCATGGGTCTCGCCGAAAGATTTGATCCTTCATTTAGCAGGCAAGCTCACCGTGCGAGTGAGTCATTTCATCCATTTGGTAGATTGGTTCCTTATGATTATAGGGAGGGACTGGGCGTATCCTGGAAGTGTGTACCATACTAATTTTATTACGGTCCTTCTCTGATTTTGTCACTAGTATTTTGGCCCAGGCGTCTTCGATCAGTCATGCACAGGTATTCAAATTAAATGTCGCACTCCCCTTTTTCAGTATCTGATGATGTCAAGGACTCGCTACCGTGGCCAATATGGGAGCAGAAGTAGGCGCTACAACCTCAACCTTCCCATACACTCCGAATATGCGTGCTTACCTCAATGCCACCGGTCGAGCGCCAGTAGCGCATGCGGCCGACCAAGCCGCCGCTCAAGGGTTCTTAAGTGCAGACGAAGGGGCTGAATATGATCAAGTCATCGAAATTGTTTGATTTACTATTCTATTCCACCGCTTCTTTCTGAGGTAGTCTCCTAGAATTTGTCTGAACTGGAGCCACACATCAACGGACCCTTCACTCCTGATTTAGCGACGCCTTTATCCAAATTCGGAGATTTTGTGAAAGAGCAAGGCTGGAAAGATGAATTTTCTGCTGGTCTCATCGGTTCGTGCACCAACAGCTCCTACCAAGATATGGTGAGTTCAAAGCAGGCCTCCCCCAACGGTAATAACAATGCTTGTGAAGACAAGTGTTGCCGATCTTGCTAGGCAAGCAAAATCTGTGGGCCTTACCGCCAAGGTCAAAACCTAGTGTGTTTCACTCGCGCATTTCTTACGGCTTCCCAGGTTCCCTTCCTGTGCACACCCGGTTCGGAACAGATCAGAGCAACCATGGAGCGTGATAATGTCACTGCCACGTTGGAAGAGGTCGGTGCAGTAGTATTAGCCAACGCCTGTGGTCCCTGCATTGGCCAAGTAAGTCTGTAGTCTAGTTTGATCTGCTGTCATTCATATCGACACAGTGGAAAAGGGATGATCAAAAGACGGAAGAGAACGGTTTGTTTATATCTAGTCAACTTCCCTTCGATTTAACCATTGAAAAACTTGTAGCTATCCTGACGAGCTTCAACCGGTACGCCTTCAACAGACAATAGTGTCTTTAATACTAAAATTTTTGGAAGCAATTTTAAGTCCCGCAACGATGGAAATCGTCTCACGATGAACTTTTTGGCCTCTCCTACTATCGTCACTGCAATGGCGTTCTCCGGAAAGCTGTCATTCAACCCAATGACAGATTCTTTACATCTAGAATCCGGTGAAAAATTCCAATTCTCCCCTCCGTCTGGGCAAGATCTTCCATCAGCGGGGTTCTCTCTTGGAGAGATGTCATTCTACCCGACGACGACACCGACACCTCAACCGGACACTGAGATAGTGATCAGCAAAGACTCACAACGTCTAGAGTTGCTTGAACCCTTTTCCTCCCATTTCAAAGAAGGTGAATGGGAGATGCCTCCGATGAAGGTTTTGATGAGAGTGAGGGGGAAGTGTACAACTGATCACATATCTGCTGCCGTGAGTTGAAATACCAAGAAGGAGACCCTGGCTGATATATCTTGCATCAAGGGGCCGTGGCTGAAATATAAGGGTGCGTGTACTGCCTTGCTCGTCGAGTGGTATTGCATCAAAGTCAAAACAAGGTCATCTCACCAACATCTCCGAGAACCTTTGTATGTATTTTCATCTCAGTGGTACGATGCTAGTCGACTAACACGTTTGCAAGTGATCACAGTGCGTTGGATCGGTATCCTGTTCTCTCATCGAGGTGATGAACAATGTGCTGTATAGGCGGTCAACGATGAAGGTGGTGAAGTCAACGTTGCTTTTGACCATGATCACCAGGTGTCAGACACCATCCCGGGAGTCGCGAAACGGTTTAAAGCCCGAACACAACCTTGGTCCCTGGTGGTCGACGACAACTATGGGGAAGGGAGCGCAAGAGAGCATGCCGTATGTTGTTTCTTTCAAAAACATGTCCTTGAATAATACATCATGCAGGCTCTTCAACCGCGTTTTTACGGTATGAACACAGCTGACTGTTTTTGAAGCGCACTGACGGCGGAATAGGTTGCGGCTTAATACTAGCACGCTCTTTTGCACGCATACACGAAACCAATCTCAAGGTAGAGACAGGCGACTAATCTCGGGGACTCTGGTTGAAACATCTCTTGTAGAAACAGGGGGTGTTACCCCTCTGGTTTGCGGACAAGGATGATTACTCTCGCATCGGATCTGGCGATACCCTCGAGACAATTGGCATGAAAGAGCTACGCCAGGGCATACCCGGTGCTGAGATCAAGCTCAAGGTCACCAAACTCAATGGCAAAGCATTCGAGATACAAACCAAGCACACGATGTCTGCTGACCAGATCAAATGGTTCGAAGCGGGCTCTGCTCTCAACCACATTCGATCCCAGATGAATTAGTAGGATACACAAAAAGTATTATAGCAGTTTATACAATATGCGGGTCCGTCCGGCGTCGGTATGCGCGGTAGATGTCGGTTCTAGAGCGCACATCAAAGGTTACCATATCATCGGACTCCCGTTAATGATTGACCCAGCGAATTCAGTTCCGCTGCGTTTGAGGAAGGGTCCTCCTTCCTACTCTTCAGCCAAGTCAGAGCATCCCGTGCGACGTCGACAGCCTTGAGGGGCATGCCAGCAAGCTGAGCCACCTTGAGCCCATGACTATCGCGATTAACGCCAGGTCGTATCTGGTACGAATACGCAAAGTGACCATCCTACGACAAACATTCAGCATCGTTGCTACTAAAAAGCAAGCTCAACTTGCATCCGTTTCATCGACATCAGTACAAAAGAACCCAATGTCGCTGAAAATGCCCTGGTCGGGATTGTCCGATGAATACCCGAGCATATCGGTCACTTCATGAAAGTGAGTTGCGAACAAAGCACGACATCGATTTTCAGCAATGAGATGATGAACCGTGGCAAATGCAATGGCAAGCCCGTCTTTCACTGTTGTACCCCTTCCAACTTCATCCATAATTACCTATTCAATAGTTAAGCATGAAAGAAGGATTCCAAATGCAAGGAACACACAAGACTCTGCGGTGTAGCACGTTGGAGAATTTCCGCCGTTTCCAGCATTTCAACCATGAAAGTACTACGATCATGGAACAGATCATCTTTGGCTCCCACTCTGGAGAATAGTTTGTCCACTATCCCGATGTTGGCTGAATCGGCAGGTACGAAGGATCCGGTTTGTGCTAGAACAGCGATTAAGGCGGTTTGGCGAAGTAGGGTTGATTTGCCGGCCATATTGGGCCCAGTGATGATATGCAACCGTGAGGTCGGTGCCAATTTGACAGAGTTGGGCGTAAACACCCTGCCGCTCATCAGGAGACCTAGTTCCACAGTGGGATGCCGGCCGTTGGTCACATCGTAAATAGGCCTAAAAAGGTTCAGAATATAACAAGGACATATACGTCCTGAACTCACTCCTCCGTTAGGACAGGGCGGACAAAGCTCATTTCCTTGGCAAGATTGGCAAAAGCCAAAGTAACATCCAATTCATCCAATATACGGGCATTGCGCCGGAGCTGAGAAGCGTGGCTGTTCACATCCATCCGGAGCGACTCGAACGCTTCCTTCTCCGCAGCTACCAACGCAATCGTTGTTTCAACAATTTGGCCACCAAGTTGAGCCCATTCCTGCAAAGATTGTTAGTGCGATTCTCTCAGATCGGAGAGAATCTACTTGGTAAAAATAAGACTTTGTCGTCCCGCTCTCTGCGATACTGATGAACTCAGGATTTTGGCTTATTTTTGCTCGATCGCGCTTGGCCTTTAAAAGGTGGACATGCATACCATGTGCGGGGGATGAACGCAGAGTTAATGAGGCAGCGTCTACGACGGTTACATCGATGCAAAAGATAGCAGGACGGGGCACTGACCATATTGGAGCTGCAAATCAGCCTGCAGCTCTTCACGCCGCTTCAATAACTGCTCGAGTACAGCATGCAGCGACATGAGCTTCTCGGAGAACCTGCAAAGCCAGTGAGAGATGTCATACTCGGGAGGGTAGTATGTACTCTGGTTTAATCGTCCAGTTGTTGTTCCCTACTTTCCAAGCCGCCTTGGGAATGTCGGAACCCAAAACGCCCTCGCTGTCCATGTCACCAGAGTCAATTACCGCAGACGCGTCTCTGCTCGGGTCTACCCTCTTCAGGGCGCTGCCAATGCGACCCGAGAGCTCTTGCAAGTCTGACATCCTCGCCATCAGGGCATCGAGGCTCGCCCAATGTGCGTCCTCAAATTTGACCTGCCGCTCCGCCGCCTCGAGCGCCTCCTGTTCCCGCTCCTGCGTGATCCGGCCTTTAAGGGCCGCCCAGACGTGGATTGTCGAATTCACCGCATGTAGATCGCCGGGATCGCCGCGCCTAAGCAGAAATTTCTGCACTATGCGGCCCGCGTCCTCCGCACTCGCAAGGGCAGCGACAAGGTCAGCGCGGAAATGATCCCGGTCATGAAAGAACGCTACCAATGCCTGGCGCGCATTTATTTCCGGAATGGACGTACTTGGAGAACCTGTGGTGCATCATAAGCAAAATAATCGCACTGGGAAAGAAATGGGTGTTTACACAGCCACCGAGCCAGGAGGCGCGTGCCGCTACTAGTGCTGGTGCGCTTGACGACGCTGAGTAGGCTGCCCTTGACACCACCCTCGCGGATGCTTTCGCGGATCTCGAGTGCCTTGATCGTGTGCGCGTCGATTTGCATCCGAGTGGCGGAGCCCTCGCGGGCGGGCATCGAAAGCCTAGGCATATGATCGAGGAGATTGGCCTGCAGGTATGTCGTGAGGAGATTAATGGCGGCCATTTCTTGAGCCGTGAATTCGGACAACGGAAAGATTGCCGCGTCGTCTGTGACATCGTCGACGGGTGTTGCGGAGAGTATGACTTCGGGGTCTTTCTGTTCCATCTCAGTCGACTCCGGAGGAGAAGGGGTGTGCGCTGCAGTTAACTTAATGTGCGAATTTCCGTCTTCTGTATCTTCTGTAGATGGAGTGATGTAGGACAGAC
This sequence comes from Mycena crocata, assembly GCA_029281795.1. Classification (NCBI taxonomy): domain Eukaryota; kingdom Fungi; phylum Basidiomycota; class Agaricomycetes; order Agaricales; family Mycenaceae; genus Mycena; species Mycena crocata. The sequence continues at coordinate 327,139 of JARJCP010000088.1, read as the reverse complement.
AATGCACATCCTCTGCCAGAACTTGTTCGAGCTGCGGCGGCTTTTGCGTCTCGAGCGCCTTATCGAGCACAATTTCGCGTGGACTGATGCGCACGAGCTCATCGCGCAGCAAATCGTATGTCACTGGCTTTGAGTAGAACTCGCCTGTGGACACGTCGATCCATGCGAGGCCGACCTCGTGCGCCTCGGGTGTCTGGCTGATCGCGAGCAGGTAGTTGTTTTCGTACTGGTTGAGGAACGACTCGTCGATGAGCGTCCCGGGAGTGACTACGCGGGCGACGCGGCGGTCGAAGCCTTGGAGCCCGTTTGCAGTGTAGCGCGGGAACTCCTCGCAAAGTGCCACGAAGCGGTGGTGTTGCTGCACGAGCACCTTGAGGTATTTGTCGATGTGCTGCAGCGGGAAGCCACAGAAGGGGATCGAGCGTCCGTCCCACTTGCGGTTCGCGAGCTTGATGTTGAGGAGGCGTGAAACCTCGTACGCTTGATCGAAGTAGGACTGAGTGTGGTCAGCAAGTTACGAAGAGGATCAGAGGGGCGGTACCTCATAGAATTTTCCGACCCGCGTGAATAGAATGCAATGGGGAAACTGCTTGAGGTTGCTCTGAATCTCTCCAGGTAAACCGCCCTTAGGGCCTATACATCTTGCATTCAGCGACGCGCCAATATGAGAGTGAAAAACACACCTTCAGCGTCGTCCGGGACAGATGGCTTTGGCCGCTTGCGGGGTTTCTTTGGAGCTGCTCAAGGATGAAAAACGCGTCAAGTAAGAAGAAAAGAATTACGCGTCGCATCCTTCTCTGTCTTTTTTCTGGACGCGCGTTTGCGCTTCGGCGTCGCGTCGTCTGAAAAATTAGGGCGAGTTGCGGGAGTGAACCAGACTCACCTTCCTCAAGGGCTTCGGCGGCGCTTTTCTTTCTGCTTTTCTTCGGCGCCGACGCGTCCTGGTCCTCTACCGCGGTCTTTTTGCGACGCTTCTTCTGTGGCGGCTCGCTCTCAGGCTCATCGGCGACCTCCTCCTCAGGCTCCGCATTCGGCATAGAACTCTTTACTCGCACTGCTAAAATTATTTAAACAAATAAATCGTACCGAGTCGCGTACAAAATGCCTGCCTACATCTACTCGCTGCGTCGCCGGCCCACCACTCGTCAAGTGGCGGGGCAGGGGTGCCGTCGGGGAGTAAGTGAACGCTAGGAAGGTCGGTGAACGCCTTGGTTGTCTTGTTCACCGCGTACGCGGCCGCCGCCGCACGGAAGGCGCGTTGCTGCCATTGGGGACCACGGAAACGGCATGCGGTGGCAAAAGCAGGCCTGACAGCCAGCATGCAGGCGTCGTCCAGTCAAAGTATATTTTGCTTGCAGTCAAAGGAATATTTTTTTGTGATAATATCCAAGGGGTGGCTGAAAGCGGAATCCACGCATATCTACTCATCGACACACGTGATACGTTTGGGACCATCTCTCGGGGTCCCACATCACTTCCCTTTCGGGCGCTGAGCACAAAGCAGTTTCTTTTTCATCCTTTGACTCTTCTGCACTCAATAAAATGTATACCATATTATGAGTGCATCAAACTCCTATGCTTTCCAATTTTTTTGAGCGGAATACCTTGATACATGGTAGCCAGCAGCCATCAGTAGCCGAAAAATGTAGTGTATTTATCCATCCAGTACTGGCAACGGCCTGTAAAAACTCACAAGGACTATATAAGATGTTGAGTGTGTTTCTTAGTTTCGACTTTTGGGAAAACGGAGCCAGGCAATACCATGGTCTAAATGTTTCTTGTGGCACATTAGAATGACTGTTATGTGCTGACAGTTTGCCCCCATCGAGCGGTCGGATCAGCGGACCGGGTGGTGGTGGTGGTCTGACTGGCTCGGGGTCCTTTGATGGGAGTTTTAGGGAGTTAATGTCGCGAGTTTCCTTTCAGCCACCCCTTGATAATATCCCGTAAACGCGCGCGATCAGTCGGAGTTTGAATCGGCTTCCTTCTTTAACGAACTCAACCCACAAAATGTCTTTTGCAGGCAGACGGCGCGGAAACAAGGTCAAAAAGGGCGTGCAGTTTACCGTCATGGTCGTCGGTAACGCTATCTTCTGCAGTGAACTCGAGGAGAAAACTTAAATTTCTGGCCTGTAGGTGCCTCGGGCACGGGGCGCACGACGTTCGTGAACACGCTCTGCGAAAGCGAGGTGCTCGTGCACAAGATTTCGGACAACCCAGAGTCCGCCCACATCGAGGAGGGCATCAAGATCAAGCCCGTCAACGTCGGTGCGTGCAAACACGTCCTCAGCTCACTTGTGCTGCTTCTTATATAATTTTGCAGAGCTGGAGGAGGACGGCGTGCGCATTGCGCTGACTATTGTCGATACGCCCGGTTTTGGGGACAACATCGACAACGAGTTCGCGTGCGTGGGGACTACACCACCGTGGTTATGGTATTTATTTTACTTTCGCAGGTTCCAGGAAATCGTGGGCCACCTCGAGCGCCAGTATGACGACATCCTCGCGGAGGAGTCGCGCATCAAGCGCAACCCGCGCTTCCGCGATAACCGCGTGCACGCGTTGCTCTACTTTATCCCCCCGACTGGTCACTCGTGCGTTTTTCGATATCGTTTACGGCATTATATTGAACTGGTTGCGTTGCAGTCTGCGCGAGATGGACATTGAGCTGATGCGCCGTCTCTCGCCGCGCGTGAATGTCATCCCCGTCATTGGCAAAGCGGACACGCTGACGCCCAGCGAACTCAAAGGCTTCAAAAAGAGGGTGCGTCTTCGTGCTATTTTTTTGAGTTGTTTCCAAACTCGTGCAGATCATGGAGGACATCGAGCACTACGACATCCCGGTGTACAACTTTCCCTACGATGTAGAGGAGGACGACGAGGACACGATCCAGGACAACAGCGAGCTAAGAGTGCGTGAGCTAGAGCCTACTTACGTTTTTTTTTGTGGAGGAATGTGGGCTGATTTGTGCATGTGCGTGGTTTAGTCGCTTTTGCCGTTCGCGATCATCGGGTCAGAGGAGGAGATTGAGCTCGACGGGCAGCTAGTGCGCGCCAGGATCTACCCCTGGGGCATTGCGGAGGTCGACAACCCCAAGCACTCGGACTTTAGCCGCCTCCGCAGCGCGCTGCTCAAGTACGTGTCATCACATGTTATTTTATTCACGCAACTCACGCTGAGACACGGCGACAGCTCGCACCTCGCGGACCTCAAGTCCTTGACGCACGATGTGCTGTATGAGACATATCGCACGGAGAAATTGTCCCGTAGCGTGCACTCTGATACCCAGGAGTCCTCGATCCTGCCTGAGGAGATGGCGAACCAGAGCGTGCGCCTCAAGGAGGAGCAGCTGCGCCGTGAGGAGGAGAAGTTGCGGGAGATCGAGCTCAAGGTGCAGAGAGAGATCAACGAGAAGCGGCAGGAGTTGCTTGCGAAGGAAGAGTCGCTGCGGAATTTGGAGAGCCGGCTTGCGGCGCAGGGCTCGTCGGGCGAGTTCCGTGATTAGGGTGCGACGCGCCACACAACCCCGCACCGCGGTTGCGACAGAAGAGATACCCGTTGGACCTGGCTTGATTGGATAATTTTTGAAACGTTCGTCGTTCGTTCCGTTCCTTTGCATTTTCTTGTTTTGTTTTTGTGTAGTGCAGATAATAATGAGATACGTTCCTTTGCAAGTCGGTGTTCAGTTGACTCTTGTTGATTCCGAGAGCCCCAGTCAATGATCCCATCAACCAATGCTTGCTTGCTTCACGTTTGGCTGGCTGACTGAGTTTAACCTCGTCCTTTCCGCACGCTGTGAAAACAAACTCAGCAGCCGGAAAGGCAATCTGACGCAGTGGAACGATAATGCCGTGGCGCAATGGTAATGGCGACGAGCAGACACCTCGACCCCGCGTCGGGAGCAGCAGCAGCATCGTCAACTTTGCACCACCGCCCCCTGGTGCGCGCCGCCCGTCTTGGATTGCTCCCATGGCTAGTGGATCCGCGATGAGCTTCCCTGACGCGTCGGGGAGAAGACCGAGCTGGACACCCACGCTTGATTCGGGCGGGAGTTTGACCGTCAGTGGGAGTGCGAAGGGAAAGCAACGGGTGTTCTTCCCGGCGCAGGAGGAGGAAGGGGAAGGGTCATTTTCGGGATCGGGGGAGGGCTCGGCGTCGGATTCGAGCAGTCGGGCGGCGGGAAACGGCGAGAGCTCGGAGGAGGCGAACAATCTGCGTGTCGAGATGCAAATTAACATGAAGGGACTCGTAGGGGATGCTGTGGGGAATGTCAGTGCGTTTTAATCCTGCCATTGCCTCTGCTAACGCGAATTATCATTCGTAGATGTCCATCTCCCCCACCTCACGCGACATCGTCCTTGCTGCGCGCCGTGGGCTCTTCATCATCGACCTCGAGTCCCCGCTCTCCGTTCCGCGCTTCCTACCCCAGGGAGGCACCTGGGACGTCGCGGACGTGCAGTGGAACCCCCATGTTTCCCGCGCAGAGTACATTGTCAGCACCTCAGCGGAGAAGCTCCTCATCTGGAACCTCCTGCTCTCAACTTCGACCGCCGCGCACCTGCCGACCGCGTACGCATCTCACACCGCTCAGGTGTCCGGTGCGTCGTACGCGGGGTGGGCATCGGGGCAAGCCGGATGGGGGGAGGGGTCGCAGTCGGCCGGGCAGGCTCAGTGGGCGCAGTCGTCTGCACAGTCCGCACACCCTTCTTCGGCGTCTGCGCCATCGGGCATCCAATACATCCTGCACGCCCACTATCGCGCGATCACGGACATCAACTGGCACCCCGCGCCTGCGGAACGCGATTTAGTTGTGAGTACAAGCGTCGACGCGTGGATCTGGGCGTGGGATTTACGCGCAGCGAGGGGTGGAAGGGCTGTTTTTGGGTTGAGTGCGTTTAACTGTGAGTAGGCTCTTCATTCATATCTTTCTACCTACTCTTCGTTGGCCTGCCGTGCAGTCACGAAAAACAGGTACTGATTTTCCACAGCCGGCGGCACGCAGGTCAAGTGGAACAGGCAGGATCCGCACGTTCTCGCGTCAAGTCACGCCGGTGAGGTGCTCATCTGGGACAGGAGGGTGCGTTGCTTTTTTGTGGATACAATTCCCTATTTATATACACTTGCTATAACCCTCACGTCACGTTCTTCGTCCATCCAACAAACCACTCATTCTCCTGCAGAAAGGCTCCCTCCCGCTTGCACGTATCCGCGCGCACACGTCGACGATCTACGGCATTGACTGGAGCCCCGCGCGGCGCGACGAGCTAGTGACGTGCGCGCTAGATGGGTGTGTTAAAATATGGGACGTTGCTGCCGTCGCGGCTGGCGAGAAAGACGACGGGAGTGCGGGAATGTATGGAGCGAACGCCGCCACCTCGGGCACCGATGCCTGGGGCTGTACGGCCTGCGCGCCCGACTTCCACACCCCGTCCTTCTCGCATCAGCACCAGCGTACGCATCAACACACGCACGGGTCGCACGCTCACCAACGCACGAAAGCAGAGCCGCAGCGTTTCGGCTACGGCGCGCACCAGCACACGCACACCCCGCTGCGCACTATCCGCACGGCGCACCCCATCTGGCGCGCGCGGCACCTGCCGTTCGGACGGGGAGTTCTTGCGCTGCCACAGCGCGGGGAGACGGGGCTCGGGATGTATGCGTTGGGTGGTATGCGGGCCATGGAAGACGAGCCAGATAACGAGAATGATGGAGATGCGGACGGGAAATCGGCGGGTGATGAACCGGTGGAGGTGTTCGAGGGGCACACGGACGTGGTGAAGGAGTTTGTGTGGCGGAGGGGTGGGGATGGCACAGCGTTCCAGCTGATTACCTGGTCAAAGGACCGGACGTTGCGATTTTGGCCGGTGGAAGAGGAGACGATGCAGAAAGTTGGATACGTCCGCCCAGCGGAGCCACTCATGGGTTCCGAGTTACCCGGATCTTCACCGACGCCACCGTTGCCAACATTCTCCTTTCGCAACCCGCCACCACCGCCGCCTGAGATCAACGCGCTTGGTCTCTCGTCTCCGCCCATCCCCGCACTCTCTGCCCCCATTGGCACACGCGGGATTCTCGCGGGCGTGCGTGCTGGGGTGCCCGTCACCACGGCAACCGGGGCGCGGCAGGTGGGTAAGGGCCGTGGCCACTTACTGCGGGACACGAGTAGCGAGGACAGCCGCAGACACCGCGACGAACGCCCGGGGCTGCATCCGATAACGGCGGCCGCGGGGCCAACGATGCGGATGTCGCGCGGAACGGCGGGTGGGCGACGCGTGGGGATGGATCCATTGACGTGGCTGTCGAATGTGAAGGAGGTTGCCGGCGGCGGGGGTGGAGACCGGAGCAGTTCAGGTGGACGCGGAGGCGCTAGTAGTGGTGGCGTTAGCGAGTATGAGCGTTCTGAGAGTGTGGTTCCCGCCATAAGAAAGCGGAGCGATAGTCGGGGGCGCGCGTTGGAAGAGGGTCAGAGTTTGCAGGACGAGTTGACGTCGGTGATCAACAAGCTCGTATCGGCGAAGATCAAGCTGGAGAAGCACGACCTCACGAAGAAGCGGACGTGCACCCTAGGACTGCACGGTCCTTGGGGCGAGTCGTCGTCGGTCTTCATACGCATCACCTTCACCTTCCCGAAAGACTACCCGCACGGTCTTCACCCGCGCGGCACGCCCACCGTCGAGCTCGAGCGCAACCCCCTTATTTCCCTCAAGAACCGTGCGTTCATTCTACGCCGTCTGCGTGCACTGCGCGAGCGGCAGCGTCCGTGTCTCGAGGCGTGTCTGCGCTTCCTTAGTGAGGGCGAGAAGTCGGGCGCGCCGCATCCCATGGATTCCGAGTCGTCATCTGACGGGGAGGAGCACGTCTCGCGGAAGTCGCGCGACTTTACGGTGTCGCTGTTGCGCAGCCACAAGAACCTGGCGGAGCCGCGCACGTCGCAGGGGACGTTCGGGCCTAACGGAGAGTTGGTGTGCTTTTTCCGCGCACCTCCACGTATTGTCCGACATGTATTGCGCGACCTGTCCATCTCGGCCTCGCCCGCGAAGACGGTCTCGGATATTCCAGCGGTGAACCACGATAGCGTCGACTTGACGGGGGACCAACCTCCGCCTCGTCTTTTCCGCTCGCCGGCGCTCGTCGCGGACGCCGTGCGTCGGCTGAGCCTCGCGGCAACGGATCGTGTCGTGAAACCACTTGACCCCCGTCGCCCGCAGGATGGCGACCACATCCTGCGCATCATGACTAACCTTCTCACGTTCTCTCACGACACGTCCCACCACCGCGACTCCGAGTCGTCACGTCTGCGCGGGGAAGATGGACGGCGCCAAAATAACAGCTTCGCGTACCCGACGCAGCGGAGGAGCACGGTGTTCATCACGAACACGACGCACATCTCTGGTGCGGACCCTAAGGTCGCAGGCGGGTATGTGTTCGAGGCGGAGACCCTCGCAGCGTTGTGTCAAACGAACGCCATTGTGGCGCGCGAGCATGGGCGGTATGACCATGAGCGGATCTTCAAGATCTTGTATGCACTGTTTCCTGCGTTCAGGGATTGTACGATGCCGTCGGCGTCGAATATTCTTTTGGTGAAAATGGTTACTCGCCTGTGAGCATCGACTGTTATCTCCCGCTGCGTCTCATCTGACCGCGCCATCTATTCAGCCACACGGAACTGTGCAAGACAAAGGACATCCAGATGTTGGCGATGCTGGCGATGATCGTGCTCCAGGGTTGTTGCAAATCGCGCTCCCCGTCAAATGTCAAGTCGTCGGAGTTGCGGGGGACGCCGACGCCCAAGTATGGTGGGGGTGACTACTTCAGCATCTCCCGGCCCAGCTCTGGGCCGAACACAGGCGGCCACATGAGCCCCGTCTCGCCCACTTGGCCGCGGCTCACCGCTTCGCCCCCAATCACGTCTAACCAGGCCCCGCTGTCGACGTCCAACTCCTCTCGCGGCTCGTGGTCGAGTTTATTTAATGCGGGGAGTATGCGCCAGTTCATGTCAGGTATGCAGGACTCACTCAAGGACGGGCTTATGACGCCGTCGGAGGCGCCTATGTCGACTGGGTCGGCTATTCCTGTGCCCAGCAGGGTGGACCGTATTCATCGTGGACCCGACTCACCACTTCCACGCAAGCGGGGGTATTGGCGCGACGCGGGGCTACCGTCACCATCCGCGGTATCCAAGTCCTGGAACGAGTCGCAGTCGCCTGGGATAAAGCACGCCGTTTCCTTCTCGTCTGCTGGGCATCGTCGCCCCGTATTCTCGCGATTCGGTACCCCAAAGGACGCAATCCATGAGGCCCGCGTCGTTGTCTTTGATCTGCCCTCTGGGCGCGACACGTACGTTTCCGCATTGTTATTCATTTTGATCTCACTCATATTGGATCTCACAGAGCGGATGCATTCCCTCCTGAGAAGATGGCCGAGTTCCTGAACCATGTCTACATTTATGCGGATGTGCTCTTCAGCTGGCAGCTGTATCACAAGCGTCTAGAGCTCCTCAAGTCCGTTGATCACCCCGACTCTCTCGCGGAGAGCGCGCAGCATGGTATAGGTAGCTGCGTTTTTTTTTTGGACAAAGTTTGTTGTGTACTGACGCCACTGAATAGGCCTGATACGTAGCTGCATCAAATGCAACAACGTCGTGGAAGAGGGAAAAACGACGTGTCACAACTGCTCCCGCCCCTGCGGCATGCCGCATTGCACCGTCTGCCGTCTCCCCGTCAAAGGTATGCTGCGCATTTTTTTGGTGAAGAACGGTTCACCAAGTGTACCTGCAGGTCTTTCGCGCAGCTGCCTACGATGCTTCCATGTCACGCATATCGCGTGCTGGCGGCGCCTCGACGTTCCGATCTGCCCATCAGGATGTGGCTGTCTGTGCGATAACCGGGGCTTCGCGCAGGGAGCGCCGTTTGAAAGCCTTGCTGCGTCGGCGCCAGTCACGTCTTCGCGGCCGTCGTCGAAAGGCCCAACATGATCCCCATGGAAGGCTTTCGTATTCTTATTATATGTAAGGCTGGCGCGTTTCTATTGCGTGTTATCCGCTCGGCGCTCCATCTTGGAGATTCGCTCGGCGTTGTTGCTAGCGTGCTAGCGCTGCTAAACGCACACACCGCTAAGTATATGTTCTCCTACATCGAGCACCATGTGCTACATGTATGTTTGGCAACGTGTAAGGAGCTGCCCCAGTATTTGACGCCACTGTGCACACATACAGTCATGTGATTAGATTAGACTATCGCGATCTAATCTACACTGCCACCTACCTTTGAGTTTCATAAAAACGAAATCGGATTTTTCCTTCTCTTCCAGGTCTTGCTCTCTTCCACGTCGTCCACACAGTTCTTTTCCCTTCCTTCCTGGTCGTGCCCTCATCGTTCCTTCCTCGTTACCTTCCACGCTCTTCACATCTCCGTCTCAGTCTCAGCCTCGCCTCCCTCCCTTTCCAACGGATTACTTGCACGCCGTCAACCTCAGGGCTCAGGCTCGTCCGCAAAAATCCTTTATCTTTTCCTCATCGCATCTGCGCCGCCCTCCTGCTTCCATACTTCCGTTTCCTCATCGTCGTCCTCTAGCCTATCTCCGTTCCAATCCTTTCGCGCTTCCCTTCTTCGTCGCGCGTCGTCGCCGTCATTCTACATACCTACTTCGGTCTGCCACCTCACTTCCTTCGTCACTTGCTTCTTATCGGCTCGCCTCCTTCGGCTTCGGTCGTTGCTCGCCGCCTCTGGCCTTTATTTTTTGATCTTCATTGAGCGTCTGTCTCACGTATATCTTCTCGAGCCATCCGTGCCATCGTGTGGCCATCCATCCGTGCTTCTCGTCGGGCAATCCGTGCCATTGTCGGGCCATCCATGCCATCGTCGAGCCGTCTGTGCTCTCCTCGTGCAATTGTTGCACTCGTCGTCATCGTTCTCGAGCAATCCGTGCTCTCGTCGTGCCGTCCGCACTCGCCTCTCGGTCTCCGTCCTGTGTCGTCTGCACTCGCGGTGGCCGACGCTTTCCCAATTTTTCGCAACATTCGTCAGATTCGATCTGACTCTTCATACTCACTTTTTGCTCCTTTTCAATAGGCAGGCCTTTATTCTCCTCCTCGTTGTTCTCATCGTGCATTGTGCACCCTCTTATCGTGCATTCTGCACCCTCTTCCTCGAAGCTCGTGCCGTCTCGTCTGCAGTCGCAGCGGGCGATGCTCTCCCAATTTTTTTTGGCAACATTCGTCAGATCCGATCTGACTCTCCATACTCACTTTTTGCTCCTTCTCAATAGGCAGGCCTTCTTTCTTGTGCATTCTGCACTCCTCGTTGTTCTTTTCGTGCATTGTGCACCCTCTTACCGGCGCATTGTGCATCCTCTTATCGTGCTCTTTGCACCCTCTTATCGTGCATTGTGCACTCTTTCTTCCTCGAGGCTCGTGCCGTCTGCGTTCGCAGCGGGCGATGCTCTCCCCAATTTTTGGAACCCATTGTCAGATTCGTTCTGGCTTTGTTTTCGTTCTCGTTTCTTTTACTTTCGTACGTATGTATGTATGTTAGAACTATTTGCTCACTTCCCGTTTGGCGTAGTCTTTCTCTCTCTGCGTATACATATTGAGCTTGCGCATCCTCATATTCGTGTATACTAGCGAGGTATAGAGTTTCGAAACTCGTGCTTACTCTATCTTAGCGGCCATCTGATGGCATCGAACGATCTATCTAATCCATGTGTACTGCCACCTGTCGCCGTTTTCTTTCGCCCCGTATGTGCATTGATGTCCATTATCCAGCTTCCATTTTTTTTTTCTTGTTCTCGATCGCGGACTCCACTGTGTATGGACCGGCATGATGGAGAGTCGCTTTGCGGGCCTTTCTTCAGTACGCTGGTGGTCTGGGACAATGTCACCTTTTGGGATTTTGGAGCAACAGCAGGCAACAGCGCTTTGTTCTCGATTGTGGTGCGTCCGGAGACCTTCCTATGAGTCACTACATGATGTATACATCGTCTTGTACACGCAAGGGGTCGTCAACGCGCTCAAGTGGAGTCGGGAAGTAGGAGAACATGTACAAGAGACAGGAGCATGAGGGACAATAGTGGGAAGTGAGGAGAGAAAAGGTGTACGAGGTGCGCAAGTCACTGCGCTAGAAGTACTGCAGAGGGATGCAGATGTACGAGGGACGATGATCATGAGCATCGAGAGAGAGAGACATGAATTCTCTCCGGTTGTTCGACGCGCTGGTTTTTTACCCTGTTTCGTTTCTCGAAACGCAACGCATTGGCTTGCTATTCGCAGGGCGCAGGCTCACACTGCGGGCGAGGGCCGGAGAAAGCATTCAATTCGTTTTAGTTGACAGTATCGCAACATAGACCGAAAGGGGTGACTGAGGCGGGATTGAGAGCAGTCCATGCGCCATTGTAATAATGGCAAGGTTCTTGCGGGTGCGCGACATCGCACGGCGGGAGAGAATCAAGTGCAAGTGCATGCCGCCAAGAGTGATTTCGCTTTGACCTGACGGTGGAGCGCTCGTTGTAACATTGGCCTCTGAGCAGCACAGAGCAGCACACTCGCAGCACCTGCAAAAGATGGATAAGATGGACAGATAGCGCGCGCGTAACAGATGGTGTTGAAAATTGAAAAGTTATTACCGTACGGCGGAGTGAATAGTTGCTATCATGATGGTGATAGCTAGTAGTATATAGCTGTTCCGTCGTGGATGCTAGTACATAGTATAGCTGTTCCGAGTCGGAGTTGTGTTGATTGTGTCGTGTAGGAGAACAAGTGGAGTGTATTGTTGTTTACATCCTCCGACCTCGATGCGATGGAACTCGACTACCGTGCTGGAGGAGGCCATCTGCCTGTAGCCCACGACTATCCAATGCAGAACCGCAGGAGGTCCAGCGCTGCTACCCGGCCCGCTGCACCCCCGCCGTCGGTCCCCATCCCCTCCGTCCCCGTACCCCCGCTCCCAGACTCACCCGACATCCCGCGCCAGCTACCCCCGCGCATCGCTCACCCCCACGACGACCTCGAGGACCCCCCGCCGCCGTCTATCCTCCATGCTCGTCCACACAGCCAGGACGACCACCTCGATCCACCCCGCGACAACCTCCTTGCCCCAGGAAACGACCGTCCTGAACCCCGCATCCCCTCCTCGCGCAGAGCTCTCACACGCGCACTCGAGCTCGCGCGAGAGGCCGTGCAGCTCGATTCAACAAATGAGGAGCCCCAGGCCGCTGTCATGGCGTATGGCCGCAGCGTTGCTCTCCTCAGCGAGGTCATGGAGCGGGTCCGTCGCGGAGAGGACAGCACAGATCCCTCGTCGCGCAGACGCAATGGCCGGCCTCGCAGCGCCGTGGCCCAGGAGGAAGAGGTCCGCAGGCTGCAGAATATTGTACGCTCGTTGCTGTCTCAGTTGAATTGACACTAACTCAACATGTAGCACGACACATACGCCGACCGTATGAACATCCTCAGCATCATCTACAACATCCCCCCAATACCCTATTCAACCACAAGCGAGTACTCCCAGATGGCCCAGCACCCCACAGACCACACTCCATCAGCCTCGTCTCCCACAGGCTCCCTCTCTCCCACATCCTCCGACACCATACCCTTCACCGCACCATATACCGCAAATTACCCCTCCGACGACTACGAACAGCCCCCCGACGCACCCCCCGATTTTCCCTTTGATCCCAGCCCGCGATCGGTCCCACCCATATCACATCCGTATGCGTCCGCGGCCTACGACGAGCCGCCACCGCCCCAACCCGTCTCCCGTCCCAGAAGACCACGGAACCACTCGGTCGCAGCCCTGGGCCCCGCACCACCACCCCCAGCCAACTCTCTGCCTCCTGCGCCGGGTGCGATCGAGCCCAGCAGCAGCCTGTTACCACCACCGGGTCACAAGCGATCAAATTCTGGGAGTAGATTGGTTGCAGTCGAGGAGGAGGAGCAGCCCGAGCGGCCGAATCGAAGTCGGGACTCGCCCCCGCTGCCCCCGATACCCTCGCCTACTGTATCCCGCCATCCGTCCCCGGCAGCCGCCGTCCCAAAAGCACCCCCATCGCCGCGCCTCCCAAACATCATCACTCCGCGCCCTCGCGGCTCGTCTCACGTCCCTGCGCCCGTGGGCACCATCAACGGCTCGACGAACCAGGGCACCATCTTCCAGCGTCGCAAAACGTCCGCGCCCCCGAGCTCGCGATCGTCTTCGCCTGCAGAGTCAACAACATCCGCAAGCTCCAACCCGATCAAGTCTGCCGCGTCGTCGCTGCCCGGAAGCTCCAATTCTTCGCTGCCGGCAACTGGCGTGGTGGCTATCCAAGGTCGGAGTCGTTCGGCGTCGCAGCCCGGTCGCCGGCCTTCGCTCGTAAATGGGCGGATATCCCCCACTGCAGACCGACCGCCACTGCCGTCGTCCGCGGGCGGAAACGGCATGGCGGTCCCGCGCAAGGCGTCCTTTCCCAGCAAGCTCAACCCCAACAACCAGCTCATGGTGCAGACCGATCTCATGCCACCATCGGGCGGATTGGGGGCACCGATATTCGGTCAACTACCGACGACACCGACGTCACCCCTGCCGCCCGCACCCCCGAACGACCCGCTGCGCAAGCCGTACCACATGATGAACCTCTTGCGGACGACGATGACGTCCCCAACGGGCGGGTACGTAACGCGACGACTGCATGTCCCGCAAGAGGTGTGGTCCCAGGGCGGCGCCAAGCTCACCAACATCTCCGAGAAGGTGCGCGTCGTCGCGATTCTGTGCTCCGCGCTCGAGGACCTCTCCACGAGCTCGTCGGAGCACTTTGGTGCGGGGAACGTGAGCAGCGGGCTCGCGCTGGGGATCGGGAGCATAGGCCGGAAAGAGGGCGAGGCGTGGCTCGGGCGGCTGGAGGACTTTTCCAGCGTGTGCGATGGGGTGGTGGCGAATTTCGGGAAGAAGCTGGGCGTGGGGGAGGGCTTTGTGCTGAAGAAGACGACGTGGGGGGATAAGCTCACGAGGAGGTTTGATAAATTGACGAATGGGAAGAAGTGCGTGTTGCCGTGTTGCGTTTACTTGCTTTTTACTTACCCTTTCTCCCCCCTTTCCTTCATTTCGTTATTAGCCTCGACTCCCCGCCGCGTACGTCTCTGGCCTCCGGCGCCTGTTCCTCCACGCGCAGCTGCTCGACGAGCACTCCAAGGCCATCACCTCTCAACCGGTAGCACCCGCGTACGCCGCCCTCCCCAACGACATACGGCTGCAGGCGGACGGGAAGCTCAAGCGCGCGAGCACCTTTTTCGCGACGGTCGTGCTGACGTTTGTGATTCGCGATTTGTCGCTGTTGTTGGACAAATATGCGAAAAAGTGCGAAAAGTGGCTCGCGGAGTAGGCGCGAGCGAGCGTGTTTGATTTGAGCGGAAATTGTATGTGGGCGGACGTGTAGGATTAGGAGCGCTAGGGCGAGCGAGGGGGTGGGGCAAGCGAGCGGGCGAGCCAGGCTTTCGCTTTTGAGCCGCACCGTGCGAAGGGAGTGCGGGTGGCGGCGGCGCCACGGACGGCGCTATGGCGTCTGGCAGGCACGTCGGCCTTTGTGCGCGCGTGCACGCACACGCGCGCCACGCAGGCAGGCAGGCAGCGCGTCCGGCGGGCACACAAGAACCGTACGCCGCGGACAAACCGCGCTGCGGGGCACTGCGTTGCGTGGATGGGGTGGATCGGTGTTGTATAATAATGCGGGGATGAGTGCGCGAGCGAAACTAGACCGTGGCTGCTGTTGTTTGCCTTTTACCCTTGCCCTTCAACCTTCCTTTTCTCCACCTTCTCTCAATCTACATATACTTTTCTTCGAAGCTCGTTCGCTGTTTATCGTTACCTTATTATCTTCTCCTGCTGCATATCATATCATTAACCACAGTACATTCCAACATACACTTTTTTCCTCCCTTATTTTCCTACATATTTCCTTTCACTTTTGTGTCTCGCTTTTTTTTTGGAACCGGGCTACTATGACATTGAATGTAGGATTATCATGACTTGTTGCTACTTCCTTGAGATAATGTACTGATTATTGAGGATCCATCCACGTCTGTACATAATATAATTGACGTAATAATTTGGCTTTGAAAAAGAAAATGTAGGGTTAGATGAAGAGGTCGTCGTACCAGCGGTTGAGGTGCAGAGGGATGGCGCGGACGCCGTCGGGCCCAGGTGTCGGCGATTTGCGGCGCACGCGGGAGATGACGGCGAGTCGTTGGGCGTGGTCGCGCCAGACGTGGTCGTCGACCATTTCTTCATCAGAATCTGCGAGGGGGTCCGACGTTGCGGTGACATGCCAGGCATCTGCGGTCGGTAAGCATGCTTGAATAATGCGAGGAAGACGCCCTTACGTTGCAGCATCGTCCTGCCCGCGCTGCGTTTATACGGCGCGTAGCGGTGGGGATGCGGCGGCTCCGGCGGCAACACCCGAAATGGTCGAGACGACGGCGGTGATGAAGGATTGTGTAATGGGGAGCGCCGTTCCTGGCGGTAGATAGGGCGAAGCGGGGTGCTGTTGACTATAGGCATAGTTTAATTACGCCGCAGGAATGAACGAAAAGAATGCACGGGGACGCACCATCGGGGCCAACCGAGGCCATGTCCTCGTCGTCTTCCAACTCTGGTTTCCGGAGGAGGACCTCGTCAGGCTCCTCCTCTTTTACCGCTGCCGCCGCCTTGCGCTTCAAAGGCGCGCTGGGCCCCGCTTTGGCGTTCGCGCCGCGCTTTCTCTTAGGCTTTGCGGGGCTGGGCGTCTCCGTCGCCGCCTTGGCCTTGCTTTCCTTCGCGCTCTCCTTCGCGAGGTGCTCCTGCACGATGACTTCGCGCTGCGCAACGAGTCGGGTGGCCAGCGTCTTTTCATCGTCGGGGTCGAGGTTCTCCGCGGCCGCCTCTTCCGGCGTGAGCATGACGAGACGGGGTGGCTTGCCTGGGCTCGCCGGGTCGGAGAAGGGGTTCACCTGAGCCACGTCACCGTCGTAATCGTCTTCCGGGTTGACAGAAGGCGCCTCGTGGTAATGATAACATAACCATAGGAAAAGGCGTGCGCGCGACTCGGACGACGCGTCGCTCGGGAGGAAGAGGTCGATAAATTCGATATCCGAGAGATGCTCCTGCCCAATTTGCTGGACCATTGTCAAGCCAAAAAATGGGACAAATGAAAAGTAGCGCACGACGGAGTGGTTCGCAAAGACAAAAACAAGGTTCGGAAGCGTGGTTGGCGGTACTTGTCCAGCTTTCTGAGAATCCGTGAGGACTTTGGCCCCACATTCTCAGATAGGACTTGCTTACAGCTCGGGCGAGTACTTGTGCAGGTGTGGCTAGTATGTTCTTGGTTTCCCCCTCAAGCACGCTTGTCTTGAGTATTAATTTAATGCGTGGAGCGTCCAGCAGGTTCCCATTCGTGCGCTGCAGACATGGTATCGGGTGGTACGTCCGTTGTGCTGTACGCATCTCCGCAAAAACTGCCCGAATACGTAGGTATGTCAGACGCGGAAAACACACCAAGTCTCTGTGAACATACAGCTCATCGTTGTGGCTATGCGGCCGACGTTGGTCAAGAGGGCGAGCATGGCAAAGTCGGTCGCAAAGGTGGGCAGCGCGAGCTTCTCCTTGAGCACCGACTTTGCCTTGGGCGAGCGCAGAATGGCATTCACGTAGAGGTCACGGAACGAGAGCTTGGTGGAGCCGCCCTGGGGGTCGGTGAATGCGAGAGTCTCGTCTGCAAAGATATGGGAGAGCAGGTCGAATTGTATGTCTGCGCGGGAGAAAGCCTCCCCATCGCTGTGTTGGATTGCGACGGCGCGTCTGGAGCGGCGGGGCATAACAGAAGGCGGATCAGCTACAGCGACTCGGCCCGTTTTGGGTGCCCAATTGCCGTTTGCGGTTTCTGGCTGATCAGTCAAAGTGACCCTAGCACCCAACAGTCCTATATGTCAGTGTATAAATAAAAGGTAGCGTCTGGAATCCGCGGCTGTGAGATCTCTCTCTCTTCCCTTCGTTCGTTCTATCATGCAGCGCATCCTTTGACTTTCCGAATGCTGGCCACCCTCTACTTTCTCGGGCTGCTCTCCCTAACTTATGCCGACACGACACAAATTATCTCTGCCTCGGACTCGTCTCTTGTGTTCTCTCCCGGGTGGAGTCAGGAATACTCGCAGACCACCGATGACTCGTTTATGCAGACGTATTCTCCCGTCGCGACCTTGACTGCGACTCTCCCGGGTGTGTGCCCTCTGGGTCTTGAGTCTGCGGCCCCTAATTTTTGCGCTAGACTCTGCGTCATCTGTAAGTTATGTGGGATACAAGCGCGCAGGGGGGTCCATGTATGGCTATTGCGTCGACTGTGGCCAGGGGAAACAAGGAACATGGATATTGCAGACGGCCAACGGGAGCGATCCGTCGGCGACCGACGACGCAACTACAGACGGGGTATGTATTCTTTGTTTTTTCTTTTCTTTTTTTCATTCCGGCTATTGACCTCATCATCGCAAGTCCACTATTTTCTCCGTGGACCTCGATCCGTCGACTCAGCATACATTGACCGTCTACAATCTCCCTACCAACCAATTCAACGCTGCAAGTGAGATCAACTTCGACCATCTCTCCGTTTTGGTCCAGGACAATGATACAGGTGCCGCTTCCCACGTTCCTTGAGAAAGAGATTTAATCAAACATTCTTTTCTTAGATGAAAGGGTCCCAGGTAATCATTTGAAAGTTATCACCGCCCACTTGACATGAATCGTTCCCAGTAGGACAGGCTCTGTCGCGGGGTGCTCTTCAGAGCAGTTCATCGGCATCGCAGAGTCAAACATCTGCTACGACATCACCAACAGCGGTATCACTCGGTCAAAGCATTGCCCCACCTAAATCAGGCACTGCTACGAGTACAGGTGTGGTATCATCGACAACCAATGGTCCCGCCACAACTACCACAAACCCTCCACTTCAATCTGTTCCGGCGTCTACTTCTGGCACAGCCAACACTGCAACTTCCAGCGGCATCACGGGCGGCCCGTCTAAATCCCTCATCGCCGGGATTTCCATTCTTTCTGTCGTTCTCGGAGGTTCTATAATAGTGGGACTGGTGGTATTCCTTCGCCAACGGAATGAGAAACGTAAGGGTCTGCGGACGTTGCGACTCAGCTCAGCATCGTCCATAATCCCCATCATGCCGCCACCGCCGCCCCAGATGCGAACCGCGTCGCTCAATCCATTCTCCGATCCAGAGCTGCCCCCGCCACTGGACAGTCCCCTGAACAGCTCCCTCATGCAGAGAAGAATGGAGAGTCGCACGAACAGCCCTAGTGGCTCCGCCCCGACCATACCGCTCCCGGAGCTGCCGCCAGATCGTCCATACAGGATGGAGAGTCGGAGCAACAGCCCTGCATCTGCCTTTGCGAGGAGTGGTGACCTGTGGATAACGCGACCAGTCCAAACGCCCGTGAAAACACAATTTTCAGCTGTATAAACACGCCTTGAAGGCACGATGTACTTTATCCCTGTAGCAACTTGACCACGTTCCTTTGTTTCGGTCAATGGATTGTATCTAAATACATCTACAACAGAAGGCCAAGGTATGTAATTATCCGAGGAAAAATATAACCTAAGATGTCGGGAAATGGATGGTAAAAGATACAGTTTGAGTGCAGAGGAATTCCAAGTGGTAAAATGAACGAAAGAGAAAAAGTCGTATGTTACAATAATGATATGCGGAAGAGAAAAGGAATTTTAGGGAGCGCGGACTCCAATAACGAACGGCGAAGGAGAGCGAAGCGAATAGACAAACATCGATTATCAATGTTCTATTTTTCGCTTCAAAACATGCAAAGGGGGTGGGTGAAAATTTACTCACCGGGCTGCCAGTAACCCAATATCTGCTCCAGAACCTCAACCACGACGCTGCTCTTGTACATCAGAGCATGGTCGGCACCTTTGACGACCTTGACAGAGCACTTGTCCTCGCCCATGTTCTTCTCCATCCACCGAACGGCATTCTCCGCAATCTTCTCGTCCTTGTCTCCGTACCACACATTGACCTGGTGCGGATAATGCGAGTACGAAAATCCCCACGGATGATTATCGTGGTTCAAGATCTGCAGCAGATCATTGTGCATCCCCTTGGCAGACTCGGCGTGTGATGCGGCGATCAGCGCGTTTCCCAGAGCCGATTGGTACTCGCTGCCAGGCTTGATGCTCGGAGCAAAAACCGACGTGGAGCTGGTGTTGTAACTACTCGCGGCCGGTGAAGAAGGCATCGAATGCGGAGACCAAGAAGTTGGAGCGGCGGTGAATGACATCGAACGCCGGCCCTCGGCCCTGGAGGGTGTCGTGTAGAATTTCTCGCTCGCAGACCTGAAGCCGTCGGTGTTCTCCGGGATTAATGAGACCGATGAGCCACCGGATTTAGCCCAGTGCAACTCATCAAACCCGAGTCCGACTTCAAACTTGGGTGCAGGAGGAAGTTGTGGGCTCGTAGGTTCGGGTCTCTTTACCGAGGTATATGAGGAAGACTTTCCTTTCAACGATCCCATGGAACGCAGAGCCTTCAACCTCTTTCCTGTTTGTAAAACAGGCGGAGTTGATGGCTCTTCGGTTGGGGAGGGGGGTTGCGATCCTCTGAGTCGACCCAACAACCCCCGAGAGGGTTTTCGTTTGGTTGCTTTGCTATCGTTCCGTGGCCGAGATGCTGCGGCCCCCAATGTACTCTTGCTTTCGAACCGACCGTCAAAGTCCCGCAAATCATCATACTCGCTGAAGGTGCTGCCTATGCTGGGACGTGGGCGGCCCTCTGGGATAACTGTGGATGGGAGGGCGCCAAGGTTCTTGCTACCACTCTGTAGCGAAGTCATGCGTTGAGCAGGTGACTTTGGGGATGCGGTGTAGCCTATGCCCTCGTATGCAATGGTTGGGGGTTTGCCAATCATCCAGGCCTGCACTTTCCATTCCGCAGCTTGGGCAGTCTTGAGAATTCCATTGGGCACGTATTTGAGCCACTTGTAACCCCCATTCTCACTGCCGCCTACCCACGGAGCGAGTAAGCAGACGTTTCCACGTATGCGCTCGGGAAGCTTGTTTGCAAAAGAGAGCGCATAAGGCGTTCCAGCAGAATGGGCCATCACGCTGCATTCGCTGATTTGAAGCAGGTCGAGGACCTCCTCCACGACATTCGCCCATTGCATAATGCCTTTGGACGTCTTGGACCTTGCTGCAGTCCGGCCGAGGCCCCATCTGTCGGGCAAAATTGATATCAGGGTTCGTACTAGTTGGAACGAAGACGTACCGATCAATTGTGATGAGTCTCAAGCCGAGGCACTGGGCCATATCGTCGTACAATCCCATAACATGGCGGACACATCCTAGTCCGAGAAAGACTAGAACCGGATATCCAGTCGGACTGCCGAGGTCTGACAAGCTCACGGTCAAAGGGTTATCCTGGGACGCGTGCGGTGAACGGGTAAGTTTCAGTAATGTGGTCAATCGGGCTGAGCGAAGGTACTGAGCCACAGCTTGAGAAGGCGACGATGCAGCGCCCAAGAGAAAGTTGAGGTGAATAGGAGAGGTTGGCTGGTAATTCGACCGTATTGAAGGCGCGTATAGAGATGTACCCGCACCGCCGTCTGATCGGGGCGAGGAAATGCTCGCATTGTCGGAAAAGGTCGAGTGTCGTTTTAAGAAGGAGGAAGGAGGCGGAATTGCTGGCGTTGGTTTTAGAATGCTTTGGTTGCGCAAAGTTCGTCGAACTTCGTCTGCTATGCTGTCGACAGATGACCGTGATACAATGTCATCGTCAAACGCCACTGGCTCAGGCTCCGACTCTTCGTGAACGGTCGAATGGCCGTGGCTATGCGAGTAGACCGACGGGCGCGTACTAATCGAAGGGCGAGCTCGCACTTGGCCCTGGGGGGCATGGGACCGAATGATGTCGGATATCGAAGGGGCGACTGCGCGTTGCCCATCGGGTTTAGCATATCCGTTCCGTCGCGGAGTGGTTTCCATTGAAGGGAAACAGCGGGAAGAGACTCATCCTCGACGGGTGGATCTGGAACCAATGTGGTAGGAGTTATCGTGGAGTTGGATCCATTGCGAGCGGGAGCTGGTCGAGGGCGACTTTTGCGAGGTCGAGGAGCTGCAAGTGCTTGACGTCTTAGCTCCTCTTCCTCGCTGTCCGAGTCGCTGGAGTGCGATTCTCTCTTCTTCCGCCGATGCTTGGGACCTCCAAGCACTACGCCAGGTGGAGGAGTGGGTAGAGGAGGCTCGTATAAGGGATGATGGCCGGGTATGCCAAACCGCTGACGGTTCGGAGAACTGCTTCCTCGGCCAACAATTTCATCGCCGCCGTTCATGCCATCCACCAGGGCGTCCATCGTCTCTACTCCCGAAACAGGTGCAGAGACCACCACGGCAAAGTCTGTGAACGAGCTACCATCTATGCTGTCCACAGGCGTATCGGGCGGTGTCTCCGTGTGTTGTGTGGACGAGCCGGAGAAACGGAGGTCGGGAACTGCGCCGAGCTCTGTCCAAGTGTACCGCTCATGCGGCCTGCCTGACGGGCCGGTGTACGACCTGCTTCTCTGAGGTGGATTGGCAGCTACGGGCCACGAATACACGGATTCGGGTGGGACCTCGATGGTCGGGAATGCGACGGCGACGAGTGAATCCTCTGGTGCGGGCAAGGTGGGAGAGTTGTGTTTGGAGGTCGGCAGGGGATCCCGGGGCTTCGATTTCGGGGAACGAGTGGATGGGGGCCGTGGATAGGCGTCAAAATAGGTTGTGCGGGAGCCAGAAGGTTCGGGTACGGGGGGAGGCTTTGTCTTTTCACGCCTGAGAGACATGAAGGAGGTGCTTTTGCGGGGTACGCGAGCAGAGGGGGGGCTGGAAGCCAGCGGCTGGGGACGAGAGACGACGGACTGCATCGTCTGAGATGGGGGAAGAGGTAAAGAGTGACTGGGCTGGTCCTGGCCAGGGATTCAGAGAATGAACGGGCAATATCGCTATCCCCGAAACGGGTTCCGCCAAACATCCACAAAACCATCATTTTCATTTTGAGCAATACATCTGGGGAGCAACAATACACAGCAGCACATCCTATTCTACAGCAGCAACGCAGCCAGCGCGGACTTCATGCGAGTAACAAATTCGTTCAGTCGTTGGCGCGTTTTCTCTGTGGAATGTCACGGTAAGCAGCTATTCACAGAAATACGGGGGAAACAAAAGAAACATGGACAGGCCAGGAGGCAGAACGTGCGCCTACCAAAGACCAAGAAGAGGAAATAGAAAGAGGGAGGGGGTCGAGTCGTCAACATGCCTTGTTCGCCCTCCTGTTCCTGCACGTGCAAAATTTGAGTTTCGAACTTGCGCACCGCCAGATCGGTCTCGTGGATCGGACGAGCAGAGGCCCAGGCATGCGCTTCCAGCGCGGCGTCGAGTAGCATCTCGTTGAGTTCTACGGCGTAGGAAGATAACAGGAGCGAAATGTCAGTCCATTAAGAGCAGGCGATCCAAAGCGAGGAGATCCAAAACATTGAAGAACCAAGACCGACGATGTACCAGACCAGGGACGGCAGACTGATTTGCATACCTTTCTGGAAAGTATCATCGCGCGCAGTCTCGTCTTGGAACGGAAATATGATAGCATCTTCGCAGTCGAAAGCAGGGAAAGGAGCCGATAGATCTATTGAGGGACGGCGACGCCTCGACTGACTCTGAGTATTGGTCTGTGCTTGAGCAGCAGAGGGAGGGCTGCAAGGGCGGGAAGAGGCTTTTTCTGACGTGCTCGGGCTGTGAGGAGCTGGAGGAGAACCCAACATCGTGGTCAAGGACAAAAAGAGTCGAAATACACAACCGTAAACGTATACGCGATCACGTGAAACAGCACTTGCTTTCGATCCACCACCGCCCTGCTTCGAGGTATCCAGGTCTACTCATTTCAAGGGAATGCCCAGCAGCTTTCAGTATCGCTTTCTTTTACTTTTATCATCCCCTCCATACGGAGAATGGAGCATGAGATTTTGATTCCATATTCAGTATCCGACTCTCAGGGAGCTTCCGAGAAGCGGCATCCGCACGCTCCAGATAAGCAAGAGGTCGCAGATAACACACGTCGGCCGACCTTGGTTTGAATGTCTCCTCCATATGACGACGAGAAACGCAGCCCGCAATTGACGCCGCCTCACGTAGACCCTTCCTACCCCAAGCCAGATACAGACGTATTTGAAGAGCAACCAGACCATGATTTCCATTACAAAACGCTCAGCTGGCAGGTATGTGGCCTTGGAACTCGCGGCAATTCACTTGTCTTTACCAGCTGTGGGTAGTTCGTCAGTTTGCTCATGATAGCAGAAATCGTGAGCAACGGAATGCTATCCCTGCCATCTGCTTTGGCTGTAGTTGGTGAGATGCTATCAATCTTAAGTTTGTTCGAAAACTTCATTTTTATAACATGAAAGGAATCGTTCCCGCAGTCATCCTCATAATTTTCTTCGGTACTTTCGCGCTCTATACGGCGAAATTGTTGATTGACTTCAAGGTAAAGGCACTCGATTAATTGAATTTCTAGACGACCGACTTTGTTTTTTCCCAGTTGAATCACCCCAGTGTCCATAATATGTGGGCATCGTTGGATGATCCGCACGAACACTGACGAGTATTATTACCAGGGGAGATGCAGGCTATATCCTGGGTGGTCCCATCCTTCGGGAGATCTTATCAACAGGCACTATTATTTTTGCGATTTGCGGCACAGTAGGTAGCAAATCTGGACGATTACGGTTCTAAATTTGAATTTGGTCTTCTTCAGGGTTCCGAACTACTCTCTGGCCAACAGGCACTTTCGACGCTTTCTAAGAACGGCCTGTGTACGATTTATCTCCTCCTCATTTTCGCGCTCGCGACCCTACTTGTTGCTCTACCCCGCACATTGGACCGCGTCGGCTGGCTCGGGCTGTTTAGTGTATGTCTTATCACGATAGCTGGCGTGGTTGCGATGATTGGGGCGGGAGTCAATCCGGTCGTTGGACGAACGATACGAGCCACCGTACCAACTAGCTTTTATCAGGCATTCCTCGCGATAACCAACCCGGTGTGTGTCTAAAGAAGTATTCGATTGCACTAACCTTGGCTCTTAGGTATTCGCTTATGCTGGTCAGTCGCTACGACAGTTGCAATATTTCCGATTCTAATATTTCTTCGCGGCAAGGTCATTTCATGTAGGTACCTGCAAGGCAAGAACATCTGGCAAAGAACCGCTGTTGACTGTCTACTGTCTACAGGTTCTTTATTCTAATATCCGAAATGAGAGTACCGGATGATGCAATGAAGGTCCAACTCAGTCGTTCTGTCTTTCCCTCTGACTGATAACGAGTACTAGGCCGCGTGGTGTCTGCAGGGCTTTTCGACTTTGTTCTACACGATATTCGCCATCGTGATGTGAGGATATTCTCTCCGTTTTGCGTTTCAACAACGATCCCAATACTTTCAGACACGTGTATCTGGGTCCCGTTGCTTCCCCAGCACTGCTATCTCTTCCCGAATCCTGGGCAAAGGCCAGTTTTGGCATCGCACTGGGCAACTTTTTAATGTAGGCCGCACTCAACCCTCCGGGCAATTTTCCCCACTCAATTTTTGTGCAGAGCTGGCGGATTGTACTCGCATACGGCTGCCAAGATCGTCTTTGTGCGCTACTTTCGACACACAAAGCACATGTACACCCATACCGTCCTCGGATGGGTCGTATGGATTGCACTATGCGTCGCGGCCGTGGCTGTTGCCTTTATTCTCGCCATTTCAGTACCTATATTCTCATACCTCATCGGTGACCATTTTTCCTCAACTCTCCACATACCAACATCTGACCTGAGGAATTTCCGATAGGAATTGCTGCCTCTCTGTTTGCCTCCTGGTAGATGCGAAGATATCATGAATCCGACCGAGAACACTGAAAATTTCTCAGGTACACCTACGGGCTGGCAGGCTGTTTCTGGCTGCATGATTCCTATTATTTGAAAGGAGGCTGGCCCGGAATCCGGAATCGACCAGGACAGTGCGTGCTTGCTGTCTTGACGATCGTGGCCGGTGCCTTTATTTGCGTGGCGGGGACGTATGTCTCGATCAAGCTCATTAATGATGCATACAACGATGGACTCGTCGGCAAGCCCTTCAGTTGCTGAGATTAGTAGACCATTTCCCTGTAATTTTAGCGTAGAGTGACAATTCTTGTGTGCCTTCGAAGCCCCTAACTTTGAAACTCGGAAACAAAAGAAGCTGACGTCAGCTGTTAAACATGTGATATTCTCACAGCCACTCTCTCCGTCTGCCAAGATGACACACACTTCAGCGGGTCCAGAGCTCTATACTCTTCCAATTTCCGCTCGCACACAGAAACTTGGATGGAGGCAGAAACTGCTCGCCATAGCCTCGGGCATCGTGTTCGCTGTCGCGTGCTTAATGGTACACAGTTCGGTTCCCAGCATGCGTGTGGCCATTAAGTCCTGTTTAGATCAATGCTACGCAAATCGTATTCTTGCTTCCCTTGTGCCTCCTTCCATTCAAATGGTCCCGAAATCTTTATGCGGACGGTATTCGCTATACTAAGAAAGCATTCGGATGTCTCCTAAGTACGTCAGCGCAGCTCTGCCGTCCATTCATTTGGACTGATAGTTTTGTACTAGTCTTGATGTGTCAGTGGTTCGCACCGACTAAGTTGGTCATTTCTTTCGAGCGCGAAGGAAAGGGCAGCTTCGCGGCTGAAGAAATTGAGAAAATCGTAATTATGGGCGAGAACGGCCAAGTTGTATCATTGGACCTGCCCACGAAATTTATCCTCATCGCAAATCACCAAGTCAGTCCCCGTTCGGTTCAATTCCAATCTCCATAATATCGGATTGCGCAGGTTTACGCCGACTGGTGGTACGCGTGGTGTCTCACATATTTTATAGGCCCGAATGGCGTCCACAACTCCGTATTTATAACCCTCAAGAAGAGTCTCCAGGCGAGTTGTAGAGTTCATCTTCCTGCCTGCTAACAAAACGAACTTCTACAGTGGCTCCCCATTCTTGGTTGGGCAATGCGCTTCTATAACTTCATCTTCCTCGCTCGTTCATGGGTGTCTGACCGAGTTCAGCTTTCGTCCCATTTATCTGCACTCGGCAAGTCTGCGGAACAAGAAGATAATGCCTTAGTGTTCTTCCTTTACCCTGAAGGGACGGTCGTTAGCAAAGACACGCGACCAATAAGCAAGGTGAGACAAACAAACCACTATTCTGTCGTTGGGAAGCTGAAAATGCTCCCTAAAAGAAATTCGCAGACAAGATGGGAATCGTCAGTATTCCCTTCATGGTCGTGGTACGCGAGCTGATGGCGTTTTAGGACGATATGACGAATTCACTGCTCCCGAGGTCTACCGGATTACACTACAGTCTGCGCTCCCTTGCTCCCCGTATTCCGGATTTGAAGCTCATCGACATTACGACGGTATATCCAGGTGAGTCTGTGCATTGGGTCATGTATTCGGCTAACGGAGAAATAGGAATACCACCCATGGGGTATGGCCAGAGTTATTTTACGCTCAGGTCGATATTTCTTCACGGTGTCCCGCCGCCTGCAATCCACATGCACTTGCGAATGTGGGATGTGTCGACCGATGTTCCAATCGGTGATTTGTCCAAGACCAACCCCACCGTGGTCCCTCACGCCGGCTCTCCGGTTGAAGTGGAAATTCCTGAGACGGAGAAGGCAGCCTTCGATCTCTGGCTACGGGAGTTATGGCGCGAGAAGGACGAATCCATTACCAGGTGGTTTGATAGAGCCTCATTCGCCAAAGAGAGAATCGAAATCCCGCTGAAGTTACGCAAGAAACGGCATGTCGCCGATGCGTTTGGGTTCTTTTTGCCTGCTGCTGCTGGATACCTGCTGTCGAGAATATGGAAATGAATTCCTAGGTCGTAATATACTTGTAACATGTTGGGTAGATTTATCTTCGGTCACTGGAGGCTTATACAAACTTGTCGTTCCCATTGGCCTCGAGTTGGGACCTCTGGTCCTCGATTTTTCGTACCATGAACTGCACAAGAATAAACATCCAGCCCCGGAAGTGTGGGGAGATCCTACCAGTGATGTATCGAGGAACCTGTGCAAAGAGTCAGTGATTATTATGGTGAAGGGGAACGATTGACCTTTCGACGCAGTTGGAACTGTTAGACAGTGAGAGGGTTTCCCGATTGAGTGACGCGTCGACTCACAGACAACTCTCCTCAGCACGCGAAAACCTGGTCGACGGTGTACCTGTTACGCATCTACAAGATATGAGGAATGGAGGGAGATAATGAGGCAGAAGTGACTTGCTTGTCCCAACAGATGCCGGTGAAGTTATGAATTGACGAGTGCAGACGCGCCTCAGCTTGCTGCTTCTCCAAGAAGGACGCAAGTTCTTTCTATGGAGAGTTGAGGATACTGGACGTGCGCAGTCAGTTCACGACTCGCCTGAGTAGCCTCGTCGAATTTATCTGCCATTTCGGGATATGTCAAGGCAAAAACGGAGGACGCGTCGTGGCTGTGTCTCCTCGGTCTAAGCCCATCATACCCATCAAATCCGTCTTCTACCACTGTCCAAAGCTGGGTCTGCTGCTCGCTCCCGTGGCCGTTCCATTCCCGGCGTGGCACGCTAATTGCCTGCTCCCAGTCTACTAATCCCTGTACTGATGCAGCAAACTGTTCTCATTCCTTCAGAACCTCCTGGCGCGGCAGGTGCAGGATGGCCACCGGAACCTATTCCACCGTGAGGCTCCGACGTCTTCCTACTTTCGGCTTCACCGATGACCCCAGTTCTAGTGTAGGGTATCTCAGTAGGAAGGCCTTGCCGATCAAACGCAACGACGCAGAGCCCTTGACGCGGGAGGACGTGCAATATGGTTACTCGAAACTCTTGTTCTGAAATTTCCATCCCTTCTGATTCGCAGCTCTACAGATTTACTTTACCATATATTTCACGATAAAACTAATGTCTTTCACGCTCCCATCCCCGGAAAGCTTTGCACCTTTCGCGATCTGTACATCCATGCATTATACAACTCGAACAAATGCTCCAAGGTGCTCAAAGACAAGATGGTCGACACTCCCGCGTTTGCTATAGAGCTAGCCAAAATTTCCCTGCTCACAAACGTCGGCAGAATCAACACGACCATGGCATGTGAGAGCTCTTGCAATCTTTAAGCGCCGTGATATATTTACTGGTGGGACACTTAGTCTTCCCAGAAAGTCAGTTCGTCCTGTATCACTCCGTGGATTATCTCTGATGAGCTGGGCTTCCTAGTGAAGACCGCCTTGCGGACGTATCATCCCGTTCCCTCACTACAAAAAACAGACGGTAACGCACAGGACGCTCCTCGAATAAAAAACTGTCTCAAAGCTGCTCTCCTTGCCTCGGAATTCAAATCCGTGCCTCCGTCTACCCCTGATGAAATTCTGGAAAAAAGTGTAAGTCAGCCCTTCCCTATATTGTTCGGTTTGTAATCCTGGTTCAACCTCAAGAGAGCGGGTCTACACCCTCCCACTAGTGTCGTCAATTTAATCTTCGTGCTGTCAAACCACGCTGCCGTGAGCCTGCCAATCCAGCTTGCATATATCATTAATGACCTCTTTGAACGTAGCCGTTAGCTGGCGTTCATTTTGATGGCACTCTGAATTTTCTGGACCTGTTCTTGCCCAAGCCCTTGTCCTCTCAAGATCGCGCAAGAGTGTTCCTTTGGTTAATGTACTACTATTTGGAAAATCCGGACGGTCAGAACCCTTTCGACGACCCATACTCTCGAACACATCCCGGAAAGGCTCCCTTAGTAAGGAAACTCACCAAGGAGGAGGAGAGCCAGGAGAATGTCGATACTCCGGAGGAGAAAGAATGGGGCGTGACGATGTCTGGTCAGTTTCTACGCGATCTTCCGTTCATACGCTAAAGGTTACCTTCTTTAGCTCAAAGAAACGCATTTCTTACTCGGCTTGTCATGGCTTCTGATTTGGACAAGAAGAGTAAGACTGCTGTCCCTTACTTTGTCACAGGTTCTTTTCATCTACTTTGTTGTGCACCGTTACTGAGATTTACAGTAGCTCCCCCAGAGTCGTCGCGTCGACCACGGTCATTTATCGCCGAGGTCCCAATCCCCCAAGAAGAAGCCTCTTTCATGTATTATGTTCCCAATTACGATCCGCCCATTCGTGAGAAAGGTGTGTTCAATAGATTGTTCGTGTTAATGACCTGGTCAGATCAATGGTATGTCAGTCGTTCCGCAAATTCAACAGCAGGTTCGGGAAGGCGACTCTCCTAGTCAAGAACGCTCCATGCTAGAACGTGAGTTGGTTAGTTGCTGAGGGACTATGTACTTATGCGGAACACAGAGGCATGGCATACGGTCATGACTTACGACCCACTGCTAGATTCAGACGACGAAAGCCAAGATGAACATGTCCGAATCGAATATAGTGAGACACCGAGACATCGACCTGGGATTGAAATCAATGACTTTTACAGCTCGACGTCTAAACGTCATATCCAGACTGCGGGGTCGGCCACCAACACCAGACCCTATAGATGACATGCCGAGATTTCAACAGGTGCAGTCCTGGGATTGACTAGTTTGTGGGACAATGCTTCTTTGTATAATTTCGGGCGCAGCCCGTACCAAAACATATGTATTAGTGCACCTAGAGGGCTCAGCCCAATAAGTTTGTAAAGAGGGAGTGTGTGTGTTGTTGATTAGATTTCGCTCCACGGTGGCTCAGCCAACCGTGTTTGAAGGCCCGAAAAAGCGAATACGATACGAGTGTCTTGCTGCCGTTCTATACTGTAGTTGTGTGTGTGGTGCGCCCAACTATCGTACATACATGCCTTCCCCAACGATTGTAAACTTGAATGAAAAAAGAAACCGAGAAGACGAGCCATCGCGAAAGATTAGAGGGAGACGTTGAGTCTTCAGAATCCACCGGGCATAGCGAGGACTGGGTGCTCGAAACCAGACCGAGCGCGCGGGCTGAGCTCCGCGGGGGCGCTGCGGCGCTTCCACTTGCGGTCAAGGATGCTATCATCCTTGGAACCGTCAGGCATACCATTCTCAGACGGACGAGTCCGCTTCCTAAGGGTAGAAAGCATGTCCTTTGCCCGCCGCTCGCGGGAGTTCAGAGCCAGTAGGTTGGACTCAGAGAGGGCGGTGGGCGATGCTGAGGAGGTGCGCGGAACGACGAGCGTCGTCACCTGAAGGTTGGGCGACATTGGATAGCATGGCGAGCGTGGCGGCATGTTGGACAGTTTATCTGCCTTGTCGTCTGGCGTCGAAGAACGGACTGGCAATTGCAGTCTGCCGACGCCGATCGTGAGCCTCGGTACGGGCTGACGTGACTGGGCGAGGAAAGCTGGTAAACGCAGCTTCCTCTCTGCAGCTTCGGCGCTGGGAGTACGGACGTGACCCTGGGAGGACATGCGAGCAGAGATCTGATCAAGAGACGGGATGGGTTTTGCTGGGCTAGCGTGGGAGGGCTTGGGGACACTATCCGACTTTGCCTTTCTGCGATCGGCAGGAAGGCGGAAGTCGACTTGTTCGACCCACGGCTCTCTGCAATAAGAGAGTGGGCCGTAGGCAGGGTTTTCATTCAAGGATTCAAACAATGCAAGAGGCGAAACCAGGCCGGGAGAAGGAAGGGTCTGCGGAAGGGATGTCAGCTAGTGATAACGAGACGGGGTACTATAAAAACGCACGTAGTTGAAAATGGCAGGAGAATCCGGGGGAGTCTTCGGCATCAAAGTCGCAGTCGGCGACGGCGGGGCGAGAACCTTTGACAGGAAAAGTGCGCGACGCTCGACTGTTTTTATTTCGTTTTGTTAGCACATAGTCAAGTCATAGAGACAGTTGACGCACCTTGCTTTTTGCCATGGGCCTTCAGGGCTATCTCTTTGCGGAGATCGTTTCCCTTCTTGGCACCGACTGCAGAATTTCTCTCCTTGGAAGCCTTTAGTAACGCTTCAAAGCGCTCGCGCTCGAGCCCTTGGCCAGTGACGGTGGCTTCGGAAGGACGGAGCGGAGACAGCTGCTTTATGAATCTCGTACTAGTCGAACTAGGTGGCGGAGTGAGGTGTACAGGCCGATAACTTTCGTCGGCTTCGGCGTGGGTTGTGGCCCATGAAAAAGGCGAGTACGGCTCGGACACCATCGTCTCCTCGGGAGCGAGAGACACCGATATTTCTGGGACGTGTGCGGGAACGAAATCCATGACGAAAGAGCGGGAAAAGGTGAGGGATGTTACTAAATGAATGAGGCGTCCAGCACCGGTGTAAAACTCGAGGAATTGCACAGGCGGAAGGAGAGAAGGAAGCAGAAGGAAACCAGAGAGAAGAGAATTGCCCAGCGGCA
Source organism: Mycena crocata (assembly GCA_029281795.1). NCBI lineage: Eukaryota > Fungi > Basidiomycota > Agaricomycetes > Agaricales > Mycenaceae > Mycena > Mycena crocata. The sequence goes on along the minus strand of JARJCP010000088.1, from coordinate 295,750 downwards.
GACTAGCTGTAAGGAAAAGAAACTGATTGCCACTGACTGCCAGTATATCATCCCTGCCGTAACTTCGCGACGCACCAGACCACGGCCAACGCCATTCGCATCCAGATCGCTTGGCCTTGACAATAGCGATCATCCGTCGCCGTTGCGCACAGCCAGCACCTTCCGAAGCCCACCCATCCGCAGCCCAGGCTGTCTCCGTTCAGCTGGGCCGATATTGCATCGCCAGCACACGGCTCATTTATTCACTTTGTTTCATCGCGATTTCCAGAATAAAAAATAAATCAGACGTCGTTCTGATCCCATCCATGGATCCGAGAAGATCCCTTCAACAGCCGTTGCTCTGATGTACAATTCTAGGAACACGTCGACGTGTTTTTAAAGCCCTTCAACCGCAGCCGCTGCCGACAGTTTCTCTTTGAACAGCTTCTCCGCGTCCGTCCAGACGCGCGCAGTCTGCCTGTTGGGGAACTCCAGTAACGAGGGCAGAAGATCTGCGCTGAATTGTTCTGAAGCCTCGCGAGGAAGGAGGGTAGGCAGATGGTCAATGGAGATGACGGATAGCCCTGGATTTTCTGGTCTGGATAGAGATGTCAGATAGATATCGGTTAAGTACGGAGGAGATGCCCCACCCTACGTCGACTGCCACTGTCGGCTCCGAGAAGGTGGTGTTGATGTTGTAGATTGGGATGGGATTGAATGGATTCGTTGTGTCGCAGCTGACGTCCACGACAACCGCGAGCTTCCTCCGTTTTCCCGCCTTAATAATCTGGTCCCGCGTGATAAAAGACGGGATCGCGCTATTCAGGTAGATGCAGTTGACGAAGATGTCGACGTCCAGAATCTCGTCAAATGGGCCGCCTTTGGCAGTCTCATCCAGATCCCACTTGACGATGTCGTCCCTGCAGAAAATTAGCATTCGTCATGGACAACGGATCACACGGGACTAACTCTGCGAGACCGATTTTCCTGAAGAGATCAACTGCGCCTCGTCCGCATCGACCCAGTGCGCCAATTACCAATGCTCTGACGCCCTTTCCACTCCCGCCTAGCAACTGCTTGACGTTCGTGACCATGGCATCTTCATTCTCAAATGGTTTAAGAAGCCCTAATTTCTCACCCTTGCGATGGGTGGACAGTGCTAGGGCACCTGCCGCAGCCCCTGCGAATCCTGCATGGAACCCAAATGCGGCGACACGTCGACCGCTAGCGTCGTTGAGGAACTCCAGATCATACAAGGTGCCTCCACCACGATGGAATCGGGAAAGAACAGATGACCATCCTGCTTGGTTTTTGTAGCAGTGCGCAAATTGAATGTGGGTGTGAGGAAGAGGGTCCGTCGATTCCTGGAGCTCCTTCAATCCGATTATGGTGGTACTGGTAGGTGCTTTAGGCCAAGAATTGTTTTCCACTAAGGTACAACCGACGCTGCGTGCCATGAGACTAATGACGGCAAGCGCAACGTCAAGACCTACGCCTCGTACTCAGAATCATCGAAGATCCTCTGTTCGTCGCGTTCAACGAAAATGTCGAACCCTGCGGAAATGAGTTTCTTCGAGGTTTCTGGTGTTAGAGCAGCACGGCGCTCAAATTCTTTCGTTTCACAGCGAAGCCAGAAGGAAGGTTTGGTCATTTTAGAACGGTGGATGAAGAGAAGAAAGATTCGAAATTTTTTAATTGAGTCATGCGGCACGTGGCGGATTCTAATTTCGGATGTAATCGGACTTGCAGTCGGCGAAGCTACTCTATGTGCAGTAGTGGTGCCGAAATGCGCCTTTGACTTCCCAATGTTCATTAAAGAATATTCAGACCGTTTCCACAGTTGAAGGAACCGGTTCTGTTTCCGACCACTTTCTTGGCATCACGCACGCCAATCAGTGGCTATGCATGCACGGATCACACCCTTGAGCACGTTATTTCGCGTGAATTCAACCCAGGAAAGATACATATGAATATATGCATGGTAGCCGAGAAAGTCGCCCCGATGCCCGATACCATTCGAAAATCAAACAGGAACACATTGCGAGTAGACTGGCGGACCTGAGAACACGTTACAAGTTTATGGCAACCACTCACAATCGTTGTTGAAGGCGCAGACAAATCCTGACACGCAAGCGGTGGGTCCGGTCCATCCCGTTCCCTGATCGCATACGGTCAGCATATTATCTTGCAATTATAGGATGTACATACACCACATTGACCAAAGGCCGTTTGTGTTCCAGTTGAGGTGGGAGGTGCGCTCGAGGTGGTGCTTGCGGATCTCGAGGTGGTGGAAGAGACAGTCGTAGTGGTGGAAGATCTCACAGTAGTCGTGGAGGAAGCCACAGTGTTGCTCGCAGTCGCCGTGGGAGGCGGGGCTGCGCCGGAAGCGTCCCCGAAGAAGATACCTGTGTTTTATTAGCGCCAGATATTCTGTACCGGCCGCGGAAGGCCGCTTACCTCTTCCATTGGTTCCAATGTAAACTCTGAACCAACATGTCGGTAAAAGCAGCAAGTACGGATGAAGAAAACTTACCGTCCATAAATTCTTGGGTCCGCAGTGAGGGAGTTCGCTGAAGCTGAACCCTGTGCACACATGTCAGTAACTCGGCATCGATTGTCTGAGAGGAGCATACGAAGCCATGAGCAGCATCATCAATCTGAACCCAGTTGATACCCATGTCGTCGGATCTGAAGTATCCGACCGACCCGATAGTGGCAGCAGCGAAGATGGCAGGGTAACTGGTAGCAGTTTTGGGTGCTCCAAGAGCGATAGCCCAAGCTGAAGTGATACCCGAAATGGCAGTGAATGTGGTGCCAGAGTTGGTCGAGTGGAACAAGCCCTTGTCAGTGGAAACCCAGACATCACCAGTGACTTTGGGGTTCACAACTACCTTGACCGGCGAAGCGGAACCTCCAAGGGTACCTTTTGCCGTAAACGTTTTGGCACCGTCCGTTGACAAGTAGAATGAGTTGCCAGCGGCACCGTAGAAGACAGAGTTGTTCAGCTTGTCAGATGCAATCGCGGCCGTGGAAGGAAGAGAAGAGACTGAGACGAAAGGGTTGGTGAATTGCGATACAAGAACCCCTTGTCCACTGTTGGTTCTCCACAGGACGGTGTCTCCGTCGGCTGTTGAACCCATGGAACTCAGGAAACGAGATAAAAATGGGAAGGTGAAAAGTACCGGAAAATGCGACTTTTCCACCTGCTTGGTGTGAGCAAGAGCAAGCGAAGCGGGACATAAAGGCAAGTACCTGAAACGTTGTCGGGGGCGCCGAAATCCTGGGACCAGGTGGCACCGCTATCGAAAGAAATAGCGACTTGCTTTCCTTGTGACCTAGAGAGAAATTCGATTGAAGGAGCGAAAAAAATAAAAGGATCAAAACCACCCTTACCCATCACTAGTTGTGCCAATGCGCACAATATTTGTCGGCTTGTTGCCAGCGAAATCCATATCTGCGGTGGTAGACCACTTGGGGTTCGTGAACGACACAGAAGGGGCCTTGGTGAGATCTGTGTGAACGAAGCCTGGGAGACATAGTCAGCAATGCCCTCAGGGCCGAAAACGATAATAATGATACCTTGGATATCTCCGAGAGCAGAGATCAAAGTGGGACCGCTCGGAGGTGAAATTAGACCTTGAACCGATGTCTCTTCGATACCGTCGGCAAGGGAGGAAAGAGAAACGTTGTGAGTGGTATCCCACTGATCTCCGGAGTTAGTTTCACAGTCACTTGTGTAAAATCCTGACCTTGAGAAGGTCATGACCACCGTAAATGGTGGCGCCGGTGCCGTACAACCAGTGGTTTGAGTCAAAGGGGTCGATGACCAAAGCTGAGCCGGCGATCAGCCTGACAAATTGAGATGCACTACAAAAAAAACGTGCCCTCCATCATCCAACCAATCTGCAAATCACCAGGGGTGCCGTCCACGGAGTTGGGTCCCAGCCATGGGGCCAAGGTATCCGAATAGGTGTAGAATTTGTTCATGGTGGGGTAGCTCACCCAGCTCCAAAGAGGGGACCAAGACGCGCCGCCGTTTGTGGACCGGAAGATCTGGCCATCCGGCCACCTGTATTATATGTAAGTGTGTGACTCAGGTCGGTACACAATCGATTACACACCAGGAGTTGAGGGCGGCGACCATGATGGTACCAGGCGTCTTCAAATCGACAGCGACACCGCCGAAGCCGAAATATAGATCTGCTCCCGTTACCTGTGGATGAGATGAGACTATGTACACGAGGACATGGGAATCATCGGACTGGGGTAATGTCCGTCCCTGTGAACAGGTTAACCTCGGCTAAGATATGGAAGAACAGGACGTACAAACGGAGGATGTCAGATTATACTTGAATACAGAGCCTAAAGTTCCATCGTAGGGTCCAGCTAAGAAGATGTCAGATATGTGAATCCAGCGGCGAAGTGAAATTTATTACCGCCGTTGGAATACGACACATATAGGACCTTCTCGGCTGGCGAAATGACACCCTTGTGGGGGAGGTAGGTGGTGTTTTGTCCAGCAACAGCAGTCCCTAGGCAAGAAACCCTCAGCGACTGCATCAAATATGGATTATTGACCTACAGGTAGTCCCGCCGTTTGTAGTGACGAAAATGTTGGAAGATCCTTGGTTGGCCACACCAACAAAAATGCGCGGTGTCGCAGAACCGGCGGTCCCAGATGTCTGGTCGAAAGTGACCCAAGCGATACCGATGAGTGCAGAGTTATAGCCACTGCTATCCGATGGATCGGGAGCATAGGTGCCTTAGGAATCTATATTGGACGGTATCCTAGCTGGATGCATGCACTCGACTCACCGACGCTCGGGAAGCTTGTGACCTGAGTCCTGGAAACGCATGATAGTAAGGGGCTGGGTCGAAGTTTGATCAAATATAGACTTGCCAGGTAGCACCAAAATTAGTTGACTTCCACAAGCCTTTTCCAGATGCCGCTCCAAAGAACAATATCCCGTTGCTGTTGGGATCAACGACAAGACGCTACGGAAATATTGAGAATTATGTGGGAAAGAATCATGTTCCAGCTACTTCTCCCTATATAATTTCAGCCATATTAATTGTGTTGTTTGCTCTATAAAACACTCGTACCATTCCTGTTCAGTAGATCACGAGTCAGTTTTGCGCGCCGAATCGAGCTACATCTAGACTGACCTCGTCCTGGCATGTTCCCTTTACAACGGAGATATTTAGTATAGCGTTTCGCCTCTGGTCAACACCATGTGACACTAACCTCCTACTTTGAAGGGCAAAGGAGAGGCGGCGAACGTGGCGCCATGATCGGTTGAAATTAGGATATTGCCATTCTTTGGGCTGATAAAACAGATTATAATGACATATTTATGATACCTCGCATCGAAAACGTACTCGAAGCTGTTGGTGTATCCACCGGTAGCCTACAAGGAAGTAAAAAGTCCGCATCAGGCTGCGATCGAAACAATTGTAAACAAAGTAGATAGTACCAGGTATAATCTGTTGGTCTGAACAGGATCTGTCGCAATCGCGGCTACGCCCCAGTAGTTCCAGTCGGCATCGGTAGCAAAGTCCAACAAGGGCGTCCAGATGTCTGTGGATCAATATGAGTAAGAAGATCAATAGCTACAATATGAACAGACTCCCTCGTCGCTGCATTAAGCCTATAAGCCCCTCCGATATCCGTCCTGGCATATGCTAAACCCTGGGAAACAAGAGTCAATACGAGGTACTCAATGTAGCGTAGAAGGGAGATCTACCTGTTCTTTAGGGTTGAAGACGATGCCTGAGGGGAAAAGGTTCAGTTTAATCAATTAGATGGGAGCCCTTGGACGTACCTGGAACGAATCTTGGAAAACGAATTTTCAGCAACTCAGTCTGGAATCTAGGTCTTACTCACCCTCCGCCGCCACCGATCTTGACGTTTTTCCATGTATACGTTTGGGAGGAGACCGCACCGACCAGAGGGGCAGCGAAAGCCGCAGCCAACACGGCGAGAATGCTGTAGTTAGGCATCGTTCACTCAGTTCAATCATACCTCCTGAGCCGTGTTTTATATACATGCGCATGGTGGTCAAACCCTTGTCCGTTTGGATACACGATATTCCGAAAAATCTGCGGGACACTTGCTCTGAGCGCAACGGAGATGAATCAAAGGCAGAGCGGATTCGTCTCGTGCGCACGGATAAACGTGAATTGGGAAAACATGACCGAATCGAGTGATTGTAGAAGCAGGGTCAACTTCGGTGATTTGGTGGGCCGGGTGCCGCTTCTGTGCTTATTACAGAGTGACGGTTGAGCAGCATGATTCAGGCACAGAGGCAAGTCGTGGGTTGAAAACCAATGGACAGCTGGCGATTCACACTAATGCGCCAGTGAACCGGGCAGGAACACGGGTTTCATGCGGAGAACAATCGGGTGATAGCTCAAGTCAGACCCGGACCGCCATGAGGTGGTGAGCCGTCCGAAGGCGAAGAATGAAGAAGCATTTTGTTGCGATTTCAAGGTTGCGAAGTTGGTTGCAATTGAAGCCGAGCGGGCCGGCGATGTTTTGAGCTGATTGGCAACAGCGTTGAACTTAGGTTGATCTGAATTGCGATCGCAACGCGACTTGCGCGACCTTGTTCTTTTTGTTTTCTTTGTATCCCAACAGGGAGCCGCCGGTATCTCCCAGGCCTTCTATAGCGCTGTAACGGTTAATTTCGTCTTCCTATCCCTGTCCACTCTTTCAATTTTCCTCCATTTTTTAGATCTCATGTCCCTTCACGATTTCGACTCGAGAGCTGGCCTCGAGACGATGGTTTTGCACTTCGGTCGCGATTCCCCACACTCCTTGTCACCCCCAACAACCGCGCTCGATGGCTACATTGTCGTGCCTAAAGCAGACCGCGTACCCCTGGCCAACAAATCCCATAATGTCCAGGTGTGTTCCAATGGCCGTTTCCCCAGACGTTTCCTCACAAGATCCAGAACCGCCGAATTCCGAGAAGTAGCAAGTCTGCGAACAAACACCCCTCGGTTGTAGGGGATATTTCCCTGGCGGTCTCCCTCTCCCGGCCCAGCACCCCTGCAAGGCATAGTCCTGACCCAGCGTCCCTGACCATATCCATCTCGGGGCCCTGCACGCCGTTCCAGCTTCTTCCCCCTGTCATTGTTGCCTCGCCACTGCGCCTACCCTCTTTTCTTGATTTAACGCCCCAGTCCTCGGACAACGAACCTACTACCGCTCCTTCCCCCAGATGCGAATCGCCATCGCCATCGCCCAGACCTATTCCTCGCCAATTATCCATCGAAATTCCTTCAGTTTCTCACCCGAATAGCCCCTACGTTCCCTGGGCGTCGCCGATCCGTCGCACTTACCTTCGACCTCTGACACCCTCATCCCATGTGTCCGGATTCTCAGATTATTCGCGTCCATATTCTCGTAGCGGCGCTCGAGCCCCGGAGCCGCAAGAACTCGAGTTTCTGCCTCCACACAATAAATTCCTCCGGCTGTCAAAGAGCTTCAAGAATCTTCGGAGGACAGTAAAGCAGGGTGTTCAGCACGTAAAAAATGCTCTGAAGAAAACATCCAAGGCCAAATCTCCTGAAGTAGTCAACATGCCGATCCGTTGTCCTTCGCCTATCGCCCCTCCCTTGCCATCCCCTACAACCTCGTGCGAGTCTTCCAACACGAACACACTTGCCGATTGGCTTCGGCAGTGTGAAGTGAACGTGGAACGTGCCACACCACACTTTATGACTTTGGAGGAATACGAGGAGAGAGGCAGCTGGAAGGATCGGATCAGCCTTGTCGTGGACGAATCTGGGATTCGGACCCCGCTCGTTTCAGACGCTGGAGAAGAAGACTCATCCGAATACTTTTCTCCTCCCTCTCCAATGTCGCCAACGTGCGACTCTAATTTGTTCCCTCAGCTCTCCATGCACGATATCTGGCCCGCCCCTCCTGGATTCGTCACACCGACTCGAGGGTTCTCAGAAAAACGCGAGCGTGAAATGAGTATGCCGGGAGGCTGGGGGTCCGGCTTCAAAGATTCACCTGCGTATGCATCATGAAACGAACTACATTGGTCTAATCTCAGAGTGGTCCCCCGATCTGGAACTCTGCCTACATTATTTCTGTACTAGACGCCTCGCATATATCACTAGACATCGATTTGTATTTCTTCAATGTAACATACCGCAATTTTCTCATCCCACTTGGTCCTCTTCATGTATTAGCGCTCGGGCCTGCTACATCTCGCTTTGGCCGACAAACACGTGATTCAGCGCCTTCTCAAAAGGCCTTGTTGAGGCCTTGTCCTACTTTTGGCACAACGTCGTCAAGAATGTTGGGCCTTATATTGAATCATAGCTGCGGTCTGGCGCCTCAACTCTACCATGTCCTGCCACTATCTGCCCTTCAATTCGCACCATAGTGCAGACCGACCATTGTACGCCGTTGCAGAGTCGGATCTTCCAACGCAGACCCAACCACCCCCAGAAGCACTCATTGCTTTCGACCGCGTCTCTTCCCGTCCCGATGGCACATCCAGTTTCTTCAGGGCTCTTTGCGAGCGGTATTGGCCTGCATCCGCTACAAACGAAAAAGAAGCGAGTCCAGATCCCTCGGTTAGCGCGAGCGCGGCCATCTCACCGGCCCTTCCTGTCGACTGGACACGGAAAGCAACAGCCCCTCGAAGACGGAAACCAGTAAAGCCCCTGCCTCCAAAATTACGAGGAGGTGTTCTGCAGAAGGCAATATATACTCCGCATGGAAAGTGGGCATGGGCAGCCGGTTTGCCGTTTATGGATTCTGAGCCCAGTGTTCTCCTGTCGTGTAAGTAGTCTGAGTTTGGGCCCATGCCTGCGTCTCACTCATCCTTAGCTGGTGTAATGTGTTCGGCCTTTTTGAAGACAGGCAAGATTGGTGATCGGTCCGTTAAATATGTTTCCAAAATGTGCGTACGAGCCCTGGATTGTGGTGTCTGGCCAATCTCATTCATTCTCAGGTGGCTCACGAAGGAGAAATGGCACGGATTCTTTTCAGAGGTGTGTATATTAGTGCTTACTTCATTCCGATCGCTGACCGGTTTCCAGCTCGCGCTGTACAAAGTTCAGCTTAAATCCCTACAAGGGCGGGTGGTTCCGACTATCATCAACGTCTACTCCTGCGCCGGTGCAGTAGACGTCGCCATGGAACCTCCTCACCATTCCTTCTGGATTGAAGCATCTTCAGACATGCCCCACATCCTAAAGAAGCGCTGTGTACAGGCGTTCGAAAAATTGCACGCTGCCGGCGTGTATCACGGCGACATTGAGCTGCGGCACATGCTCATCGCGGGCGACGCGCGGGTGACGATAATCGACTTCCAGGCGAGCCGTGCGCTCATGCCCAATGCGGCCGTCCAGCTCGCTGCAGCCAGCCCGGACGAGATGCGGTTGGAGATGCGGAAGGTAAAGTTCAAGTTGAACTTTGAGGGTGCGCGAGCGTGGGAGGATGCAAAACTCATGCGTGCCGCACGGCTCGCACGCAGAAATCAGGAGGGTAGAAGGATCGAGGAGCCTGCTGAGGAAGATAAGATTGATCCGCCGGTGGACTCGAGAGAATGGAATCTGGAGTGGATCGGGGCGCCAGTTGAGCCAGCGCGCTTCGTTATGCCTGGGCAGAGCAGGGAAGAATTGGAGTCGGCGGTGAAAGAGTTCCTCTCGATTTTGGAGAAATTAGAGGCCGAGGAGAAGCACCGAGACGGAGCGGCGACACTGCAGCGTAAATCCTCACCGGAATTCAAGCCTCCTGCGGTTGTGCCGAAGCTGTCCGGCGTACAATCTCCAGGAATGGGTTTCGGTGCCATGGTAGTGCACCCGACGACGCCGAGGGCGCTCAAACGGAAAGGCGACTGCGATCGGCCTTCGGATGCCCGCAAACGCATCCGTCGGGATGCCAGTTCGGCTTCAGCATCAAACACCTCTCAGGCTCTCCGCGCGATTCCCGACGCCAGCGAGTCGTCCGAACCACAATCTGCACCTGCACCATCTTTCATATCTCCCTCTCCTCCTCTGAAAGTTCGAGACTTCGCTTTCGAGCTGCCGCCGCCAACCCAGTCACACCCAGTGGTTGACACAGACCTCCAACAGCCCAGTACGACTCGTTCACCCCGTTTGAAGAGCTCATCAGCACTGCCCGAAATTCTTCCCCGATCACCAGGAAAGAGGAAACGCCCCGCGGACTCCTCCGACGACGCTTGCGAGACACGCGGCCAACCCAAGATGCGGACCTCCCTATCTTGCGACATTTCCTCCACCGCACCCAGCGTCGCGTTCAAGTACGCCGTTTCCGAGCTCAAAGACACAGCCCCAACTCACAAGGACGCGCTCTTTGGCCCGCCACCCATACTCTTCCGCTGGATCGAAAACCTGTGGCGGCTCATGTCTTGATTTAATTGACATCTTTGATTATGCCTTTATGTACATTTATCCTATACACGCGCTGTGCTCGTAGATAGAACTATGTAGGAGTATGCTTTAGTATTACATTTGGAATCGGATAGATCGCTAACTGCTTAAATGTTGAACGCCCAATAAGTACCGGCGACATCTTCCTTTCCGGACACCCTTGAGGGGAACAGCAAGTGTATCGTGCGCAGCCTTACCATACGCTTTAACCGGCGCCCGCGCGATTATCTTCCCAGGCCTGTGCATTCAATCAGTGCACAGACGCAAGAAACAACTTTGGGTGGGTTCACGCACCTCGAAAAACCGGCGCCGGTCACCGACACGAACCCCGCGGCAGCTGCGGAGGCCCAAGGTCGTAAGGTGTGGGCAACCGTCTAGTACGAGGAAGAGACCGTCGCCTAGAAGGATGTGTGAATATGGGGTATATACAAAAAGAATGCAAACACACTAGTCATTTTGGTTTCAGCGACCTCAAGCCACGTAAGAGCGGGACAAGAGGCGAGGAACGGCGCGGCACCGTCGTCGATACCTGTGAATCTTAGATGATGTTCGCGGGCTCGATAACTGCCATACCTGTGTGGTTGAGAATCAGGGTCTCGAGGCGCGCAGGTGCATCACCGGGCTCGGGAACAAGCCTAGCGAGGTGCTGCGAGCGCAGTGCGGGGAGACCCGAGAGATTCAGCCACTAGGTTTGCAGATGGGTAAGCATAGTTACACTCAAGATGGACAAAGAGGCGGCTAACCTTGCACTTGCGGCCAACATCAGCGATGAAATGCTCAATGGCGAAGCCGAGCTTGATGTTACCAACAAGGCTGATATTTTCCAGGGCAGGACAGGTTTGGAAGAGCGGAATGGTTTTAAGGAGGGCGGAGTCTGTGAGAGTCATGCCCGAGTCGATAGCGGCAATGGAGCGGGGGCTAGCGCCGAGAGCGCCCAGGGCAAGGGAGGTGAGGGTGGGCAGGCGCGGGAGGAGAGCGAGGAGTTCGGCGTTAGTCGTGCCCGTAGAAGTCAGGGAGAGCTTCTCGAGGGCAGGGATGTCGTACGAGCCGACGAGAGGGTGTCGGATATTGGTGAAGGAGATGTCGAGGCGGCGGAGGGCGGGGCAGATTGTGAGGAAGGCGTTGAGAGAGACTTCGGAGATGGTGAGACGGGTCAGCTTGAGAGTTCGCAGCTTCGGCAGCGCCAGATCACGGGTCAGCATTTTGGCGAAGGTGGTGTCCGTCTGCTGCAGGTTAGTAAAGGTTATGTGGAAAAGCAGCGTCTATACATACCCAGTTGGATATTCCCGCGAGTTTAAGAACCTCTAGATGCGGGCAAGCAATCAAGAGGGGCTGCAGTGCCGCAGGAGTCGCCGATGTATAGTTGAGGTTGAGGACTTGGAGCTGCGGGCATTTGGCGGCGGCTGCAAGTGTTTTCGACCCCACTAAAGCACAACCCCTGGTAAAATAATCAGGGATGATACACTAGAGGAAAGGTAGCATACCGCAGTACGAGTCGCTTGAGGGAATGGAGACGTGGAAGGACCGCGGCAAAAGCAGCGTCTGGTATTTTGTCGAAACCAGAAAGTTCTAGTTCTCGGAGGTCGGTATTTCGATCTAGGGCGCGTATAGTGTGGGTTTGCACGCCCGGGAGACTACTATTCAGGACGAGCGTGGGTCCCCGGAAGAAGTATGTGACCAGGAACTCGTGCTTGAGGAATGTGGGGCAGACGCGGACAAGGTCGGCGAGCAGCCGTGGAAGGAGGGGCTCAGGCAGAGACTTCAGGTTTACGGATTCACGAGACCAAACGCGCTCGTTGTTTCGGAGGCGCACAAAGTTGTCCGCAAAAACGCGAGAGCAGAGTATGGCAAGGGTTGGCACGGTGGTGTAACGCTGCGCGCGGGTGCTGAGGGCAGACGACGAGGCGTCCCAGTTTCCTGCATTGGGGGAGTCATCAGCTGAAGGTGCGCCAAATTCGCGTGCAGACGGCGCGTCTCCCACACGCGCGCGTTTGCGCGACATGGATGCAGGAGTCAAAATGCGTTGGGCGCTTAGATAAGATTGCAGATCCACTGACATCTGATCGATTGATCGGCGCAGTCGATACTAATACTACCAAAATACTACTTGTTCTACTCCAGTTCCAGTCTCGACCACCTATATGAAACGACTAAAGAGCTCGATGTCTCGAACCTGGGCTAAATTCGAACCAGTATTTGGCATCAAGTTCAGGCTGGCAGGCTTAGTGGACAGCTGGAATGCTTCAATGTACGGAGGAGCCCGGCAAAGATGACCCTTGGGCGCTTGAGAAGATGACCCTTGGGCGCCGAGTCCTCTCATCTCATCCCTCATGTCTCAAATCATCCCCAACGGCACCTACTTCATCTCCAGCCAACGTCCCGGCGCCTCCCTCTTCCTCGATTTCACCAGCGCCAGCTCTGGCACAAATCTAACGACATGTCAATACTCTGGGAACGCAGACCAGCAGGTACCCACGGTTCCTTTTGCTGCTTATCTGCACAGTTATTTCAACGACTTTCCTGTGCAGTGGAACGTCGCAGGGAGTGACCCGATGTACACCGTGCAGAACGTGCGCTATAAGAACTACATCTCTTGGACTCAGGGCAACGCCTTCGTCTTCGCGAGCCCGACACCCTTCACGTGGTACGTGCGCGGCTACTCAGGTGGCTACGAGTAAGTTTTTTTTTTGTATATGCGCACTGGATTTCATTCAACGCAGATTTTCCCCGACGGCCGACATGGGAACGGGATGGAACGTCGACAATGGGTTTACGGACAACAACAATCCGGTACTTCCAGCAGTGTGTGAGGTTGGCTTTCCCTAACATCTCTGCAGGTAATAACGTACCCCGACCCTTCGAACGGGCCCGGGACGCTCTGGTCTCTCACCTCCACCAACTCTCCTCCGTCCTCTTCGTCGGGATCCCCCAGTGCTAGCGGGAGTACCTCTCAATCAGGCCTCCCGACATGCATATCTGCTGTAAGCAGTGCTGGCGGCCACGGTCTTTCCGAGAGCGACCGCATTGCATTGGGCACTGCGGTCGGGATTGGCGTCCCAAGCTTCTTTGTCGGCGCGGTTGCAGCATTCAGGTGGCGAGCTTTGATTAATCGTTTTGTGGGATGGTGGAGGGCGAGAGGGTATCTACAGATCAGAGGCCAGTAGCTGGGTAGTTCCCGTTGCGTTGACGCTACATGTTCTTGTAACCTTGCAAAACGATAACATTTCCGCATCTCAGAGAATCATTGACGGACAAGTCCGCGCGTGCGGTGTCTCTGGGTAATCTACGTGCTGACAACTACAGGTTGGAGCCCAAGGAAGTTGTGGAAACCTCAGAATAGTCGACGCTGGACATCTTGACTGCGACACTGCGCATCGCTGGAAGACTTGACGGAAACAGGGTGGCTATGGCTATATCAGTAACAGTATCAATAGTCCAGATACGTCGTCGGATTTCGAAAGATCGTAAAATCTTTGAGAGGCCAGATCTAACAGTGCGGCGTCAGCAAGAGTGGAACCAATCAAAAGTGGAATTCACCCTCGCGTAGAGTCTTCCTTGGATTAGGCCCATTGAAACTGGTCCATAGTCTCGCGAGTCACGAGAGTAGGCCGCGTTGTCGCCCATAATCCAGATGTGACCTTTGGGTACTACAACATGCTCCGTAGATGGTGCTTTCTGCCCTGTTGGATCCACGCAGACGACGTCTCCGGGAAAACCAATGACACGTTTGCAGATGATGCGTGTGCGGTCCAGAGGAGAACGTAATGTTATGAGATCGCCACGCCGGAGGCTCTGTGGGTTGAACCGATGCGACCAACGATTCTCAACGACAAGTTCTCCCTCGTTCGCCAGCGTCGGGAGCATGGAAGGACCGGACATCTGAATTCGGGCTGAAAATCAGCGACAGAGGGAGCAGGAAATAGATACCGTCGAAATGGTTCCAATGTATGAAAGCATGTGGAATGCACCCAGAAAGTTAGCGGTCTGTGCGTTCTATATTAGGTGGGTTTACAAAGAGGAGGAAACCGCTTGCATAAAGAAACGACCAGCCGAGGTGCTTTGCATTCTCTTGCCATGGTCTTTTACAAAACGCCAGGAAACGGTCGAAGATCATCAGCCGGGCCTCGTCCGGCCCGCAGATGCATATGCCACTTTTCGCGATTGTATTTCGAGTCGAGGAAGAGGATTTCTTTTGTAATTTACGGACTTGGGTAAGGAGCGCTGAGCAACTTCAATGTCCGGCTCAACAGTTATCCTACGGCGGTAGTCAGACTCCGGCGCATCCCGTCAGGTCCCGTAGCTCAACCGCAATTTCGAACATTTCAAGCCGCACATTCACTGCAGTCTGCATTCAACATTCATAACTCAGTTATAATTCGTTCACACTCTATTCAAAACTGTGATTTGGAACATGGCGTCAGGATAGCACTGAAAGACTCCTAGCGCCACACGAAAGGCGTGTCTGCCAAGAACAGATTCAAACCGACCCACTCTCCTGTCATCTCGCGAAGTTCATGGAATAACCCCCTTGCCCATTGGGTTCGAATTTGAAGTTGTCGGTAGATAATCCAAAGTTTCCTGCATAAATTTAACCATCGTTGCTGTATTTGCGTTGAGAAAGATACCTAGAATGCTATTGCCCAGTCCTTTGAGCTTGCCTAACATCTCAGCTGTTTCCGCCTTTTGCGCAGCTTCGAGCCGAGGTTTCAATAAATGCTGGCTTCTTTCAATTTCTTTGGCCTGGGGCGTAGATGGCGGCAGTATCTTGAGTAAAGTAGCATAATCTGCCTCATCCTCAGAAGGGTCTAGGAGAGTAAGTGATAGTCATGTTTGACCTTCTTGAGCTGTCGTCAATGAGCTCCACGAATTAATCTTCTCGTTGGATGCTGCTCGTCTCTGCAGCGCCTTGACATAGTTTGGATCATCTAACAGCGCTGAAAGGTTGAGGTTAGCGGGTGTTTTGTCAATACCTGACGTGCAACCTTGTGAACATGCATCGGCTGCTTGCTTGTGATCATCCTGTTAAAAGCTGATTATTCAAATGGGTCCCAACTGAATGGATGGGGGGCACCAGTTTTACGAAGCACGCTCCGATGTTGGCATTCAGAACTGCACGAGCTTTGGCACATTCCGTTTCTTCTGCTGTCATTGAGACGTCCTCGTCTTCCTTGGGGGCCGTGCTAGCCTCTGGCTCGTCATGAGCCGATATATCGTCTTCGTCTTCGATTATTGCAGGCGAGGGCTCTTGTTTGCGCGGCGGAAGACGGCCCAACCCCGTACGATACGCCACTAACGCTTCGTCCCATTTACCCGCCCGGAAATGGTCATTTCCCTCAATCTTGAGTTCCTCTGCTATACGAAGGCTCTCCTGCGAGATATTGAAAGAAATCCTGCGATAAAGCTATTTACATACCGCGATAGTGGTTTCTCCTTCATCGTCGCTTGATGCATCCAGTTGAGCCATCAGAGCACGTGGTCCCGGCTTTGGTTGCGTCCTTTTTGGGAGCCTGAACTGATATCAAATCAAATGGGGTTAATGGTTGATGTTGCATCAATTCGGCTTTTTGACGCGCTTATACATGCACAGCCTCCGCTCTCCGAGCCCGCGATCATGACATAGAAGAAAACGGAAAGGAGTTTCATTTGGAAGCCCCATCGGACGCAATGTGTCCATATGCATAAGATATATATATTTGAACCCGTACAACAACTGCCGAATTCCTAAATAGACACTAAAACGAGTTTACACTGCGCGTTTCTGCCAAACAAAGCATTTACAAGATGTTCGGTGCGACGATAATCCCGACAAACGACGTGCGTTAAATACTTAGGTTAAGGGTAATACAATGAGCGAGAGTGAATGAATGCTACGTGGAAAGAACAGCCAGAAAAAGCTTGCGGGGACTAGATTCGCAGCGCAGAGTCTAAAAACGGACGCGAAAGCAGACAGATGAAGCGGGGGTGGCGGTGGCGGCGGTTGCGCCGCGTCTAGGTCTTGGGGATGTGGAGGTTGATCGCTGCGGGAAATCAGTGCCTGCTTTATGGTCGGACGAGATTGGGACGCACCTCGGTACCAGTTCAATGCGTCGGACGGTGACGGAGCATCAAAGTACAGAATGGCCTTGTTGTCAACAAGCCGGAGAGCTGCGGTACTGGTGAGGACCGTACACAAGGGGACATCGCAAAAAGCCTACCATTGCCATGGACAATGCTCGCAGGTTGCGGCAGTGTCTGCATCCTCAACACGGCCCACAGGTCAACAAAGCAGGTCGGGTCCTGTCCTTCCGACGGGTCCCGGCAAAGGACCAACAGATCGTTGCATAGAATGCCGACGAGTGGCCGCGGGGTCAGTTCAGGCGCAAGGCAGTCGACCTGGACCGTGCAGGGGTCTCCCTGAGCGTTGATAGCCTCGAACGAAACCATCGCCTTCCGCACTACCCGCGTTAGCAACAGCTGTCCGTCCATGATAAGACGTCTGCGAGACGTCAGCAGCCGCTGTAAGCACCAAGAAAACAAAGGACGCACCGATGCGGCTGAACCAGAGGGCTGGGAAATTTGCCCCGTATCCGAGACTGCCATTGAACCAGTTTCCGGCGAGACTCAGATTCGCGCTTGCCTTCGTTCATATTATTGGCCAGCAATGATATTTCCGCCAACGACCGGTCCAGCGGGTCGTCCATGTATTCGTACGTCGGAGGCGTGCTCCTCAGTAGCTCCTCCAGCTTCAACGCTATTAGCTCCATTTGAATGTGCGGAAAATTGAAAATAACGTACTAGCAACCGATACCGTGGTATCCGCTGAACAGGAAGCAATAAATACCCCTCGAGATTAAGCTGCGAATGTCGCGGGCTGATTCTACACCGCTTCAAGTACGTTCGTAGCCGTTTCCGCTGGCTCGTTGAGAGCGGGGGCACACCGCTGGCCGCACTGTTGTCGGGCGCAACATGCGGACTCGAGATCGCCGACAATGCCAGCCCAAGGCCAGCGAGTTGTGAGGTCGATGGTGTCATCACCGATGGCGGCGGGCTGCTCGGTCCGGCAGCGGCTGTCCAGTTCTTGACACGTTGGACAGCGTTGTCAAAATTGCTTATCGAGGATTAAGCCCGGTCGAGCAATATAAAAAATAGCACGAAACACTTACTTGATGTAGCTGGAATACATCTTCATAAAAGCAGCGTGCTTGAGGAACATGCTCCCTATGGCTTTCGCTACAGTCAGCGAGAGCTGGCCATCAGCATCCGCCTCGAGCAGCTCGGCGGTCGTCTTCATCAGCGGCGCGGCTGCGCTTTCGAGCGCCGGGAGGAAGCTGTCCTTGTGGAAGGAGAACAGCGCATCGACGCCGCCAAAGACGATCTTGCGCTCAGAGGCAGGGACAACGGTGTCCTTGCTCGACCCACCAAGCACGTTGACCGGAGCCGCCCCAGGCTTGATGTAGATGTCGACAAGCTCCTGCAACCCCTTGACGTAGGTCCGCTCGGTCCTAGTCAGAACTAGTCAGCACAGCAACAAGCTACTCGGGATCCTTCCGACTTACACCACAATCTCACGGACGACCATGGCCCGCTTGCCCTTGTCGTCCTTAAACTTGCGCTCGTCGCCTGAGCCGCTGCTGTCCGTTGTGGCGACGCTGTTGGTCTGCGTCGAGCTTCCGCCGCGCAGCCCCGTCAGCGAGTCCATTGAGCGCAGCTGGCCCGTCGAGTCGAGCGACATGGTCGAGCTCCCGTTCGACGACACGGACACCTCGCGGTCGAGCGCCGCGCCCGTCGGGCGCCGCGACCGCGGCACAACCGCTTCATCTCCATTCGCACCGTACATGCCCATCGCCGCCGCCTGCTGCGACAGCCCGAGGTCATTCATATCCTTGAGATATGCCATGACTGAGCGCAGCGCGCGCTGATACGCCTCACGAGCGCGCTCCTCCTCGCGCCGTATGTAGCTTTCACCTACGGGGCTCGCCGCATCGGGACGCCCCTCCGGCCCATCCGTGTCACTCGTCGCGGTCACGCCGGGCACGAACGCGGCCGCTTCTGGGATCGGGATGTTGAGTGTCAGCGGAGTGTCGATGGGAAGGAAGCTGCGGCGCTTCGTCGTCCGTGCTGTTGGCGGTGGAGCCAAAAGAGTGTTGGTAGGGGCGGAAAGGCCGGCGCTGGGAGGCGGTGATTGCTCATCCTCTTCGCGTGCGGCGGAGAGGGTGTGTTGGATGGTAGGCGGATTGAACCCGTCGAGGGCGCCGGTGGTAGAGAAACGCATGCTGATTTGAGGGGACTGACTGTGACGGTCAGGTGATACATACGGCAACGGTGCAGTGCCGGGTGCTCGAGGGAAGTGGGGACGCGTCTGGGGCGGTGGAGGACGGGGCGAAGGTGGGTCCACCTTCATCTTGCCCATGGACATCTTTTTCAAGAAGCCCCACCGGCTGTTCTTCTCTTTACCAGCGCGTATCGTGTTCATTCCGTCCATCGGCACCGCGCGCGGTGGGGAAGTGTTTTGCGCAACAAATGAAGTGCGGCTCGACCCCTGTGACGAATTGGCGTCATCGTGCTCGGACCTGTTGCTGTTATCCCACAACGACTGGGTGAGCGGCATGCGCGCGCTGACAGGGGCGCTACGCGACGGGCTTCCATCCATCGCCGTCGCCGGGCCGACGCTCGCAAACCGCTTCTGCATGCCGGGCCGCGGCGGTGACTGCTGGCTAAGGAGGTTTGTGCTGGAACGCGACGTCGCGTAGTGCTGCATCGGCGGGCGTGCAGCCGGATCGGAACCGCGATTGAGGCGGAGATCGCCCGCACTCTTCATGCGGCGCACCTCATGGTCGGCAAAGTAGCCAGCGTCCTCCTGCGGGATGGGGTCCGTGCGCGAGATGGGGTGATGGGCGCGGTTCGGGGTAGTGCGTGTGCGCGTGAGGCCGCGCCCTTCGCCTGGGGAACGCGCTCTGTCGGGTGTGATCGTATGATCCTCCTCCTCAGGAGACAGTGTCTCAAATCTCCTGCTGCTGGGGCCGGAGCTAGGGGGTTCCGAGAGATCATCGTCCGTGTCTGGGTCTCCTGAGGAAGGAGAATGGAGGGGAAACATTGGAGTCGAGAGAGGGTATATCGGGGTCGTGGGTACTTTGGCAAGAAGCGGCTCGACAAGAGCCTTCCACGGGCCCTGGAAAGGGTTGCCGTCGACATAGAGAGTCTGCAACACGGGCAAGAGAGCAAGCCAACTTGGCAGGGCATGCATTTTGTTGCGGCGGATGCTGATCGTGTGAAGCTTGTCGAGATCAACGAGGGTGTCGGGGAGCGTGCTTATGCCAGTGGAATCGGCAATGATGACGCGGAGGTGTAAGAGATCGGCCAGAAAAACGGGGAGGACGCGCAGAGGGTTGGATGCGATGTTGAGTTCCTCGAGACACACGCAGAGGGCGAGGGTCGGGGGAAGAGCATTCAGAAAGTTTGCGGAAATGTCCAGAGCGAGGAGGGATGTGCAGATCTGGGGAACGACACCCGTCAGAAAGCCGGGCAGGGCATTAGGAGAGCCCGATGATCCCAGCAGAAGATGGGTTGTCCCTGATAGCGGTCAGACTGATGAGCGCGTGCACACGCATAATAGACGTACCTGGCTGGACATGGAGCTCTGTGACGGGTATACCCTCGCCCTGGACGATCATGCCGCGGCCCTCTTCTGCGATGAGGGCGGCGGAGGTGCGCTCGTCGTCGTCGTCGAGGTCGAGTTCGCGGTCGTCCGGCATCATGATGTGGTCCTCGTCTGTCTCGTCTGCACTCTCAAACTCGTCCCGCTCGTCGAGATGGTGCTGCCAGCCCATGTCGTAGCTCTTCTTCTGTTGGAGACGTGGGGAGAGGTGGTGATCGTTGCTGACGGACGATGATCGGGAACGGACGCTGTTGGAGTAGGACTCGGACCAGCGCGAGTGCTCGGGGGCGCTGGCCATGAGCTGGACGACCGAGTCGGATGTGATTCCCACTGGACCTGCGTCGTCGTCGTGCTCCCCGGACGCGACGCGGACGTGCGCATAGTCCGCCGAGGCCAGTGCACTGGCTCCGCTGCCTCCGCTGGTGTACGCCGAGGACCGTGTAGATGCCGAAGAGGACGAGGAGAGGGCTGGAGGAGTGGAGGAGAGGGTGTGGTTCTGGCGGTACGGATACGGGTCGGGGAAGTGGGAGGGGTCGGGGAGAACAGGGTGCGGGGGGTGCTTTGGGGGCCGTGCAAAGGAGGGTGCGTCGCGGGCGTAGCCATAGAGGGCGATGTTTTTATTCGAGTCTGGATTCATGGGTGAGTTGAGAACGACATGGGAGCTCATCGACATGGGGGTGTCTGCTGAGCCCGTTATAATACAGGTCAACACAGCCCATTAATACCATTAAATAAATTAGGAGCTCACCAGCATCGCACTCGACCTCCTCGTCCGACTGGCCCAGCGATATCCACGATCCACGTTCCATGGGTGCAGCCAGCAATATTCCTCACCCAGCCATCAATACACCATGCGCATTCATCACACCCGAAGCGAAATATTGTCATCCTAGTCTAGCACTACTAGCAGTACCTTTTGCACTTTGAAAATTATTCAATCGTACACTAGAAATCATACACATCGCTCGCAAACCCCACCCGCTTGCCCGACTTGCGATTTGGCTTTGCATTAGACGCGTCTTTTGATACCACAGGCTCCAGCTCGACCTCGACCTCCACCATTGCCGTCGCTCGCGGCACCACGCGAGTCTGAGCAACAGCGACGGCCACGGGGGGCACAGTGGTGCGCCGCTCTCCCACCCCTCCATCAACATCCAGGTGCAGCGTTTCAAACACGAGTCGCTTCCGCGTGCACTTGAACCCCACGTTGTTCTCCCCGCTCCCCGCGACCGCACCTCGCAGCGTCGAGAACCGGTCGCTCGCAGCCACCAGCCCCTGCGGCGCCGGCAGCGTGTGGATCCGCACCAGCCCATGGTGCCCCGGGAACGCCGCCCCCAGCGCCGGGTTTGCTTTCCGTCCGCCCGTCCTCATCAGCAGCCGTAATGCAGGTAGCTAGTTAGATTAATTACATACCGGTGAATGCAGCCATCGTGATTGCTCCGTCTGCGACCCAGCCCAGCTTCTGAAGCCAGCCCGCAGCCACGCCGTCCACAGAGAGCTCCGCCGCGAGGCTCGACGACGCGCACCCGTGACTGTGCTTGCGCAGGAGCGCCCGCAGCCCGTGCAGAAACCGCAGAATGTCCTGCACTGTCCAGTCAGAAGTACAGTTGCGCAATGTAGCCCGATGGATACCTGCGCCGCGAGATCGCCCCAGTCTGGTGAACCCAGGCACGGCACGCAGATGCGTACCGGTGTGTCGCGTGTCTCGAGTATCGCTGCCAGTCGCTCCAGCAACCCCGCAGTCACGGGCCTTCCAGACTCACTCTCGACCTCGACAACCTCCAGCCGGCCAGAGGCAAGGGCATCTGCGATCACCGCGGCGGGGATCCGCGCAGTAAGGTCAAACGTACGGCACGCGTCTTCGGCGCTACGGCGGGTCAAAAACGCAGGCTTGACCTGCTCCTCGTCACTCACGATGTGGTAGAGACGGCGGGCGACGCGACTGTCGTTTGGAATGGCTTCATCTGCTCATATCGCCACGCGATCTTGATCTTGTCCGCGCCAGGGCCCGCCTCGTCGTCGGCGTCGGCATCGACAGAGACGCCCGCGGGAAGCCACATACACTCGTGCACCCAGGCCGCACGTCCGACGACGCAGACGCGCTGTTTCCCAGCAAGTCCTTGCGCAACAAAGTACTTTTGCACCAACTCGCCATACTCCGAGTGCAGGTCCGGTGCAGTGAGCACCAGGGAGCATGACAGCGGTAAGCCGCCACCAAGGAGATCATCCAGCGAAGGAACCCCGGTCGAGACCACTCTCAGCGGTAGCGCAGACGCTGGCCGGCTCGTTTTTCGCTTGAACGACATGGAAGAGGAGAGTGACTTCAAAATTTACAATCTAATCTGATGCTGATGGATCCTCAATCTTATCTCCCATCAATTCTCGCAAACAGCCTTTCACGAAATCGTTCGAAAAACATTCGGAGACATTCGGTCAGGACAATACGATACGATTGTGACGCGGATGTCTAGACGGGCAAGGCAACAACAGGCTGATAGTAGTCACTGTCGGCAATCACCTGCACTATACTCCAACCGATACTTTGCAAAAGTTCTGTCAATTGACCCTTTCTCGACCATTCGGAATTGCGATCATCTGCAATCGAGTCAGCATCGGAATTGTAGAAGTAGCGTTCTTGTGTTACTCCAAAATTCATGAAATATTTCAAGTCGTCTGCAGGTCCAAAGTTGGAGAGGAGTGGGGGAGGAGCAACCCTCATGGTCTTCCAATCGTCATTCGCAGTTGCAGGGAGGGCGTAAGAATGATATTATCGACAATGTCAAGTTTCGTTTCCGATGTGGCTGATTTTAAGAATCTTGGCGCAATATTGATTTGACCAGTTGTGCAATATTTGCTTCAGAAGAAAGACAGATGCGTTCGTGACAGGCTGATGAGTGAAAAAATCATGTTCTGGTGAATAGGTATCAACAACGGATATTGAACAGTGGCGAGTTTGCGTTACCTTGGAGTTCGATGCGACCAGATGCCAAAAGCTCCGGACGAGTCTTTGAAGTTGCTAGAGGATAGAGATGGTCGATGCTGAGTCGAAAAAAAAGTACAGACATAAGTCAAACATTCTTGCACTGCTTCACGACGCCTGGCAGGTCTTGCACAATAGTTTTCACGGGTGGAACGGACATTGCAATTGCAATAGCAGAAGTGGCGAGGCTGCCGCCTACATCAACGATAATGGCATCGGGAGCCAGCGACTTCCACAAAAATGCTGGGATCGGCTTGAGATAGAACGCGAGGAGCGAAGGTCGAGGACCCACCGTCAAGAATTCCCGTTGCAGGGAGCATCGACGCCATACCGACCATAGATATGCCAAAACGATGACGGATGTATTCCTGTTCAGGGAGTTGGATTTAGAAGATTGGACTGATAGCACTATACAGCAATCCCGGCATGGTACAGGGTCAACGACGGAGGAAGTAGGGTTGCGGCGAGGTGAGTCGCAGCCGAGGCGGCCACATTTGCGGCATACGCAGCGTCACGGTCCACACGAAACGCCTCAGACTATGGGGTGAAGGAATCATTGAGGCCGGGCACATCGAAGCCTTTCTGGGTACAAATGCTCTCAAGATCCTGGACCGATGATAAAGCCAGTTCAGCGAGTTTAAAAAGGGTAAATACCATGTGATACGAGTCTAGCACTTTGGAGCTTACACTAGATACTTGCAAGCTGGTGGGTACACTGTAGGTGCGTATCGTGCGATTGTTCCGAATACTTGAATGAAAGTCCGATGAACGCTCGTGGATGTCAGTTCCATGGGTCCACCCATCGGGAACTCCGCAGACTCTCTCCGTTCGAGCCTAACATCGCAGGAAATGGATGAGCGAGGTGTTCAGCTAGAGCTTAGGGTGTACGAGGTGAAGAGCAGTCCGGCTTCTTCCGGCTTCCCTTCTCGGCCTGTTTTTTGAACGCCGCTGCAATTGGCGAATGATTCTTGGACTTCCCTCCGACTATACTGACTCTTTCTGTGGTCGATTCTGCTGGTTACACTGGCATTTGGTATAAGCTCACAAGCCCGGTCACCATTTTCGGTTTTTTTTTATCACCGTCATCGACTTTGGGATGTAAGGGAATGTACATCTATTCGCTTTCTCGTGACGTTCCTCGAGCGTTTATCCACTCTCCAGAGCTGGGGTGGTAGGTATTGCTTTACGACATTTGCTTCTGGTAGAGCTGCCAATTGTCAGTGACGACGATGTTTTTCAGCAGACCAAAGCTCATTCTCAATGCGAGAACTGGTTGCAGGCGCTAGCACTGCTCAGCTCACTGAAAAGGAATCTGACAATGCAATGGGTCAATATTCTCAAGTCACCCACCTTGGCACAACATATCTTATCAATCGACCGTCTGGGCACGAAAGGCTTCGACATGCATCCTGCATCATTCTAGTTCCAACTGATGCTGTCTCGTACCACTGCAGGGATCATTCTTTCAGTAATCGATGAAGGCTTCTCGACAGACGCGAAGCTATCCAGCAACAATTCAAAGACCTGAGCGACATATATGCGTTCGCAACTTGAATGAGCTTCCCGGCTTGCGCCATCAGCATGCCTCGCTTGCTAACCGAATATCCTCGTACTTGACAAAGACATTGTCCACACAAGACTGTACTTTTGTCGCTGCCGGATGGTCGATTTTTATCGCTGGACGTTCGATTATTATTATCGCTGGCAGTCTCCAGTTGATGGTTAGCGGAGCCTTCACCGACAAATTGACAATCCAGGCTCAACCTCCTTGACTCAATTCAAGTTTCATCGCAACGCGGAAGCATATCTGTATTGACCTATTGACTGATTGGCAGCAGCTCCCGTGTGTATATCTGTGTATGTAGCGGCCTGTGGCCTGTGGTCCGACGCGCCGAATATGCAACTCTGCAGTTTCACGGAGTTTCACCTGTTTTTCGCGGATGATCTCAAGATGCCAATCGCGCTTTCGTCCACTCGACACGTCCACATAATCCATGACTTCTCTGAGATTTCTCGGAATTTCAGGAGGAAAGACTCTGGGACAAAGCCCAGAGCACGGTGTGAACACTCCCACGGAAAACGCGACTGGTGACGGTCATGTCGCATGACCGGACGCGCATTCGTCACGCTTGGCGCGTCTCGTCGCGTCTGATTTCTGATGGATCTGCAGAAGCACAAGGTGTTGACAGGGATGTCAGATCGCCTGACTCACGCCTTTCTCGCGTGCTCGCAGTCTGCACTCTGCAGAGGATCGGCCACTTCTCGTGGAGTTTCAGAATGATATTCAGGAGGTTGAGTTTTCATTCAGTTTCAGGTCTTCCAGGCACCACACACAACGACGCGAACCAATGTATTCCACGGATTCCTGTCCGTGCAGAGCGAGAAGAGCGAAGCGTTAACTTGCACGCAGCTCCCCCGTATTACAAGCTAAGAAATGCAACAAGGTACAAAAAGTCGAACATTTACGCGTAAAGGACAGTGGGCAGCCGCATTGCGATGCGATGGGGTGATAGATACTGTTACAATATGTAGCAAAATAATGCGCAAAAAAGTCCGTGCCCCGGGGGAAAGATATGCAGTGGGGCGGCGTGCGTGTAAGGTCGGTTGGTGACATCTACCTGCGTACTTGCGTGAATAAAAAATTGCGGTGGTTGAGGTTGAGTTGGTTGTGATTAGGGAGACGGATGGCAAGAAGGAAGAATGGCATGGGGGAAAGCACCATGTACCATGACCCAGAGGGCCAGGACGGGACATAGAAACACATAGATGTCATATGGTTGGCGAGGGCCGAGTGGCTGCCTTTGCCTTACTCCAGCCCGATATACCCACGCGCGTCCACCTTGGAAAAGGCGGTTGTGGGTGTAGGGGGCGCGCCCAGCCCGATGAACGAGCGCGTCCTTCCTTGCGAGCGGAAGGTCGAGACACGCGGGGTGGACAAGCTGGGGAACGGAACGGAGCCGTTCAGGTTGGAGGTCAGGGTCATGGCGGATGGCGTGCGCGTCGTCAGCGTCGGCGACGGGGGAAATACAAAGAGCGTTTGGGATGGCGTGGCCAAGGCCGACGGGGGATTTTGGTTTTTCGGTTTCAGAACGGTGTTCCTGAGATGCAGGGGAGGCGGTATCGG
This sequence comes from Mycena crocata, assembly GCA_029281795.1. Taxonomy (NCBI): domain Eukaryota; kingdom Fungi; phylum Basidiomycota; class Agaricomycetes; order Agaricales; family Mycenaceae; genus Mycena; species Mycena crocata. The sequence continues at coordinate 269,614 of JARJCP010000088.1, read as the reverse complement.
CCGCTTGGACTCTGTGCGAGCTCGCGGAGGCGACAGGGACAGGATGGGCTTCCGAGGTGCGCGTCTTTCTGGCGTCTCCGCATCGTCCACAACAATCCGAATGGGGGACGGCGGGACGGCAGGTAAGATCCCAAGGGGAACTGGCCGGCGTTTTGGTTTCGCTGCCGGTAGGTCGAACGAAGGTCGAATTGCAGTCGCCGGTGGCATCGGTAGATTGAACGACGTCTTCCATACCGGTGCGGACGGCGGTGGCCGCGTAGGACGACGGGGTGTGATGTGAGAGTGAACCTCGTCGTCCGGAGAACTGGTTGACGAAAATTCGGGCTCGGCACTCGAAGCCCGTTCATCGTCGAAGCCACCACCGATGCCGAGGAGCTCTTGCTCTTCGTCCTCTTCGACCAGATCCTCGCTCAGGATGCTGCTCCCATTGGTCATATTGCTCGCAATGGACCCAGCACGCTTACGGGAGCCATATCGACTTCTCCATGCGGCACCCATGCCGACCCCTGAAGATGAAGACGCCACCGAAGACGAGGACGCCTTGCGGGCAAGAACACGGTCTTCCATGGCCTTGTCGAGGGCCTGGGCCTCTCGCATGACCAGGGTGCTTTCCTGCTCGTCTTCGTCGTCCGTGGGAACCTCGTCGAGCATACGACGCTGTCTGCCCCACTCCTCGTCCTCGTCCGCCATGACAGACTCTGACCCTGACGTCTCTCCGCTGTCACCTCGCAGTTTTTTCTCATACTCCAATAGTTGATAAATAAGGCTGCATGTGTTGTTAGTGGGATGAAACGGGGGTAAGAATAGGACACGTACGACATATTAGGTCCGACCCATTTACTCTTTTCTTTCACGAAAGTGTATGCTCCCTGCATACCCTTCAATGCCCAGATCTCAGAGGGGACCGACGGAGCACGCTCTGCTGCTGCCCGCATGACAAGTGCGATCACCATCGTGGCAGATCTGGAAATGCCACATTGACAACTTGAGAGAGATTAGCAGATTAGCATATCAGACTTGGTGAATTATGGCATGACATGACGCACTGAATCAGAACACCATCTCCGCGTTCCAGAGCAGCGTCGGTAAAGGCCATGGCCTCGGCGAAACCGTGTTCGACGAGGTCCTGCTGACCATGGGACCACTGCAGTTTGAGATAGTGCATGCCCGGTCTGCCACTGGCGAGATTGGACGGGTAGTACGTTGTGTCGGCATCCTTTGGCACGTTGTTGAGGTTGGGTGTCGACGAGAAGGCGCGCAGTGCCTGAGACGGGGCTGCATCGAAAGGCGAGACGACCTCCTTGGCGACATTGAGCACCGACTTTATTCCTCGCTCAAGCAAGCCTGTCCAATCGCGAACATTGTCCTCTGAGCCGAGCCACACGCCGGGGAGAATCTGGATCGGACCATCCGCGTACGGCACTGCCGGCGACCCGTCCTCAACCTTGCGAACGAGGCGGGTGGCGGGGATGGGGTTTGCGGATGTGGGGAGGGAGATGACGGATGGCCGACGGGACCTTTCGAGGCGCGAGGGCTCCTGCTGCTGCTGCACCGAGCTTGCGACGCTCGCTGCGCTGGTTGGGCCGAGCGATAGGAGCGAAGTCGTCGATGACTGTGCCGAAGACAGGTTGAGAGACAACTTTTTCATGTTTTGGAGAGAACGGGGTTTGGAAGGGCGGTTAAATGGGGGGTAGTCCGAGTCGGATGTTGCTGAGGATAACGCAGAGGCCGAGCTGTCGCCAGTAGCGAGAGCTATATGAGGGACCTGGACGGGAGCATCGATCCTGAGAGACGCGGGTGGCCCCCGTTTGCGTGGTGGCATAGGAGACATTTCTTGTGCTGCGCAAGGAGCTTGCGGTATTCGCGTGGAGATGTGAGGCTATACAACACGCGCAGCGCGAAACGTGGAAAGGAAAGGAAAAGAAAGGCGAAGGAGAAGGGGGGAGCAGAGAGCAGAGCAAGTCTCTGGGGGCGAAAGCAGGCTTGCCGTGAAACCGGGTGGAAGTGGTCAAAGCCGAACCTTTGCTTACCCTTTGTTTGTCAGTGACTCCATCAAGGCTGTACCTCCCTGGCAACAGCGACTTGGCCGGCTCACTCAACCTCCGCGTACAGCGTCGAGCAGTCCTTTATTCTTGTACCCCTTCCCAGCTTTCCCTCTACTTTTTCCTTTCTTTCTCTGCTTTTTTTTCTCTCTTTTTCTTTTATTTTTCTTTACCCCAGATGGTTGTGTCGGAAATTTCTAATTTTCACTACAAGGCCCGAGAAGGCCTTGTAAGGTCATAAGACCTGGAGCTCTCATAATGACAATATATGAGGAGAGTCCTCTTGTAAGAACTGGCGATCTTGTAAGATGTTTGCGTTGTAAGAGCTTGTGAGACCGCCGGTTTTTTGTAACGAAAAATTACTTCGCTCACATTTGACTGCTCACTCTGTTATGTTATCTTATCTACTGTTCAATTCATTCGTTATGTTTTTTTTGTTACACTATTACAGTCGAACGGGAGGCTTTTTAGTGAATCGAACCAGCGACTTCAGCTTTGATTGTTTTTTGTGGTATAACGCAGCATAACCAGTATGCCAGGCAGTCTTTATATAACAGATTTCCGGCTTCCTTATGTATAGCAGATTGGTCAAGCAAGAATTATATGGGCCTACCGCAGTCTCTTGTGCTCAGCGCTCTCACCTGAGGCTTTCCTCGTGATATATACTACTTGATGTTGTCTTTCCAGTGCTATGTTCGCTCTGCAGAACATTTATTAAATTTGGGCATCATCAACAATACTACTAGAGTAGACAGGTAATGGCGACACTTAACTGCACCCTGATCTACAGTATGTACCCTTGAACCCGATTGAACGGATACATTGTTGTGAATCATGAAGGAAAACATAACAAACAGGTTGTATGAAGGAAGGTAAGAAATGAACTACACACCCGAGGTACTTTACTCTCCAAGTTGCTAGTCCATAATATAATTTCTTCAATGGTTTGTCGAACTTGAACAGCTGAGGCTCAGTGCGAAGGTGACGGGAACTCAGATCAATGTGGCTCGCGAAAGCTACCATTGCCAATTCCTCGATGATGTTGTGGGGCTGTTGATGTTGACATTGTACCCATTCGCAACAGCAACATGGACTTAGCATGTCGTGTGTAAAGACCTGTTAAGGAACGCGCAGAATGTGGTATGACGTACCGACGAATCCTCGCTGATATCTATCCGTACCAGTCCACAATTCTTTGTTACAACATACTAATGCAACAGACGGGGAGCTCCACGCATGAACTCCTGCCCGCACGCAATACGCATCGGTTGCGTCCCACCACGGCGCAAACTTTCCATTCTGCACAAATCCCGCATTGCGGTGTTGCGCACCTTCCCCTACAGATCACCGCGACCCTTTGAGCGCGTTGAGGGTGTCCCAGTCGGCGCGCGTAGAATACTGGTTGGTAAGTATAATGCAAGGAGAGATATTACTATTCCACTCATTTTCAAGAGAAGGAACTCCAAGAAAGGACTAACAGCCACCTGTTGATTATTAACGGTTGGGGGTTACTAGTTTTGACGATGATTGGCATTCTAGCGGTACAAAAATGTATAATTAGCGAAAGCTTGCGGTTTGAGAGCATGCTCAACGTGCAAACACGACGCGCGGGCCGACGATACACTGCTCCACTCCGAAGATGTCGTTGGGCCCGCACAACATTGCCCATAATCTCTCCATAAAGATGCATACTGAAATTATGCGGGAAGCGTGAGAGCAGCTAAATGAATAAATTCACGGCGCGCACCCTTCGAAACCATAAAGTCGCACTCGGCGTCCATGAGGTGTCACTCTGCACGATGACCCACACCATGGACTCGTAGTGAATCGGGGTCCCGAATGCTTAGCAACGACGCCGCTATCACCGGCATCTTGCCCATTCCCAACAGGCCGTGCCACCGTGGACTAGCAGCAACCGGTCTTGGGGCTTGTTGGATGGGTTCGCGGGCACCGTGCAGTCGTTGCATGCGCGATCCACCTCGCATTAAGCTCATGCGGAAGCCAGATCGCCTGGAAGAATGGCTACTCGATGCACGTCTGCACAGTCACGAACACAACGTCCGTGCCTGCTCATCGGCGCCGCTCGCTCCTGCTCGCTCCCGACGGTGGTAACACGGATGGTGTCAACCTAGGCGATGGGAAGCAGGATGGGCGGTGTCTTTTTGATGATACCATCTTGCCGAGGTGAAGATCTTCCTCTCGAGGGTGCTCCGGCTTCGATCCGGTGGGGGTCGAGTGTTAATAGCTGATGGAAGGTATTGAAACACAGACGTACGCACCTGGACAAGATGCAGATCTTGAAGCGCGGAGGCGTGACCGTGAGTCACTGTCCACCTCGTTCTCGATGCGCATCAGCTTGAGGGTCGCCACGCAGTACTCGTTGCTGGCGAGTTATGCGAGGTAGTGCAGACGCTAAGTGCTACTAGCGTTCGTCCATTAACTATGCAGATAGATACCAGCTTACCGCTGGAGACGCCACCGACGTATCGATCCGGGAATCTCGGAGCTCCTGGGCCAGTTCTGTATAAAACGTGCCCGGAATAAGGAAGGATTGACAACATCCATTCACAGGATTAGTTTCGGTACTTGACGTAGCACGGCCAAACTACGTGATTTCAATGAGCAGAGAAATTAAGAGTGAAAGACTGTGACACACCTTCTGCGGCCATCCATATATTACGTCCCTAATCGGCATGAGAGACGCGAACATATCCCGTAGACCGAAGCGCAGAATGGCACGTATGCGGCTTGAGGACTGGTCGCACGTCCGGCCCTCCTCACGCGGGCATTGTAGAGTCCAGAGAAAGAAAGTACAGATGATGAGAAACAAGGAGATTACCGTTACCTGGCGTCCGACCCAATCCCGTAATTTCACCAATCTCACGGCCTTTTGCTGCCGCAAAGAGACGCAAGATTGAGCCGCAGACCGTTTGCAGACATATAGAACCGAAATAAGGAGAAAGCTGGTATCGAGCTGGCTTGAGTGAGCTTGTAAGATCCCGACGCTATTGAGAGCAAATTGAAAGAGCTTGTAAGAGTGGTGGCTTGTTTGTGACTGTCTTGCAACGGTCTTATAACGTCATCCTCTTGTAAGACTAAAAATAAATTTCCGACATGACACACATGGCCATCAGTAAATCGCACCCAAGGCGAGATCGACCCAGATTTGCGAGGCACGCTCATCCCAGATTGCGAGCGGAACGGATGCACATGAGTACACAAAGTCTTGGGGTTGCAAATTTATATGAAAAGTGAAGACGCCTGAATACCGCGCTGGGTAATATTGTCTCGAGTCTTACTTATCCGTGCTCTTTGGTTCCCAGTCGGTACAAGCGGACGCAGGGCGAGAGTCGTATAATTGAATCGTTTGCGGCCGCGGCCCGTCCAGATACGCCTAGACGCCGCTGCCAAACAACCGCAGCGGATGCGGATGTGGGTCCATCATCGGGAAATATTTTTTATTACATTTTTGTGGCCTGATTTATGCCTAACCGCTATCAGTTTGCTTTCCTCATCTCCCTCACTGCTACCCTCGCAGCCCTTCTTTCGGTCTCCCACTACCTCCAGGCAAGGCTCCGCGCGGCAGGCTACGACCTCTCCCAGCTCATACTTGTTGGTTTACCCCGCAAAGACGCACCCCACGAATATCACGGAATGGACTTTCACGCAGTAGAAATCCCATACTTTGGCACCCAGGACCTCGTCGCACTAGCCTCGAGTCCTGCCTTCCTCGCCGGTAGCGCGATTGTCCTCGTCACTGTCGCATGGGCCACGCTCTTTAATACCGGTTAGCCTGGCGCCCATTTAATTATTTTCGACGCGTTTCAACGGTCCCCCACCAGGCAGCCGCAAGACACTAGACCCCAAAATCTGGCAGGAGTTCCCCCTGGAGAAAAAGACGCAGATTTCCCCCAACACCGCCATGTTCGTCGTTCTCACATTGCCTCGACGCGTCCCATAGCAATTAATTCAATTTGCCAGCTACCGCTTTTCCCTGCCCCGCCCCAATGACATCCTCGGTCTCCCCGTCGGAAAGCACATTTCCGTCTCGGCCGAGATAAATGGAAAAGACGTGATGCGCAGCTACACGCCCATTAGCAGCGACGACCAAAAGGGCTCCTTTGACCTCCTCATCAAGGCAAGGCACCCCCTTGCTGGAAGCAGTGTGCCCATTCAATACTTATCCATCTCCCGCAGTCATACGAAAAGGGCAACATCTCGCGCCACTTCTCCCTGCTCAAACTCGGCAACAACATCCGCGTCAAGGGACCAAAGGGCGCGTTTGATTACCAACCGGGGCTCACCGGCGGCATGGGCATGATCGCAGGCGGCAGCGGCATCACACCCATGTACCAAATCATCAACGCGGTCCTCAAAAATCCCTCCGACCTCACGACGTTGCGCCTCATCTACGCAAACGTCAACGAAGAGGACATCCTCATGAAAACCGAGATTGACGCCCTCGCCGCCGCGCACCCGGTCCAGTTCAAGGTGTACTACGTCCTCAACAACCCGCCTGCGGGATGGACCGGCGGCGTGGGCTTTGTGACGAAGGAGCAGATCCAGACGCACCTCCCTGCGTCGACTGGGGACGCGAAGATCCTCATGTGTGGTGCGTATTACCTATACTCCCGGGCTATCGCGGGCGCTTGCTAACTGCGTTCCAGGTCCTCCGCCCATGCTGACGGCAATGAAGTGAGTCTTTTCGTGCACGATTACTGTTCCCAGCTTACCTCTGTTTTGCAGAAAACACCTCGACGAGCTACAATGGCCAGCTCCCCGTACGATCAGCAAGCTTGCTGACAAGGTTCGTTCCCGTCCCGATGCCGTATCTGCTCACTCATTCTCTCCTCCAGGTGTTCTTATTCTAGGTTTTGGGGTGCGCATAGATATAGATGCGAGACACGGGTCACGCACCGTCGGCAGCGCTGGTAGTACTGATATCACGTTGGCTGCTTGTAAAGCGCGTCGTCTGAATAATTAAAAGCTTATAAGTTAAAGGTCGTGACCGTTCGAACACGTGCCCTCCGTGCGCGCCACTCAGAGTCAAAGTCGGCATCGACGCGTCCTCACTCTGCACGGGCTCTGCTTGTTCAGCTCGGGAGTCGGGCAGAAGTGATACCACCCTAAAACTCGATGTAGACATCAATCGCATCTGATACCGAAGCGCGATGTTATTGATCTTGACATTAGCAGCGGGTATAAATTGCAGTCGTAGTTGGGAGCAGTTGTGTCGATAACTCTTCTCCACAATCCACAATGTCCAAGACCCTCTACGTATTCGCTGGCTCCGTCTGGGCCGCCGTCGCTGAGCTCGCTGTCGAAGAGCTCGGCTACAAGGACACCATTACAACCAAGGTAGCGAAGTCCCTTTCTTCAGCGACGCCTACTTACATCGTGAATCGCAACCAGATCGTCAACCTCGTCGAGGGCGAGAACTTCGCCCCAGAGTTCCTCAAGCTGGTGTGTAGCAGCTGCTTGTGCGCTCTAAATTACCTGAGACGAATTGAATAGAACCCCAACGCGACACTACCGACGCTTGAATCTGATGGCAAGGTGTACACCTCCACCGCAGAGGTCGTCGCAGCCCTCGTCAAGGACGCGCCGGTCAAAGTCAAGGCGGGCACCTCCATCATTGAGACCAGTATGTCTTTCCTGCGGTCACCTATTCACGTTTTTAACAACTATCCCAGTCCACGAAGACAAATACGACCCCAAGTGCGTCTTCGTAGCCCTTCAATTACCATCTGGCTGACAGGTCTCGCTGCCAGCTTCGCCTTTGTGCTGTCGGTATGCATTCCTTCCACCTACAGAATATATGCAGCAGTATTAATTACCAAAGCAGCGCAACGACGCCGAGTTGAGCGCAAAGAGCAGCGGCCTTGCCGGAATGTTCGTCTCCCACCGTCAGTTCTATCCACCGCTTATCGCAGCCCCACTGAACCGAGTCCCACAGGCCAAGCCGCGCTTGAGAAATACTCGCAGGCCCCAGAGGCAGCGCCGTTCAAGGCCTTCTACGAAAAGAAGTTGGGAGAAAACGGAGGCACGTCTTCTCCTTCCACTTGGTGCCTTGTACTAACCGCATACTAGGCATGCTCGCAATCATAACGGGCAAGGCGCCCGCTGAACACAAGGCCGGCTTCTTCGCCAAGTCGCAGGCGCACTTCGACTCCATCAAGTCCGCCGTCTCTACCCTCCTCCCGAGCTTCCTTCCCGAGAGTGGCTTCATCGGCGGCGAGGTGCCCGGCGAGGACGACTTCCACGTTGGCGGGTGGCTCACGCGCATCGCGGCGACCACCGGCGCCAAGTCTAGCGGCGACGCACTGGCATCATTCGAAGCGGCGTACGGTGCGCCCGTTCCGCCAAAGGTCGCCGCTTATTGGGGTGCATGGACCGAGCGCCCGAGCTGGAAGAAGGTGTACGCCGGCGGGCTCCACTAGAGGACGAGTTGTACCAGATGTAAAGATGCAAAGCAATTGTAACCGTTTGTGTTCAGTACTCGGCCGAGTCAAAGTCGGTGACGGACGACTCGAGCGCTTCCAGTCGACAGTCATTTAAGCTAGTTGAATTGTTTGTGAGCATGACGGGCGAACGAAATTGACGCGGACGCGGACGCACCTCTTCTTGATCTCCTCCGCTGCCTGCATCCCAAGGACAAACTCCTCCTCCGTAGGTTCCTCCGCCGAGTTGCGTGCAAGCTGGATCGCGGAGTCGTAGTAGTGGAGCGGCGTAAACTCCTCATCCTCCGCATTCAGCAGTGGCAGGATGAACCGGAAGTGGTGCAGCATGCGAGCGTGAGGCTTCAGCGTCGGGTGCGAGGGCATCACCATGTGCGCCAGGATGTCTGTATCACACAATAAGACGAGCAACGCATTAAAATTACTACACGCACCAATTTCCGGGATGGTGTCCAGTAGCGCACGGCGGAAGCGTACCCCCTCGTACTTGGTCCCTAGCCAGTGCACCGGGTTAATTCCGTTCTCCCTGAGTTCTAGGAGCAGGTGGATGGAGGCGCACCTGGGCGGCCCCATCCAGCATGGACCACATCTGTCGGTAGAGATTCATGTGAAACTAGGCAAGTCCGCATGTACTCCTGCGCCATGTACTCGTGCACGGACTGGCGACCACCATAAGGACCGGTCAGGTTGGGACATATGCGAAAAGGAGGGAAAGATAACGCACGTTGGGCACGTCTCCCCGCCGAATGATGGTGTATGCCTTGGATATGCGCTGCAGGCGCAGGTGCACTGCGAGCCTGCGCTTGACACAGAATATGAGGGAGATGACGAGCTGGCCATAGCCATGGTGAGGCCCCGAGTGCATTCATGGCTGAGCTCACGTACGACGATGCCATACGACGCCCCAATAACAAGCGCATTGAAGTTCCTCGTCCACGACTGATCAGAGGAGTGGCGCACAGCCTGCGCCAACAATGCGCCGCACGAAAGGCCCGTAAAGATTATAGTGATGATAACGAGGAAGCCATAGATAACAGTGGAGAGGATCCTGAATACTTTCCGCGATGAAAGCATTGCGGCATCAAGTCGGTTCAGGTTCAAGTTGCCGGACGCTGTCGCCAACTAAAATACACACGCTACAACATCGATTTCGCATTCGAATGGTATTATAATTCATCTCAGATGAACTGGGAACGAAAAAGTGCGCGGGGCGCGCAAGGGGTAATGACGGGACAGTCGTGTACGACAATGACATCGACACTCCATTAGGCCTGCACGTTGGCCCTGTGGCAGTAAATGTCAGAAATGCCGCCCAATATTTACAAGACGGAAAAACGAACCCAAAGTTCCCAATAACGTTGCCTTGCTCGGAATACTCGCAGACGTAGTATTGGGCAGCCTGAAGGAAGGAAGGTTAATTTGTTGTGGCCAGATGAACCGGAGAAAACGAAAACACACCCCGAAGCCAGCGAAGATTCCATCACAGGTTTGTACTATTATCACCGCGATTAAAATTAACCAGCAGTCATATGAAATGATGCGCACCAGCACATCCGAGTTTGGTGGACGCCTTCCAAACGACCTGGGTAAAGTGGGACGGCTGCGGGTTGTTAGGGTTGTATTCAGCTGCCCAACAGTTAGCTATACATATCCAGAATAGAATCAGTCGGAAAAATACGCACTGACTTCATCGGTCCAGGCCTTGACAGCCTCGGCGATGCTGAAGGAGCCGGTGCCAGCAGCGAGATTCTCTGGAGGGATATCAGATGCGGACGCGTCGGCTAGCGACGAAACATACCGCCCAGGGGCCCGAGAGTGCCGCCAGAGTGCTGGTTCTTGCAGAGGTCAGCCCATTGCTGAGCCTTTTCGGCAGCGTTATTGTCCCAGACGAGGGGCTTGGCTCCGTGTTTAGCACGGATCGAGTTGTGCGCGTCCAGGTAGGCTTGCTGGTCGGCAAGCGACGCTCTGCTGCCCGAGCCTCCGCTGTTGCTGTTGCTGTTGCTGCTGGCCTTGTTGCTGTTGTCGTCGTTGTTATCGTCACCGTTGTCGCCGGTGAAGCTGGAGGACTGGGACTCCTTGGTGGGGGTCTCCTTGGGGGTCTCCTTGGTGGTGGTGGGAGTCTCTTTCGGAGTCTCCTTGGTTGTGGTCCTCTCTTTCGTCGAGGTGGAGGTGGTAGTGGGCCGGGGGGTGGAAGTGGTTCTCCGTGTTGAGGTCGTGAGGCGGGAGGTCGTTGAAGAGGTCGTAGCACGAGATGAAGAAGTAGAACGAATCGAAGAGGTGGTGGAGGGTTCACTCTGCGTTTGGAGGCCCTGGTGGATGAGCTTGGTTTCTTGGGCAGTGGCAGAGGACGAAGTCTCGGACGCGGTGCTGGAGGTGGTCGCGCTCTCCCTGGCGGACCGCTCAAGATCCAGAGACCAAAAAAAAAAAATCATGGAAACTTACTGGCCACAAGCCTTTGCAACATACATGTCCCACTCCTCGCCCGACTTGCCTGCGAGATGAGCGACGTTCCCCCAGGGATCGTTGCCCATCATGAGGCCGGGGAACCCCCACTTTGTGTTGCACCGGAGCATGCAGTCACTGGCATTCTTGTGCCTCTGAGCGCAAGCTGGACCAGCAAGCCCGCTCGGAAGGAGAGCAATGAGTACTGCCAGAGAGAAAAGACGGGCCATGTCGAAAGGGAAAAAGAATGTGCGGATGAAAGAGGGACGGGGTGACAACCCAGATCTACCGGGAGAGTGGTATTATAAGACTTGTGGTTTGATGATGGATGGACTTCACATGGTGATCAAACGCGATCCGCGTATAGTGGCGGTACCTCTCCATGCTTCCTCCACCGTTTTATATTCTCTGCTCGACCCCGGCCCTCGTTCACCCCACAATCGAGTACCACTACACAGACGACAATCCTAGAGCACTTGTACCCCGTCCCTCCGAGCAGCTCTTTGTTCTCGACTACCACGACGATACCCCCACCGTCCAGAGCATTTCTCCCGACGTCGCAGTTATCGGTGTGCGCGTCGAGGAGGCACCGGGAGCAGCAGCAGATGCTGGCGACGCAAGCCGCAACGACCGCATGTTCATAATCGACACCAGCGCTGCAAACGACAGGTAGCGAGTATTTTATTTCCAATTCAATTATTCACATTCCCAGACCAATGGACGGCTCGATGGGCGAGCGGAAACCCCCACACACCGTATTGCAACAGTTCAAACAACGGTCAGTTTCCACCGCCCGCCCCTGCCCGGACTCTAGGCTCAAAACGCCATAGCAACGCCGTTCTGCGGCGCGCGCTCCTCTATCCATCATCCGAGTGACCTCTATTAGCAGTACTTGTACAAAGATATACATTCCGAATAACAATGTAGAATAGAAAGAAGCATCAGTCTCAGTCCGACCAGTCCTCGTCGTCGGGCCCGACTCGCCCAAGATCCAGGCTGTCCATATCCCCAAGGTGCACCTCGTGTTCCGGTCGCAGCAACAGGCTACGCGGACTACCCAGCATCGACGCATTCGCTGATGTCGTGGTCATGCTTGTGATCGATTTGTTTGCCCGATGAACCCGACTCGGGGAGGGATCAATGCGGCCCAGGACCATCGTCGGCGACACCGACCCCGACGCACGCGAATTGTCGTCAAAGTCGCTCGAGTTCGCACCCTCCTCCAGTAGCAGCGACATGTTTGACGGCGGAGCGGGAAAGTTGGAAGACGATGAGCTGAGCCGTCGGCGCTGGTTCTTCGACGACACGGGTGTAGACGAAGGAGGTGCGGCGAGCGGGTTGTACGACTCCTCTGAGACGTCCCCTGAGGCGCTACGAGGCGACTCTCCGCCCCGTGGTGCCAAGCGAAACGGTTGTGTCATAGAGGGCGCCAGATATCTCGAAGAGTTTGCGACGGGCACAGCCAACCGAAGCTGGAGCTTCAGCTGCCCCGCCTCTTCCCTGAGCTCCGTGACAAACTCGCGCAGCGCCTGGTTCTCCCGCTCCAGCGTCACACTCCGCTCTGACTCTGCTTCGAGCCTCGCCAATCGCTCCCTTAGCTCCGAGTTCTCCTCCCGCAAGACCTTGCTCGTGCGTTGCGAGTCTGACAGCGCACTAAGTAGGGCACCCGTCTCGACCGCATGCTTGTCCTTGAGCTCCCGTATCTCCTCCCCGTCCCTGCCCCATGATGCCCCTGAAACCGACGTCGGCGCTGTCGAAGCAGAACGCGGCGTGTCTCGGCTAGACATCGTTAGCGTTGGGCTCTCCATAAGCTGGCTCCCGGTGCTCCCAAAGTAGCTCCCGCTCCCACTTCCCCGCCTGCGTCCAGAACTCGAGCCCGTCGGAGCCGGCGACGTCATGCCCATCCGCGAATCGCTGCGTCCAACCGTTGAGCCCGCCGTCGAACCCATCCGGGAATCGCTGCGCGCCGACGATGGTGGGCCCATCCGCGAATCGTTGCGCCCGACTGTCGCGCTGCTTCGCGAGGATCCAAAGCCGAATCTCCCCGCGCGCCCCGTCGTCGGCGGGGACAGACTATCATTACCGTCAGCGGAATCCGGCGAGCCAAGCAGGCCCGCGGCCTTGAACGCCTTGGCCGTGCGGGGACCGAGCCATTCTGGGCGGTTCGACATGCTGCTACCCGGCCGCGACTCGCTGTAAGGCGACGGGTACCCCGAGGGCGAAGCTCGGTGTTCATCCACGCTCATGCTCCGTTTGCGCGTCCGCCTCAGTTTGAGATTCCAAGCCGTAGAGCTCTCCGAAGGACGCTCTCGGACAGTGTTAGTGTTAGGGTTAGTGGGGTGCCGGTTAGCATCAATAGAGGGGCGGTGGCGATTAGTGTCCAGCGAAGTGCGGGAGGCCGATGCTGAAGATGGCCTATATCCCGCCGAGTCGAGACTTGGCCGGCTTGTGGCCGAACGGGAGGATGAGGGGGTGCTGTCCATATTATCAGACTGGAGCATGCGGCTCAGCATTGGCCTTCGGGCCGAGGTCGATCCCGATACAGAGTGTTGTGTTCGCCGTGCCGGCGCAGGAGTAGAAGAGGTAATCGGAGACGAATTAGAAAGGGAGAGTGGAGATGGAGGGATAGCGCTAGCAGAAGGAGAAGGAGGATGTGAAGTCGAGAGTGGAGAGGGCGGAGCCCTCCGGACGGTTTGGGGAGAGGTGCCCGACGATGACACCGAAGCCGACCGTCGGGAGTCCGTTGGCGTCGAGGGCCGCTGGACCGGCCGCAAACGCGGCCGCGAAGACTGATGTTGCGGTCGTAGACTGCTGGGGGAGGAGGGAGTGGATATCGACTCGGTCAAATCCACCGATGATTTTGCTCTGATAGTATTATTTGTGTCAGAAGGAACCATCCTGTTCGGACTCAGAAGAGCGGCAAGATCAGGGTCCAAGGCGCCGAGATTGAAGCTAACATCCCCTTGGTCCGATCCAGGGGACAACTGAGCAGGCCCAGCTTCAAGCCAGGACTTGGCTGCGGCAGCCTCCTGTGCCATTATGGCGTCCATGACTTGCGAGGTGAGATGGGTGGTGGAGAGATCCAGGGCCGATGTTTCATCGGCGGCGAGGGCAGCAGAAGACTGGCTGGTCGGTGAGGGTGAGGGTGAAGGCGAGGCTGACGGCAAGTGTTTGGAAATTCCAGATGTGTCCGCCTCGATAATCGTCGAGAGCTCTGGCTGGGGTGAAGGTGTTCGGAAGGGGGGTTTGGACACTGCGAGTGTCATTTAGAGGCCATCCAAGATATAGTTGAAAATACTCACCCGGAAGGTCCTCTTTAATCACCTCTGGGGTTTTCTGTAGCGCATCTACGGACATAGTGGCCACAGGCGAAGGGGGTGCTATAAATATAATGAGCCTGATCATCAAGGTCCCAGGGGCGGAAGAAACATACCAGCTATCCCGTCAATATCGCCTGGGAGGTTCAGAGTGGGAAGGCCGACAGTGGTATGAGTAGGTTGGGAAGGCAACGGTTTATCGTTGTACAATGAAATAGATTTCCGAGCGGGCAAGTCGTTCGAGTCGTTCCCAGAGGCCTGGTTGATGACCATGACAGGGAGGTCCGAAGCCGAGAGAGACGCATTACGGTCGCGTTGTATCGACTTTCTCACCGCGGAGAAAGATGCGAACCGCGAACCATTGGGATTCGGCGAGAAGGAGGGACTGACGGGGGTGGAGCCCTTGTTAGGGCCGAACGGGAGAAGAGACCTCAGAGTACGAAACCCAGACGAGCCAGCGGGATTTGTGGGTGAAGAAGGACCGGGAGTGCTAAAGGAGGGACGCCTGGCTATGGGGAGGAGAGAACCCTTGGACGTCCTGGTTGGAATGGACGAAGGAGTGTGAGGGGAACGCTGAGAAGCCATTGGACTCGACCTTTTGCAGGGAATCAACAGTGGGTGCTCATGCTAGAAATGTGGGGGCCAGAGAGTCAACTGGCAGAACGACGAGCACTTAGGACAAAGACGTTCAGTCTTTCGATCACAACCATCTTCTCATCAAATGCTCGGCCCGCTCCTAAAGTATGTAATTCCGCACGCAAATCCAGTATTATTGGTCAAGTTAAAGTACACTACTGTCTACCATGTCTATCGCCGCTTGGGCTTGCTGGTGCGTCCCTTGGACCCTGATGCAGGTGGCGCCTTGGGAGGCGCCGAGTCGTCGGCCATTAGGGCTGAAAACCTAGGGACGCATGTCAAATAAATACAGCAAGAGGAGAGTGCAGCCCCTACCCGGCTTTGAGATCTCCACTCGCCATAGCACTTTGCATGCTGGACATCTTGGCTTGCTGTTCTTTGAATTCTTTCATGGTTTCTGGGGCGATCCAGTAATGAGTCAATGACGTAACGGACTCGAAGTGGACATACCTGGGTCCATGTTTTTCTGCACACCCAGTATTGAGACCGTGAATTGCACAGGACTCAGAGTGAACGTACCATAAGATACGGCATCGACATAACCATTACACCGCCGAAGATCATCATTAACATCATAGGGTTCTGGAGCATGCCCAAGATATTGAACGAGTCCACAGGCACGAAATATACATGCTTTGATCTTGCCGGCAACGATATTTGAGGAAGTAGTATCGGGGACGCGGGATTCAGTGGTGTGCCCACAGAATACGGTCGCGCTTCGAACGCGGATTCGAGAACGTCTATGCGCATCTGGCGGCAGGAATTTAGCCTAAGTGACATCGTAATCGACGACAACTGTACCTGGTCAAATACGTAGTCATGGGAAACGACAGAGAGAAGGTATGTCCCGACTGGAACGTCTGGGCTGGACACCCAATCAGTTAAAAGTTCGGGTTCATCGGCGGTACACAACATCGTACATCGTGAAACCGCCGTCGCGGAGAACATTCCCCCGGTATTTTCCAGAATCAAGGATCACCCTAGCACGGCCCAGCGAGTGGATGTCTAAATGACAGTCGGATAAGCCGCGCGATTTCGAGCAAAGTTGCACAACGCACCAGGGCACACGTCGTTCCATTGCACCTTGCCTGTAACATCTACAGCAAATGCCGACAGCCCAAGGCTATTTTCCGGTCATGGCTTGTTGAAGACCCACAGGAGCACGAAACGAACCTGAGAAGTGCAAAAAGCACCACGAACGAGGCGGGCATGTCGAGGTCGAAGGTCGGCTTTAGTAACAAAAGCAAACACCCCTCAACTCTTTTCCTGCTCTCAAACTCCAAAAATGCGGCAAAAAACGCGCCAAAGCCTACCGCAAGCTCATGGCGCTCTACTCCATGTCGTTTGGCTTCCGGCAACCGTATCAAGTCCTCGGTAATTCTCTGCGTCCCTCCTGCTGCCAAAAAATTCAACTCCCATTCGCCAGTCGACTCGGAAATGTGCAAAGCCGCGACAGATTCGAAAATCGAACTAGTCAAACAGCTCGGTTCTGTTCTGCAGGGCGACATCAAGCCGAGTATGCAGTCAAGTATCTGTCGCGGCCAGAAACTAACAAGTCTGGCTGCAAAGCCGTTGTTCAGTGATCACACAGTGTTGCATTCACGAACTATATCTGCTCGGGAAAACGTTGCAGCCCGCAGTTGACCTCGCGAAGACCTTTGAGCGGCGGAAATGCAATCACCGCGAGCCTATACCCGGGGATGAATGCCTCACGAGCGTCGTCGGTTCGCAAAATGCATTTCCGTTATGCTTCATTCACTGAATTATGCGTAGGCGAAACGAACAAGCACCGCTACGTTGTCGCAACACAATCCCACCCCCTTCGCGTAAAACTACGGAGCATACCAGCTGTTCCCATAGTGCATGTTAACCGTTCGGTCATGGTCCTGGAACCTCCCAGCGACGCGACCATTCGGAGCAAGGATTATGTTTGTTGGCCCATTTGCAGCCAGGTTCTGGCACTAACCAACGAGTAGACTGAGGAACAAGCGCTCCATGCGACAGGCTCCGAGCAGCGAAATCTGACACACCCCTCGATCTCCGACGAACCACCTCGGAAAAAGAAGAAAGGTCCCAAAGGACCGAACCCGCTGAGTGTGAAGAAAAAGAAGGTTGAGATGGTTGCCAAGCCTGTGAAGGACAAAGGCAAGGGGAAAGAGAAAGAGCAGCTTGGTTCGCAGGTTAAGGACGCCGTTGTAGGAGAGAAGAGGAAACGGGATGATATACACGACAAGACGAAAGCGGAACAAGCAGGTCCAGCAGTGCCTTCACAAGACGAACCTAGACGGAAGAAAAAGCGAAGAAGAAAGGCGCCTGAAACAGTAGCCGATGTAGTTGATATTTGACGTTTGCTTTTTCTTTGTGAATCGAGGGCCTCTTATACTTGTTCCACCCAAAAAAAGAACCAATCGCAAAGAATGTTTCATTCAAACAATGCGTGCGTGTACGTGTGCGTGAATAGGAATGCTACAAAATGTAATCCGATGAGACATCGCTCAAGCGCCGCCGCGGAGACGAAGGACGAGGTGGAGAGTCGACTCCTTCTGGATATTGTAATCCGAAAGGGTGCGACCGTCCTCAAGCTGCTTGCCAGCAAAAATCAGACGCTGTTGGTCGGGGGGAATACTGAGAGCAGACATAAGACATCCACATCGCATTAACAGCTATCGTCACTTACCCCTCCTTGTCCTGGATCTTAGCCTTGACATTGTCGATGGTGTCCGACGACTCGACCTCGAGGGTGATGGTCTTCCCGGTTAAGGTCTTGACGAAGATTTGCATGCCGCCACGGAGACGAAGGACAAGGTGGAGAGTCGACTCCTTCTGGATGTTGTAATCCGAAAGGGTGCGGCCGTCCTCGAGCTGCTTGCCGGCGAAAATCAGGCGCTGCTGGTCCGGAGGAATACTGGGAGAGTAAAGGTAAGACATCCAAATCACATCAAGAGCAAATCATCGCTCACCCCTCCTTGTCCTGGATCTTCGCCTTGACGTTGTCGATGGTGTCCGACGACTCGACCTCGAGAGTGATCGTCTTGCCGGTCAAGGTCTTGACAAAGATCTGCATACCGCCACGGAGACGAAGGACAAGGTGGAGAGTCGACTCCTTCTGGATGTTGTAATCCGAAAGGGTGCGGCCGTCCTCGAGCTGCTTGCCGGCGAAAATCAGGCGCTGCTGGTCCGGAGGGATGCCCTCCTTGTCCTGAATCTTGGCCTTGACGTTGTCGATGGTGTCCGACGACTCGACCTCGAGGGTGATGGTCTTCCCGGTCAAGGTCTTGACGAAGATCTGCATACCGCCGCGCAGACGCAAGACGAGATGCAGAGTGGACTCCTTCTGGATATTGTAGTCCGAGAGGGTGCGGCCATCCTCGAGCTGCTTGCCAGCGAAGATGAGGCGCTGCTGGTCCGGAGGGATCCTTGATTCAACTGTAAGCAAAGGGGCCAAAGATGAATGGAAAGAGAAACATACCCCTCCTTGTCCTGGATCTTTGCTTTGACATTGTCGATGGTGTCGGAGGACTCGACCTCGAGGGTGATGGTCTTTCCAGTGAGGGTCTTGACGAAGATCTAAACGGGAGTCAATAGCTGAGGGGAATATGCACGGAGACGAGACGTACCTGCATTGGATTGTATTAAAGGTGGGTGAGGTGGTGGTTGGGGAGAGAGAAGGATTGGTTGAGATAAGCGCAGCTGTGGGGCGCCTTATATACGCGATCGGTTGCCGAGTCACAATTAGTAAGCCGGTCGAAACGGCCAGAATATTACAGAACAACAACAGCTTTATTACAGCAACAGATACATGACTCAGAATTATTAAACGCTCGGGTCCTCGCTATTGTCATACCATAGTCGAATGGTCAGATCCTTCTCCATCGACGCCGACGCTATTATCCCCCTCGTCGGATGTGTTGCCACAGCCAATACCACATCTGATTGCCGTCATGATCGCCGAGAGAAAGATAGCAGATAACACACCTCGGTGACCTTCGAGTGTTTGCAGGACTTGACGCGTCTGAAGGTCCCAAATGTACACCTTCGTGTCCTCACTCCCACTGACCACGTACTTCCCTTTCGTGTTCGTGAAACACGCGAAGAGACAGTATGTCCGGTTCGTGTGGCCGCTGTAAGTCTTGACGCATCGAGAAGTCTGGTAATTCCACAGTCGAATCGTTGAGTCTTGCGTCGACGCCAATACGAACTTGGAATTGGGCGAGAACCTCACATGGGAGCTATGGCGCGCTGAACATCTAGAAGTTGATTACAACGGACAAACGAACCAGATTGGATTGTCATCGTCCACCAGGGTTTTCAAGCATTGCCCTGAATCAGCATCCCATATTCGTCTGCGAAATCAATCAGCCACAAATCGAAAACTGTACGGATTGTTTCGAACATTAGGCCGTCCATAGCGCACGAGACGATGAGTGTGCCATCGTGATTGAAACTAACAGCAGTTACAGGATCTGAATGGGCGGGTAGCACTTTCAGAGATTTCGCTGGCCTCCGGATTAGAGGCGATACACAAAAGGGATGAATAGCGCACCTCTTGCAACATCCCATACCCGTACAGTTTCATCGAACCCACCTGAAACCAGAAGATTCGAGTTGGGATTATAATTGACACAAAAGACGAAATTCGTGTGGCCCAAGAGGGTTTTGACTTCTGTTCCCTGTGGCAAATGTTGAGGAACCACCACCAAATCCGTGAACAGGATGGCTGGCTTACTACTTTCATGTCCCATATTCGTATCGTCTTGTCGTCCGAAGCGGACGCAAGGTAGCCACCGTCGTTTGACCAGGCAACGTCGGATATTCCCTCTGTATGTCCGACGAGTGTGCGTAGAACATCACCAGTATACGTGTCCCATACTTTAATAATTCTGTCCGCGCCTACCTTTCACCGAGGAACAATTATATAACTTGAAAAAGGGATCAAGTACAACAAACCTGACGATGCAAGCTTAGAACCATCTGGACTGAACTTGAGGGACGATATAGACATCGTATGCCCGCTGAGACTGTAGCGTATTTTGTAATGTGGCCTTGATGCTTTCGGGGGTTCAGGCATTGGGTCCGGCATTACAGTGTCAGGCAAAGTGTTCTCCACGGGAGAAGGGCTTCCATCGATTCCAGGCTGAGGTGGTACATCGCCAGAATCGACGTCCATTTCGACCGACATCATAGTTTCCAGGAAAATATTTTTTGCACGTGCTCCGAGTACTTTTCAGGTCCCTCCTCACCACCACCATCCATTTCAACGTAGCAGTTAATCTAATGGCTACTTCTTGGGTTTCCCCTGCGACGCGTACAGAACTCATCGAGGACCTTGTCTCCGGCGTTGGTCGGGATCTGACTCGTCCCGCTGTTACCTGCATTGACTTGGTATCCAGACAGGTACAATCCCTCCAACGTTGGAATCCTTGAGGATTATCTCTACCACCAAATCCGGAGCCAGGAATACGACTGCCTGGCCAACCTTGCCATCCTGAAACTGTACCAATTCAACCCCGACCTCTACAACCCCGACGTTGTCATAAACATCCTCATCAAAGCCCTCACCGCGTCACCTCTTCCTGATTTCAACCTGTGCATATCGCTGCTCGACGAGCGATCCATAAACGCTGGTCTCGATGAACCCGACCCGCTTCCATCCCTGTTGCCCACGTTAAAACGCCTGAACGACCTGCTGTACAGATGTCGCTTCCCCGCGTTCTGGGAGATGTACCAGTCGGACGAACTGGAGAACCTACGCGACAACTATACCGTCGAGTGCGTTGGGTTCGAAGATGCAGTGAGAGAAGTTGCGATTCGTGCGGTCAAAGCAGCCTTCACGCGAATCACCGCCGAGCGGTTGGCTTCATATTTGGATTTGAGTGGTGCGTGTTGTCATCGAAATATGTTTCTCTTAGCATTCAACCTTCACCAGGCTCGGAACTGGCAGCGTTCGTTGAAAAGAAGGGCTGGAAAATGGAAGCGAACGTGGTCGGTATTCCACCAAATCCCGACAACCAGATTGAGGCAACTGTTGTCCAAGAAAACATCAAGCTGGCTCGTGCGTCACTTCTTTCTCAAGGAAACATGCTCCGCTAAATTTTGCCCATGCAGAGCTTACAAAAGTCATTGCACATGGCGCTAGCATGTAGTTACATAGATATATTGTATCACATCTATTTTCCTAGGTTTCGTCCAGCCGCCATGTCCTTGAACGCTCCATTGGACCCCTACCTCTCGCGTGGTACGGTCACACGAATAGAGCGGTTGTTCCCCAAATTGCCATCGCCATCGAGAGTACCATGATCCCTCTATCTATCATCCCGCACTTTCCTGTGATCGATGCTTTCGCTGCAATGGGTCCAATAATACACAGCATGAATGCAGACGAGCAACCCAAGAATGCTAGAGTTTCGCTAAACTCTGGAACGAGCACCGACATCATCACTGACAGCAGGGTTACGCAAATTCGCTGAAGGATGCGCAGTCCCCGTTTGATGTTCTTGCGAAATGTAAGTGCGTGAGACACCTTACCCATTTCTTCATTTGACGAAGGGCGAGGCGCATCAATACCAAGTAGAATTTCCAATGTGGCCGTCAGTGGTTGCGTGGTAAGGGCAAATTTGGATCTGGCCGGTAATTTAGCATTTTGGGAGCCACGGTAATAATGTCAATTTACAGTGGACTCAATACCAACATCCAGAGCGCCAAATGGTTGAGAGGTTTGCTATAGCCACCGGTTCGAAGGAGGTCTGTACTGATCTGATAAAGTATTTCAAAACAAATTCAAGCTCTACAAGGACGCTTACTTCACCGCTGACTGCATTTCCAAACATGAGATAGCCCGCCACTGCCAAAAGAGCATAAACGCAAGTCACAATTGTCTACGTTTGGATGTCAGTTTTCCAGAACCGTAGGTTCAAATCATGCACGTACAAAGGATATGTTGATCATCCTCTCAAACTTCTGAGGTTCAATCATATCACGAGCCAGAGACGGTATTAGTGGATGGCATCCGAACTGCTGAAAGTGAGTACTTCTGTACAATATTTTGTCTCAAATTACTCACTCCCGCTATAAAGAGCCCAAAAGAGATACCCAGATTACTCCAACTGCTGACGCTAAGTGATGTTTCAGCGGGGCTCCAGAGACTACCTGGAGCAGTGTGCTTTGATAGCCCGTCCACGAAGATTACGAAGAGTATTAAGATAGTGGATAGAATGCCCAGGATCGAGGAATAGGACAGGAGCCGGAGAGGTAGGAAGACGGTTGGCAGTATTCTTGCGATAATTAGAAGGAGATGGTATGAACGAAGGCCGGACCCACAATACAAGACTCCATAGTTTGTATGTATTCGAAGAAACTTGCGGTAGGACGGCATGTAGTGAGTCCGCGTATAATGTCACCAGAAGAACGCTGAAGGTGTTGTAAGACCGCGTTCTATTCCAAAAAGAACAACTGACCTCACAGCGAACAATTCAAAGCAAAACATGAAGCCTGTGATGGGCGTGGCCCAAGAACCGAAAGCTTTTCTAGCGATGTCAGAATAGCACCGCAAAGTTGTATCAGACAGTATTATGCGACCGAGGATTTTAGCGCTGAATGAGAGGTCAGATGAGGCCATATAATTTGATGAAGTCGCGTACGAATAACAGCTCATAAACCCATAGGAGAAAATGAGGACTGTGCCCATCACCCAGCCCGCATGGGCAAAAGCGAGGGGCACAGATAAAAGACCAATTCCGACGAGCATTGCGACGCAGTTGAATAACTGCCATCTCTGTGTTTAGTGTACGCAGGTGAAACGGTGGAAATCGATTACACTTTGGCCAAAGGTGCTTCCACTGCGCCCATTTACAGGCTGACTTTTGTGAGATGACTTGGTTGACAAGGTCAAATAGCGCCGCAGGAGTGGGGCGCGCTCGCTCTGACCAATTGACGGCAGCTTGGCGGTAGATTGTGTCTCTCGACTTGATTCATTGCGGGAAGAAATGATGACATCTTTCGTCGTGAGTCCTTCCCCATATCTGCAGACCGTGCTGGTTGCAAACTCTTCATCGGCCAAGCCAGTCAATGGACGCCCAGACGAGCATTTTAGATACTCGATTTCGTTCGACGCACCTGAAGATTATTATTATGAGTATAATAATGCAAACTCGGGGCAAGGGGGGAAAAAAACTTACGAAAGCTTCCCAAGGACCAGATCATTTCGGAATGCAGATATTTCTGCCAGCAGAACCAGACTTTGCACGAATCGCGACACCAAATTGCCCAAGATACGCTCGTCCACCCATACTACTTATAAGAGAGAAAAAATCTTACGAGCCGCTGCGAACTTTTTCTGGTTGGATATGGAGGCGTACAACGACGTGTCAGTGAATTCGCGGCTTCTTCCCTTCCAAGGCAGTCCCTTGATCCCAAGCCTCCGGGCAAGAATCGTCGCTGCTGGGTGTCGGAAAATATGTCCGATTCGTTCGGCTTGGACGAAATCGCAAAATTCGCGATCGCTACGGTCCGAGTGCGGGCTTACCGAAATCCGGGAGCGAGCCAATCTGGCAAGGAAAATCTGCGAAGCGAATCGTTGAGCTTCCTTGCGCCCACATTAGTTCATTTCGCCAACTCGAACATCTTTGGAATAGGGGTCCCAGGAATAACCACCATCCAGACGACGCAGTTGCAGGAAAGATGAAAAGAAGCTGATTAATATGACTTAGGCTCGTTTAAGCCTCTCTACTGGTGCCAGGCGTGATTTTCTGAAGCCAGACGTTCAGAATCACTGTACTGTAGCATATGACTCAGGATTGAGCTATACCTGCGGTTTATGGCGGAGACTACTTACCGGGTGAGAGACTTGGGCGCGGGACCTCGGTATTAATGACGTAATAAATTAAAAGTGCTCTATGTACTAGCACAAAATACAACGTGGGAGGTGGGTACATATTGTAATGCTGTCTAAACAAGGCCAAGAGAATAAAATGCGGTGGAAGACGTGATCAGTTGGGACTACGCTGCCGTGGTTGCCTTGCGATTTGTCCATGTCATGTAGGGTTCTCTCGCGATATCGTAACCTGTCGCAACCTTGGTGCGAGTGCTGCGCCTCGCCTCAGGAAGACGCGCATTGACGTTGATATCCTTAAATTGTAAAAGACAATGTCAAAAAAGGCAGTCGTTAAGAGCATGCGGCGACTTACAGCGACGCGACGCCGTAACCCGGAAGTGATATGCGGCCACCATTTGATCAAAACGCTCTTAAGCGTGATTTCGCGGTGTCCTTTGGGGTTGAGCCAGGCCACAAATTCATCGAGCTAGAAAACAAACAAAAATGTTGAGTAAAAGGCCGGGGAGGAATCTTAATGAGCTTACCTCCTCTTGGTCCGAGTATACCGCCCAGTCTCCGGGTCCAAGCATGCCTTCGATACCTTCCTCCTCCTTGCGGCGCTCTTCGATCCCTTCGTCCCTTCGCGCAACAAGAAGGTCCAGGTCAAATTCGCTGGGACCCTGGATGAACAGGCGCCCCGCCCCGTACTGCGTGACGCCGCCACTGCCCACCAACGACCCAGACCCCATCCCATCGAACCACCAAATCCGGTTGTGGAACCTGTCTTTACCAAGCGGTTTGACGCGAATGGTGCATAAAAGTTTCCTGAACTCTCGCTCGATGCCCTCGAGTCGACGTTCAAGTTTATTGACTTCCTCATCGAGTCTGCGATGCTCAGCCTGAGCCTGCTTGGCGGATGCTTGCTTCGCTCTGGCAGCTTCTCGTTGCTTTCCAGGCCCTGCGATTTGGATTTTGCCCTTCTTGCCCTTCTTGGGTACCGGTTCTGTTCCTGAAACGTCGGAAACGTCGCTGGCATCTAGCATTACCACATCCTGGTCAACGCCATTGGTTGGAGTGGGCAGTGGGTCTTCCTTAAGTTCGATCCTGAGTGCATTCATCTCCTCCGCGCTGACCGGCTGGTCAGAATAGGGCACAAACTGTAAGATCGACAATACTCACTACTGCTTTTTGAGACGATTAACTTCAATCTTCTCCTTCCTGAGAGCAGTGAGTTGTTCCTCGCAGTATTCCATGTGACCGTGGATAGCTTTGCTCGAAATGGCCAGGTTGCACATAAATGACAGGATAGCAATACGATCAGCAGGAGATAGCGCGTAGTAGCGCTCAGTGGGATTGGACACAACGGTCAATGCCAGCGAGGGTATGGGGGTTGGACCCCGAGAGGAGCTGGAACCCGAGGAACAGGGATCGATATGCAGGTCAGGAGCAAATAAAAGTTTCGTCAGAACCTCGCGAAGAGTTGGGAAGTTGGTTAATGTAGCATGCTGAAAACCGCATCAGTCATCCATTCATGAGATCCATGAAAAAAAAAACAAGACAGACATCTTTCAAACACCCAAAGAGGGCGTCCTCCCATCCCTCCCGCCCCTCAGAGTGTCTGAGAGGAACTCGCTCCCAGTTATTACCAACCTCGGCCATCGCAGCAGTAAGCTCGTCGATCGAAACGCCGAGTAGTCTGTCATCTTCGCGTCCCTCATCCGCCCTACTGTCCCGAAGACGGAGAAGAGAAACAAGGGCGCTGTGTCGCTGGAATTGTACAGTCCTAAGGTTGTAAATGAGGGTGGAATGAACCTCGGCGAGTAGGGAGCATGGTGTCTCGGGAGCTGAGTGTTGAACGGCGTGCTCAAACTCGTCGAGAGTAAACGTAGATATATGTAGGGCTTGGCTAGTAATGAAGGTGTTTGGTTGATTGCAAAAGCCTCATTTGATTAACCACTGACCCGTATACAACCAAAAAATTCCAGGTCATCAAAAACCCTTCGAAGGCACCCGGGGTGTCGTTGAAAGGCAGCGCAATCCGGCTGGGAACAGGCCGCTTTATTTTGACGCCGGCTTTCTTCTCCTTTTCAGTCAACACAACGTCGAGATCTTCAGTGGGATATCGGAGGGGCTTTTTCTTTTTCTTTTCTGACGCAACACGGTCGGCTTCCTCCTTGGCGATTTTCTGCTTCTCGGCTTTTTCTGCGGCTTCGCGCTCTCGTTTTTCAGCTGCGAGGGACAGTCAGCAAGGAGGTCGAGAATCAAGGCGAATATAAATACCTCTCTCTTCTTGGGCAGCCGTCATTTTCTTTTGTCTCTTGGTTGGAGGTTGCTCCTTGTCTTCCCAAACCTTTTTGCGTTTATCGATCTCGCCCTTCTTGTGATTCTCTACACCCCGCCGAATCTCCTCAGGCATTTCCGAGTCAACGCCATAACGCTTTGCGATGACCGACTTGACGGTCCAAGGAGAAGCCACTGCGGCTTCGCGGTCCACACAGTCTCTTATGAAACGACGTAATATAGATTTTGAGAAGGAGAGGCGATCACGGCTGCGCGGATCGCGTCAGTGTTGCAAATCATAGAGCGCGGCGCGTTCCCTACCTCATCATGTCGCATTGAACCTCCCGAAGACTGTCGATCATCTTGCCATCCTTTTCCGCGTTCTTGGCGGCGGTGGCCTTTTGCTTGTCGTGACTTTTCTCCTTTTCAAGCTCGAGGATGTGGACCCAGTAGTAATATAAGCCGGGATCGTCCCTGGCATTCGCCTCCTTGACAGGTTCCTTGAGATCTCCGCCGAGAGCATGAGGAGGGTCTTCGTCTTCGATCGGGGACACAGACGACGATGCAGCATTGGGTTTATGCGCGTCGCGCGCCGACGTGTCGTTGCTGTACTTGGGAGGGAAGACCTTGTCCACCCGAGCGTAGTACCTGGATGGTGATTAGTTGCAAAGGTGTGATGGAGGGATATATAGCCATACTTGGTGCCTCCGAGATCTACCAATACTCCTGAGTAATACGGTGAGTTTACACAGCGAAACGTGGGATGGGGCCACGCACTCTCGTCTTTGAAATACCGATCCTTGAAGCGTTCATAGACAGCTTCGACCAGGTGGTCAAGACGGCCCATGACCTCTGAAAAACGCGGTACAAATGAGCGCGCGTCGGAAGAGCAGGAAAGGGACATACGCCACTGGACAGACTTGAGCACGGCAGGTTTCAAGGGTTCCGAGAAGCGGGCGTGCATTGTGCGCGCCTCTTGCCTTTCGCTGTGAACAGCCTGGAAGTAGTCGAGACCACTCTTGCCCGTAACCTCACACTGGAACTGTTTCTGGCGGTAGAAGGACATGCGCGCGGCATATGCTCTGAAAACGATGGATGGGCCGATGAGAACGCGTGGCAGGGGTGTGGGAGGGGTACATACTCATAGGTGTCGAATATTTCACCGGTCTGGTGGAGGTAGAAGACATCCTTGTTGGGATGGATCTTTGCGGCCTGCAGGAGGGCGTCGGAGGGCTCTGTAAGGACGACTCTTTTGCGGCGACAGGTAGGCATGGTACAAAGGGGTGCTCAGGCCGTTCCTGTGGCCTGGGGTGGGGTGGGGAGGAGGAGAAGAATGGGGGAAGAATGAGGAGGGATGGGGGGAAGAGGAGGGATCCCGTGTCGGAGGAGCGCGGAACTTGGAAGGAGGAGAGGATGCGGGCTGATGCCACTGCCCCGTGTGTGGCTGGCTGCCGGACCAGGCTTTTCATCCACATCCTTGTGCTTTCCAATCCCTCAAGTCCTCCTTGCTCCCGTTTATCCTCTCAACTCTCTTGTCCTGCGCCAGGTGGTCCGAGCCCTCCGCAAGCGTCGACAGGGCTGCTTGTGCTCTCCATTCC
Source organism: Mycena crocata (assembly GCA_029281795.1). Taxonomy (NCBI): domain Eukaryota; kingdom Fungi; phylum Basidiomycota; class Agaricomycetes; order Agaricales; family Mycenaceae; genus Mycena; species Mycena crocata. Next base: position 242,032 of record JARJCP010000088.1, on the reverse strand, counting down.
GGCCTGTTCCTCGCTGTGGCTTTCGTCAAAGGTTGTCACACTCATATGACCTGTTTCTTGTCGTCTTCCTCTCTCCAAAAAACCTGTCGACCTTTTCAACCGGCCACGTCGTTCTCTGCATTTTACCACCGTTCTCCTGCTGAACCGAATATATCACCCGCTGTTTAAAAACTGCGCGTCTCCCCTGTACGTCACGTGTTTCAGGCGATTTGCGGTCCAGAGGGTTCAGCAAGTCGTCAGCGCATTCTACAGTCAATCCGACTCGTTCCAAGCTTCGTATGGGCTTGTCAAAATCACGGCGCGGTATTTTCAAACCGACTTCAATCCAATCTGTTGCTGTCGTTATTCAAGTCATACAAATCTCATTGTGCAACTCAACTTGGAAGACATCATTCAACGCAATTTTCTTACCTACACATTTATCGAGGTCGTGCAGAATCGGTGTGCAGAACGGTTACTCCACGCTACTAATTCGATCAGAAAACAAATTCAAGTTTCAAGTTTTTTCCCTCCCTGTATGCATGGGCTCAAGTGCTATGCGTCCGCGCTTCGAGAAAGCTTCAATTTGTCGACCCGACTACACTCTGACTCATATACAACTCTGGGATCTTCTGAATTGTGTTCATTGCAACAAAATCAGTCATACATGCTCACTGGCCCAATCAACTCAATCCTCGAGCCCCGCATAAACTTTCATGTAAGGTCTATCTTGACGCGGTATTCTTCACTGTCTACTAGACCTCGCTTCAAAAGCCCCCGAATCGAAACCTGGTCGGGACAAAAACGCTGTATGATCGGTTGTAACCTACTTTTGCTAGACCCTTGGCCGCACTCTATCTTACATCGTCGACCGATCCTCTCCCATCTTGGTGCGCTGCTGGGCTCTCCGCGGATCGTGCTGGCCGGTTCATGGGCTTGAACCCAACCTTCCCTTCCTGACGTTCCTCCCCCTCGGGGGATGTGCTCCAGTACAATTCATTTGTGATCGATAACTACGCCGCGGACTCTCGACTTCAATGTATCAAGTCTTCTAGTCTTGCGTCTCAACTTTGGCGCTCTTTATCCTAATTGCGTCGATGCACAAATTCTTGTTAGTTACGCGGAGTTTTTTTGTGTTCTCATCACCTGTTTTTTTTTTACTCTTTGAAGTACCTGCGCTCCACCTGCGCTTCTTTGGGCGAATCCACTGGCGGAAGTGACGGTTCTCCTCTATCAATGCCTCGGAGTCTGAAGGCCCTACCAAAGCTTCGAAAATCAACAGCAGATATTTTTTCACGTGACCGCGCGCTGCTTTGACCCAAAGTGAAAAGTCCCGCACCACGTACAAGAAACCTAATATATTCGTCGAAATTCGTCAAAATTCGTAAATAGGTGGTCCGTGGGAGTACAGTAAGCGAATGTAAAATGTGGCGTACACGAATGGGCGAGCGATTAGACGCAGGCACAGGAAAAAATTACAGTGAAGCATAACAAAACTAATTAAGGTATTCCAATAAAAATCCGTCTAGATGTCCATTGATGAGAGCAAGTGCCTGGCCGGGGCCTAGTGGATACTTCGCCGTTTATGCTCATTCCGAGACGCTTCGGGCGTGCCGATCAGGCGAAGCTTGTCGCGCAATCTGGACTTTGTTGCGGGCTTTTCCTTGTCTGCTTTGGTCTTCGTCTTCTCCTGACTGCTAGCATTATGGACCATCTCGATGGCGCGCTTCGTATCATCGACGCTAACTTCAGTCGTCACAGGCGGCTTCGACGGGGCCTGCTGCGACTCAGAGTCCTCCTCCTGGACACTAGCGCTTGACTGAGGTGGGTTGGAGTTCTTTCTCCCTAGCGAAAAGAGCTTCCTGCGAATGCTTCCGGGAGGCGCATCTGTCGATGGCGACTTCCCCTTCGATGAGGACTTGTTCTTCGCCTCGATCGCGTCGACGATGGCGATCGCTTTCGCGGCGTGTGGGACGGGCGACTGCGTTGGTGTACCGGTTCCAGAATTGGAACTAGCTGAGAGGGGAGTGTTCGATTTTTTCAGCGGCGTTATGGGCGTCTGAGGCTCTGATGATGAGACAACAGGCATGCCCGCGCCGTCGCCCTTGCCTTCGACGTCGACTACAACCCAACCTTTGCCTTCGCTGGCATCCGGACTCTGGGGTACCTCTTGACTCTCGCTGGCGGCAATCAAGCCCACCAAACCGGCCTCGCTCTTCCTCAGGGCCAGATCGGCAGCTTGTAAATCGGGAGATGCAACACGATGAGATACCTCTTGTACATCAGGCGTCGGGGCATCGTGCTGAACCTCAGGCTCCTCATACGTCCCATCTTCTGGCTTCTCCTCAATCGGGGTTGGCTGCCAGCCGCCGGGGAATACGGGCCCCGACTCACTCGTATTGAGCACTTCGTCCCGACTATCACCACCGCCGCCTGTCCATTTGATGGGAATCGGAACCTCGTACGTCGAGTTTGTTGCCGAAGAGAACGCGGAATCGCGGAAGGCACCTGGACCCAGAAGCGGTGGTGTTCCGGGCGTGGAGGGGTCTGACTGAACAGCCAGCAACTCTTCTTGACCTCGCTCGATGGGCGGGGTGCGAGTTGGATGTGGGGAAGACGATGACGATGAAGGAGCGTTCGACGCAAGTGGAGGGGTACGGGACGAAGCATGACCCATCGGACTACCGCCGCGAGGGCTACTTCCACGACTGGGTGGGCTAGCCGATCGGGAGGTCGGGAGAAGGAGAGGGAATGGTGTCTCCGCTGTCTCGTTGTGTCGAAAAGGCGAAGTGGAGTAAAAGACGTCTGGAGTACGTCCAGATGCGCCGATGCCAGTGAGATCTTGTACGCTTTCCGGAACGATGCTCGGCAGATTGGCACGAACTTCACCCTGCTGAAGAGGAACATCTGTATCGTGTACAGAAACAGGAACCTGAGCTCTAGGCGCCGCCTTGCGCAAGACATTAGTCGGGGACTGGGAAGAGCGAACCGGACTGTCTGTGGCTGCTCGTGCGTGTGAATGGGGGACGGGCCCATTAGAGGTGGGATCAGAAGCAAGTCTGCGATGGAGGGACTGCTGGCTCTGACCCAGAGTCATCGGGGTAAAGATGGGAGTCTCTGTGCCTGGAAGAACACGTCGGAATTCGGTTTGCGATCCGTTTAGTATTGAGGGGGCTGGGGATTCCGGCAAAGAGTCCATCGAAGAGGCGGCTGGGCCTGTGAAAACCCAAAGATCCTTGACGCGTGAACGACTTGTGAGGGTAATCGACGTCAGAAGAGAAAAGGAGTGTGCGTCGAGTGAAGAAAGTAGGGAAAGGATGTGACGGAGCGAGTCCGTGGCGAAGGTATCTTCATGAAACCCTGCGGAGACTTGTTAAAAAGCAATATCCAGCAGGATGCGATAAAAACACACATTTGTATCCCTTCAACTTGAATTCAAAACAATTGTCGCCAACTTTCTTTTCCGACACGACTCCCCGTGGCCATGCGCCGCGGACTGCTTGCAAGATGGCTGGGGTGGAATGCAGAGGCGGAGCAATAACGCGCATCATGGTTGCGGAGGCGAAAGACAGCGCGAATGGGATGCGCTTGCCTTGCTTGTTCAAAGATAAAGAGGCGGGAGCGGGGGAGTCTGAAGGGGACAGTGGGGAGAGGGAACGGACGGCGGGCTTTGAAAATGCCATGGCAAGACGATCGTCGCTTTCACGGCCATAATCGATTGTGGAAAGATAGGTGTATCCGTGCAGGTATATGACGGCCAAGATTTCGACCAAAAGTTTTTCTGTTGCAAGGCTTTTGGCACTTGTCCATGGTTTGCCAGTCAAGGCAATCTCGCACAGCTGCTGCCCAACGTCTTCACGGAGCGCTAAGATGGTGTTGAATGTCAGGAGGCATTCCGGCAAGATTGCACGTACCAGTGACAAGATTTTGCTGATCCAGAAGTCTGCGCAGAGCGGTCATTAGTGGAAGGGGGAACGAGTAGAGTCTAATGCAGTTTGCGCCGGAGATGGCGAGGAGGGAAAAAGAATTGGGGGTGACCTGGTGGTCGCGCAGGAACTCGCGTCGCGGAGTAAAGCCCGACTCTGGAGAAGTGAGAGACATATTTTGTGGAGATGGAAGTCGTGAAGAGAAAATAATCGTGCGGGGTTCGTGTCAAAGGTATGTTCGTCATTATTCCCACGAGTCCTCCTGCGTCATGATTCCCACGCTCAGTGGCAGTACAGCTTCGAAGTTCGACGAAATAAAATAAAGTTTACAAGAGATGACAGAGATAAAAATGCGACTGTCTTCTGCCATGGTGGCCGTCCAGGCCCAATCGTTGCCGCCTGGCAACCCACCGAGTACATAACGTGGCTTCTGTGAACACGCCACAACACCGGCCAAACCGCAGGAAGATTCAGGGCGGTGATTGGACATCAAGACATTCAAAAGTGTGTTCTTTTAATTTTTGAGGTTGTGTCCGGGGGCCAACCGTTGTGAGACTACTAATGGCAATCTCGTAATGAGCACGGTCATGTGACTATGTAAGCGCAACGCGTCGGTTGTTAAAATATAGGGGCTTCTTTTTGGAGGGTGATCCGATGTCGGACCGCTGGGCCGACGGGCCGTTCCCACTCGGACCGTCGCGCCCGCGAGGAGTTAAAAGAGGCGCGAGTGTTCTGTTCAAGCTTTCCGAGGTCGCTCTTCTTCCTCAACCATGTCCGATCTATCGAAACTCAATGTCCTGATGTGTAAGTGTCTCCCTCTTCTCCCGGATTCGCTGCTAATGTGCATGCAGGTGGTACCGTATGTTTACCATCCGATTGCCACTTTGTGCACTTGCTTATGCGACAAACAGGGTGAATACACCACCGGATGGGTGGGAACTGGTGCTTCCAAGTCGGACAAGAAGGTGACTTACGCAGCATTTCCTCCGGAAGCAACTGATCTCCTCTAGATTGGCGTGCGTTCCGTTCCCTCTCGTCTCGTATTTCTCATGCGAGCCCTGTTAGGTCGTCGGCCTGACCCTTTTCGATCTTCGCCGCCTCGGAAAGGTAAGCTTACATTTGCATATGCCAAAAATAATACTCGAACAACAAATCAGGTCGAGAAACTCGGTATGGTCGGTGTCAACGGCGGTAAATTCCCTGCCATCCGCCAGCACTTGGCGGAGAATATTGGCGGAGCGTACAAGGACATGGATCTCTCGTCAGTCCAGTGCAAACTCTTTCATCATCCCAAAATTTAACCGACATAGTTTCGATGAATTTCCGGAGCAAGGCAAAGTCGACCCGGAAGCTTGTAAGTAACGCTACAGCCGCGATAGCCAACCCTCACTGTATATATTAGACAAGGCTGCTATCGACAAACTGTCTCCAGGCGATGCTGCTATTATCTTCACCCCTGATTGTAAGTTTAGTTGGTCACCTTGCAAGGCCCCGTCTCATTATTGCAAGCCACCCATTACCCCATCGCAATCTATGCTATCGAGCGCGGTATCCACGTCTTGGTAACCAAGCCTGCGACCCAGCTCTTGTCGCACCACAATGAGTTGATCCAAGCTGCTAAAAAGCACAACGTTGTCTGTGAGTAATGCCTGCATCCCCATAGCCCACCTCTATATATTCCTGCCTATGAAGGTTTTGTGGAGCACCACAAACGGTACTTTCTTTGTTCATAACAGATCGCCGTGGACTGACGCCAGGTTCCAGCTTCGACCCGGCATATAGCGATGCTAAAGCCCGCGCGGCAGCCTTGGGCGAGTTCAACTTCTTCAGCGCGTGGATGAGTCAACCCAAAAGCCAGTTGGAAACCTTCCGAGCTTGGGCCGGCAAGGACTCGGATATTAGGTCTGCATACTTGCCCTCGAACGACTTCCTACCGAGCTGAATATGCGTTCATTTCGTTTGCAGCTATTACTTGTGCGTCTTGACCAGCTCTCGGCTCCGAGACTTTATCAGAACTTACCCGCGGCCAGGTCTTCACACCACATCGATATCTGCTGCTGGATTCTGCAGGACCTCGCGATTCCGACGCGCGTCGTCGCGAGCGCATCCACCGGAATCGCGACGAGCGAGCCGTACAACTGCGTTCCGCAAACCGAAGACACCATTACGCTCATGGTGGACTGGCAATCGATCAAGAGCCCCAAACACAAGGGCACTGGTGTATACACGGCCAGCTGGACGGCGCCCCTGAAGGCTGGAGTGCATTCTGCTCAGCACTGGTATTACATGGGCGAGAAGGTGAGCCCAGGCACTCCCTCGTAGTGCTCGGAAGGATGGACTCCTGAACGCTTCCCTTCAGGGTGACATAACCGTTGACCAAGCGCATCGCGGCTACGACGTCACCGTCGACGAGACCGGCAAGCAGTGGTACAACCCTTTCTAGTAGGTTTCACGCGTACTCGGGCGCGAAAAGGCTCACTCATGCGCGTCCGCAGCATGAAGTACTCGCCGTCCGAGAGCGGTCACTTTGACGGGCAGCGCGGGTACGGCTATATTTCCATCGAAAAGTTTGTGGACGCGGCGCGCAGCGTCAACGCGGGCCAGACGAAGCCGGCGGACTACGACAAGCATGGTCTTCCGACCATCGCGAACACGGTGCTCACGACGGCCATCCTCAACGCGGGTCGGATCAGTCTGGACGAGAAGAGACCTGTGGGTGTTAAGAAGGACGGTGATCAATGGATCCTAGAGTAGAAAGGTGAAGGGAAAGAAGGCGAGTCCAGCTCAACGACCAGATTCGCGACCGACCACACATGTACTGTATTGCTGTGAAACATTTATTGATCTTTATCGCTATCTGCAAAGGCATTATTCTGTATCCGGTTGAAATTGAGAGCGTATCAGGCTGTATCAGGTGTATCATGCTCAAATTGCGGAGCGGTGAATCCAGTGAAGGGTACGAGGGAGGAATGGACGTGCATAGGATCAAGATCAAGTAACGAAATCCATATGCCCCGGGCGCAATCGACTATTGCCTCCACAAACCTCCCATGATTTCTCTCGGCAGTAGCAGGTTCGTGATCTGGAATGCTCGGCTTACCCGTCGGTTCAAGCCGTCTGTGGGTAAAATTTACCTGGCTTGCGCCTCCATCAGCCACATTGTACGAATGCAATGGAAGTTGTAGACGTCGAGACATCGGCAGGCAATTATGCGGCATTAAGTTGGATGATTGACGACAGTGCATTTGAATTGCGTGAGGTGTATATACAGGGCGTATGTAATGGTGTTATAAGGGAAAAAATAATGTGCAGTGAAGAGGATGGGAAGATGCGAGAGAAAAAGATGCCGATGAGACTTTTGTACCGAAGTACGACGACGCCAGAGAGAGGACCAAAAAATATATGGAGCTGGTACGGCAAGGTAACCAGGTTGGTCGGCGAGAGGGTGAGACGAAAAGTATATCATAAAATGAAGAATAAAGTATACTTTAAAACGATCACCAGTAAGAGAAGGAAAGGAATAGCGAGGTTACAGGCTGTCGTCTTTGTGCAGTTGAAAAGGTGGGGGGAGTGATGGTGGATGATGGTGGATGCATATAGAGTAATGAGACGATGGTTGACGATGAGAGAGGAGGAATGAGTGTAAAGCCGTGATTTATGTAGACGACCCAGGAAAAATATATGGGCGCCATCGCGCGCGGGTGGCTGGGCCCGTATGACACTGGCAGAAAAAGGTACGAGTCCGTACGCCGCGGAAACGGACTGTCGGTCGGATGTTATTACACCTTCGAGTGCGTGAGGCTGATAGAATGTGCGCCTGCCAGTATAGGATGTGTGGACGATGAAAAAGTGAAAGTGCGAGTGACAGTGATGCATGCTTGATTGAGGTTGCTGGAGAGAGAGAGAGAGAAAATTGCGAGATTGTCGGTTGGCGACGTGTATGATGATATTACATTTTGCTGGTAAACTTTTGACGGCGGAGAATACAGAGGTTTCGGATGCTATGACACCAATGCCCGAGGAGAGTGGTTCAGATTATGCAGGGCGGGACGGCCAAATTGCACGAAATCGTGCGGGAGAAACTGTTCGGGCGGCGTCTCGATCCGGTGTTTATTGAGCACGGGCTCAAACGACGTCGGCATGTTTTCCTTGTCGGTAGACGAGTGCGGGTGACCAAATGGATCACTAGGAAATGCAGGCGTCGTGGGAGTGAGCGGAAAGTCGTCCGACCTGTCCGAGACGGAGGTCGTCGAGCTCATCGGGGTGCTGACAGCGGAGGGGGGAGAGCGTATTGGCGTGACAGGGAGGGCGATGGATGTGGGACGAACATATCGCCCGCCCTGCAGATAATACTGGACGACAAACGTGGCCGCTTTCGAATAGAAGGCGTAAGAATACTTCTTCACCAGCGTCTCGGAAAGGTCGTTGACATGCTTTGCTAACCGCGTGTCGAGGTAGTCGACGATGTCAAAGCACTCCTCGGTCTCTTCCCACACGCGACGCGACTTTCCGCAAAGAAAGCGCGCGAGCGTGAGGGCGGCGAGGGCGATGGAGGATGGAGAGTACTTGATGAACTCGCGGTAGAACAGCGTTATTTCCATCAAGAAGCGGGCGACGTGCTGGACCTTTGCCTCCTCCATGCACGGCCCAATGCACATCAGACGAAGCCAAGCCTCGGCTGTCGGGTGGCCGAGCGTCCACTGGATTGTGGAGAGGACGTGGCCCTCCATCTGGATGAACGCCGACTCGTCGTAGGTCTCGCGACATATCTGTGCGAGATCCTGGACGGAGGGTACGCGTTCCTTGGCGTCCTCGAATTTGGCGGCAATCCAGAGAGCGGCACAACCAACGAGTTGGTAGTGCTTGATATACACGATGCGGCGAGAGACGTAGCGGTCGACGATATTGAGAGTGAGGTACAGCGTTTCAGGGCGTAGACGGAAGGTGAAGTGGATCTCGACAAGAAAGTCGACGAGACACGGTCGCATGTGCCACCGAATCTCGGGCTGCTGGTCCATGGACTGCATGGAGGACATGGTGAAGCGCTAGAGAGAGGGAGAGAAAGTGAGCACGGCGAGCGAGACGCGCGCAGGAGGCTCTCTGACCTCCATGTCGTGCATGTAGTAGCGTATCTCGTCACGGTACTCCTCCTCGAGGAGGATGCCCTCTCTGCGCAGGGCCTGGATCTGGGCCTCGCGCTGGCGCTGCTGGATGAGAGCGGACTTTGCAGAACGCGGTGTCTTGCGTGCAGGGCCGCGTGGGGGCAGGAGCAGCGGGGTTTTGTGTGACTTTGAGATGCCATGGGGAGAGGGACGTTTCTTGGGGTAGATGAGGGAGTTGCGGGAGTGTTTGTGGGAGGAAACGTCTTTCATGGTCGCGGATGGATGGGAGCTGGCAGACGGAGAGTCAGCACACGATAACATGGTGGTCGGGGAACATGAGCGTGGGAAACAACGACCGACGATCGATCATCGACTAGGACGCGATTGCAAGAAATGGGAAACAAGGCAAGAAACGAGACAGGAAACGGGAAACAAGGCAATAAACGAAACAAGGGAATAAACGGGAAACAAGGCAAGCACGCATGCTCACCCACGACGGTCTACAAAGCATGCGATGGCGCTGAATGCACCAGTGAAAGGTTGGTCGTGGTGGTCGTGACTGCCAGGCAGAAATAAAGGACGTCGTCTGAGACGACGAACAAGTCTTGGAAGAAGAGGTGGAGGAAAAGTTCTTAAAGAAAAGAGGAACAGTATCCGGGGGTCCGACGCAGCGGTCATCACACTCCGGATCGGGATGTGAAGAGTTGTGTGAAACCTCGTTGTGTGAAAATACAACCATCACCACGTCCACAAGGCCGCAGCCGCTGCCACCACGTTTTCCGATGCAGAGAAATATTCACCGATAGTTGTCCTAATCTGCGTGCGTTTAGCTTAGCCAACAGAACAAAGAAATAATGGACCCACAACCGTCGAAACAGCTCCGGGAAAAAAACAAAGAACGACTGGGGTGAGGCACGAATTAGGCGCGCGAAATAAATCGGGCACAAGTATAAAGCCAATGCGCTAGGTGGCACCGGAGAGCGAGACGGGAGAGATGAGTCGGCTGGGTCGACGGGGCCTTATATTCGACGGGGGTGCAGTGTGTGCAAGGCGTGGCCACTAGCCGCTCTATAACAAGGCCCTGTCTCGGTGGATGCCTTGGTTTTGATACACGAGAACACGTTTTCTGCCTGCAGGCAAAAGAACTTTCGCGTTGTTAGTCACGATAGATCCATCGCGCGGCCACTATGTCCAGACGTAAACCCGGCCCATCTCCCACAAATCACCCTCGTCGTCTTCTCGTCCCCGTCCAATTATTTATTTCTACCCCTCGTAAGTACCCCGTAATTATATATCTCCCAATTCTCGATCCGAGATGTGATGTGCCCACTTGGCGGGCCTCCTCCAATCAGTCACTCTTATCGCCATCGCCATCGCGCAGCGTAAGCCATCCCCTTTCTACCCGTTCATTCCACCTTATACAACACGCTCCCGGCTTTCTAGCGTTTTTACGCGTTCCCAAGCTCGAGTTTGAGCCATCCACACGGTGCAGCCTATTAGCTCAGCGCCTAGTGCGGCACTACCAGGCCCACCATAGCTTGCCCATCCCCACATATTAAAATGCCGCCCGTCTCGTCCGAATAGTGTACATTTAACCACCCCGATGTTCCTCGGACGCCCCATTGACTGTCACCTCGCAATTTGCATCAGAACCGCGCTACATTCATTCAGTATGAATCCAGGTCCCGTATTACTACGCGACACCTCAGCATACTACAACATATCACTGATTGTCCACATCTCACAACAGATTATGGGCCCGAGATCCCGAACCCAGGTGGTATTTCCATTTCCGACATGACGTCGTTGTGGCCGAATCAAGCCGTCCTGACAAAACATTCGATCCGCTCAGTGTGTTTGAGCGCGCCGTCTGCCGCGCGACATATATCTGCCGCAGGCGATGGCGATGTTCCTCCTAAGGAGCTAATATCCTGGACCTACCGCAAGCCGCATGCAGAAATTGGCTCGGGCGGTGCAAGAAAGCAAGCGCCTGCCGCCCTGACGTTTCCGGTAGAATACGCCTAGATCAAATCAATTGTGGGCGCTCCAAGACGTTCGTTTGTGCTTGCCGGAGATAATCATGCTGTATTACCGACGCGCCCCGCGCACCCGAGCCATCATCATCATTGGCGCATAACAATCTCCGAATTGGACGCGCAGGCAGCACGAAGCGAGTGATGTGAAGCAGTGTGAAGCTGCTGAAATCCTCCGGAAACATAGACATTTGTCTGACGCGACATCAACCCGTTATATCACAAGACCTTGACTTGGAGAATGTAATGGAGATCGGGCCACAATTCCTCCGACACGCAAGAAAGACGGAATAAAATTGTGTCAAGCTAGGTAAAAAAAAAACGAAAGTGAGGAATCAACAAAATATGCAGAAGATGGATCGACGCAGGGAGGATAAGTAATATATGTGGACCTACAAAGCTGGTATCAAGAGCGGGGGAACAAATAATCCCGCGGCGAATGTGAGTGTGATGATACATGCAATCAGTCGCGATGCGCTGTTCCGCCCATGAGCAGCGCCATCAAGTCAGGCTGGTTGTTGGGTTGAGCCAGGCCTTGCTGTTGATGAGAATGTCCTTGAATGTGGTGGTGCGGCACCATGTGCGGAGGGAGCTGCTGTTGCTGCTGCTGGTGGTGTAGTTGCTGCTGTCGTTGTTGTTCCTGTTGTCGCAGCACGTGGAGCGGCTGTTGCATCTGCGCTGGAGGCCCCTGCTGGGGCCCAAATCCGCCTATCCCAATCCCGCGCATTCCTCCGCCACCCAAACCGAGTAGCTGTGCTTGGTTCGCTCCCCGCAAGTCGATGGTAGGGTGGCCGAGGTTCGCTAGCTGCTGTTGATGGTGCTGCTGCTGCAAATTGCCTTGCAACTGGTGCGCCGAGGAGGGAGGGACGCGCATTTGGGGCTGCAAACCTGTGCCGTAGTTGTTGAGATTTCCGTTGACAGCAAAATTATTGAACGATTGCTGTTGCGGGGGTCCATTCTGGTGGAGGCCGCCATGTAAACCAGCCGAGGGAAGACCGGGCGTCCCCATGAACTGCGACTCGAGAGGCGGGCGGCCGCCAAGGTTGGCTAAGCCGGGAGGCAGCCTTTGCTGCTGAGGATTGGAAATGGGCGACGGAGCGCCGCGGTACTGCGGCTGCATCGGTATACCGCCATTTCTACCACCCTGCTGCGCGTAGACGGAGGGAACTGGGTTGTACATGGGATCAAGGCCCCTAGGGTGTTGGGGAGGAAGACGCGGTGGATTAAAGTGAATCGAATCCTCCAGCGAATCAGAGTATACGCTGTCCCGGCTGCGTGGAGGGGGAGCAGAACGGAGGCCCGGAACCATCCCATCAGGTACAAAGTTGCGGTCATCCAAGCGACTTTCATATAGTGAGTCCAGCCGGTTATTGGAATGCAGATGCAGATGTTGCGGATGATGTTGTTGCTGCTGCTGCTGATGCTGATGCTGAAGGAGCTGTAGGTTGTTCTGAGCCTGCTGGCCAAACGAAATACCACCGGAGGAAGGCGCCGAATTTGGTGACATCATGTTTGGTCTTGAAATCTGGGAGCCTGTGTCAGAGCCCGGAGGAGTGAAGTAGAATAGTAGAAAAAGTAACCTGCGCTGAACTGTTCAACTTGGAAATCAGACCATCCATAACCCGATGATCCATCGGGTTGAAACCTGCCTCGCTTCGCTGGCTGGGATTCGGAGACGCTGACGTGAAGCCAACCGGATTTGGATTTTGGAATGATTGTGGTTCTCTCCCTTTACTGTCGAAAAACTTGGCCAGACGGCTGCCCTTGCCTGCGGAATACCCTGCCGCCGAGGGATCAAACACCGTGGAATCAGCATATGGGTCGGGGTTAGGCGTCAGGTTATAGGCTGCCCGGTCTCCCCGCCGCAGCGACTCCGATACACCACTAGAGAAGGATCCCTGGTCTCGGGACTCTTCAAATCCAAAGGACATGCGAGACTGATCTTCAAAAGGAGAGAAGCCAGCCCGCAGAGATTCGGATTTGGGTGGAGCATGATGAGTAGGCAGATCAGACAGTACGCCTGAGTTGGAGAGGGCGCTGTGCTGAGAAGTGGAATCGGGCTGGTTGAATCCATTCAGTGGCGGAGGGAGGCCGGGGGATTTGCCTGTGGGTCGGGCGCCAAACGCTAGAAGTCGGGATCCTTGAGGCGGGTTGAACTGAGCAGATGGTAAGGGGTCAGAAACGGGTGCTTTCTCGGAATTGGAAGCGGCGTTCTGGTTGATAGGCTTTGGGAAGAACCTGGACGACGCTGGGGGTTGATTTTCAGTGTTGCCGTCGGAGGCAGAAACAGGGACTGGATTGGTGAGGGGAGAGGGGCGGCCGATAGGTTCGCCTTTGCCCAAAATGGATAATAATGAAGTTGTGGGGTCGACGGGAGTGGGGGCGACTGGTGAGTCCGCCGCGGGCGTCGCTGGGGGTGGGGCGCTTAGAGGGGCAGGCGTGTTGTTGGCCGAGTCTGCGACAACGCTCTCGGATGCTTGAGGGATTTTTGGGCCTGTGTGAAGGGTCGTTAACGAGGACTGTGTGGTATAAGGAAGATACAAACCTCGGGAAGGTTTGGCACGAATTCCAGGAGGAGGATCTCGACAGACAGCAGCGCTCTCGGTGGTCAATGGCTCGACCTGTTTTTTCTCTTCCTCTCGCTTCATTAGCAAACGGAAAAGCTGTATCTCGTCCAGGGGCTGTTTTTCAGACGTCCCTTCGGATACCGCAGGCCGCTCTCCGTCTTTCTTGGGCGCGGTGGTGGCGGTCTTTTCCTTCTGCTCCTTGAGACCCTTCTTCCATGCCTGAATACCGTCAAGTTCACCCTCGCCTCCCTTACCTCCTAGAATGCCAGGCGAATCGGGAATGTAGGTGTCCATCCATGCAGGCTCTTTCTCCCGCTCCCTGTCACGTCGATCCTCTCTGGCAAGGGTCTCCTCAGCAGTCGCACCAGCTCGGCGGTCACGATGGTTGCGTTTCGTTCGACCGTCGCGGTCTTCCACGACTGTCCAGCGTCGGTCGCCGGATGAATCACCATTCTCTTGAGGCACCTTGTCTGTTGCAACTTGACGCTCAGCCCGTCTAGCCGCCATCCTCTCGTCTCTCTTTCCATCATCCCTCCACCGTCTGGGGTCTTCAACCTCATTGTCATCCCGATCGAGATCGCGTTCACGGTCCCGACGTTCGTCCCGCTCCCTGCGATTGTCTTCTCTTGTCCGTCGGTCTTCTCGGGGTTTGCGATGATCATCCCGACGATCCCCGGTCGGCTCCTTGTCGTCAGTTTCCCGCTCCCGCCGAGAGGGCGATAGATCTCTCCTGGACCGAGAAGAATCGCGCACCCGAGATCGAGGGCGTTCCCGGTCCTCTCGATTGGCACGAGGGTTTTCATACCCTAAATATAATGTCGGTTGAAGAGTTACCGGCGCGGGTAACAACTCACGTTCTTGACGGGTTACATTACTCCCTGGTGCTGTGTGTTAGTATTGGAAGCAAGCATCATTCCAATTTTAATTACCTCGCCTCCAGTCCTCACTGACTTCGCCGACCTTCTTCTTCGCACCATCTCGAGCTTCTGCTCTGCGGGCGGCAGCTGAAAGCGGGGCAGAACCTCTGATTGAGGGATCGATGGCGAGATGAGGTGCAATGTCTCTTTCTTTGTTTCTGAGGCCTGGAGCGGCGAGACGATCACGATCGTATTTATCAGAGAGCTGAACATCATTATTCGTTAGTTTGGAGGAAAATGCGGGTCCATGAATGCTCACGGTTCTCAGTCTCTCTTGGCCCTCCTTGTCCCGGATATCCCTCTCCCGATCCTTGTCCCCGTCTCTATCCCGGTCGCGGTCACGTAAGGACTGATGCTTGAAGTTTCCCATTTGTGATGGTTGCGACAATGTAGAACGGAACGTAGGCCGTGTAGATGTTTCTGATGAACGAAATTTAACATGATATAGTTGGTAAAATGGCTTGCGACACTGCGCACCTCCGTCTTCTGGATCCCTTCTGAACCTGGAATAAAAGGACTCAGTAAAATATGAAACAGATTAATCGCCACCAGATACCGTCTCTCCCTCGCGCTGTTTGGCGTCGTCGGCTCGGAATCTTTCTTGCTGAGACTGGGTTCGTGTTCGCTGTGAATATTGTCTAGCGAGCAAACTTGATACACAACAATGAGAACGAACCCAAACCAATACTTCAGTTCCGGCATGTCTGGCGGGGGTTTGACGAGCGGTGAGCTTTGGAGATGGATGAGTTGGGGTCTGGTGTATATATATTTCATCGCGAAGGACGGGGGACGACCAGCGGGGCTTGAGAGAAATTTTTGAGGTCAAAAGAATGGTCCTGTGAGTTAATGAAGCCTACGGTGGTGGTTTTGTGGTAAGTCCTGCAGATATGGAGGCTTCGTCTTGCGACGCAACGTCTGGCGCAGCGAGAGCGACGATATCGGCAGGTGGCGGTATGGGAGGGAGGTTCAACTGAAGAGGATTGCCGTCGGTGTCGTTAGCAGGCATTATGACAGCAACACGGGGAGGTGGGAGACGACCGTGCTCCTTCGCGTTGGGAGTCGGGATTCGCGGACGTTACAAGTTATGGGTGTGACTTTTGTCACGATTTAGCGATTTACGACCCATGGTCCTCAGTGCTCACGACAGATGGTTCAAGTCCTCACCTTGCGCCATTTCATTCTAAAACAAAGTAGGCGTTCTCCCAGCCATTATTTTTGTTCTCAATCATGCAGGGGTACTTGACCTCTATAGATTCGCAATTCGTAATGTGAGTTTTTTCATACTTCTATCCGGAAACTGTTTTCGCCAACTTTCCTCTGATAGTCGCGAGGTTTTTATTAGCTCATGTTCGCCTATTCGAGCTGGGAGATAACTGCTGTTCTCCTTAGCCATCCAAGATCCTTTGACTAGACGAGAAACAATTCTCTGGATTCGCGGAGAATTTGAACGAAATCGGCACTTGACAGACTTGGTCGGGTTTTCTCCCTGAGAATCGTGTTTCTGATTATTCAGACTCTGTCCAGGCTCTCATTGAAGACAAGTTGAAGGCGGGTCGACGAGAAATCAAGCAAGTTTTGCCCACTGCAACACATATGTGACTCGCCTGCTCTGGAAACGGCAACAATGTCACTGCTGCTTTGCTTGTGTACGGACGAATATTCCCTAGCAGTTGGACAGTGAAGGGCGTCGTGAAGAAATGTGATCCCGGTAAATTCAGAGCGAGATGTTTCGTTCTGATGGGCTCAATTTGACCATACCCTCAGACTGGAGGGTAGAGTTGTTGCCCGAATTCTTTTTTATCATAGCTCCGGTCGGTTTTGACCAAGTTTTGACTGTGTAAAGAACGCCTCGAGCGGATTGTTTGACTTTTCAGTCCTTGTTCAGAGTTTTCGTGGGAAGACCATCAGATCAATAAGCACAGCCTTTTTGATCTTTCACAGTGCCAATCATTTCGCTTGTCGGTCCGAACTGTCTGATAGTGCTTCCTGATCCTCGCTTGGCCTGCAGGCGAAAAAGACGCTGGTTCAAGCGCGTCCCTCAAACTCCCAAGTGCTTACAAAGGTGTTCTTGAGCGCTAAAATGCATTTATATACACCAGTGAGAAACCGTCAGGTTTGATCTGGAACGGAAACAACGCCACCAAACAACTGGCAGCTTCATCACTTGCCTCTCGACCTTTGCGGAATCCGAGGCCTCCATGGCGGAATCCATAGCTATGGATGTGCACATGCAGGGCATAAGCTATTCGACCAGTAGACATCAGGTCGAGTCCACACCCTTCAGTTCCCCTGATTACACTGATAGTGAAATGTAGCTGTCCGCAGAGTTGGCCACGATTCTACATAGACCACCATATGCCAATTTCTCGTCGATTCTTGGCCCCGTCAACTTCCACATTTATCTATTCAAAGATAATCGTGGAAACCAGTCCCATAGCGGCAGTGGTTCCTTAACCCTCCTAAGAAATGTAGCACTTCATTTCTTGCAAGAATACGGAGAACGTGCAGATAAAAGTCCCCCTCCCAAGATCTTCAAGATCGGTGGAAGGCGTGTCAAATTCTCTGAGGGACGTGGAAAGCCTCGGTCAGATGTTGTCGAGCGTATTCAACGCTTCCCATACACCGATCCTATGGCTACCCAGAAAAAGGAGGAGCGCACAAATGTCTTGCAATCTGAAAGTATACGGTGAGCATCCCGATCTTTCCCATATATTCCTGACTAAATAGACCAAGACTTCGTACTCTGCAATTTGGGTGGGTTTGCCGCGATTCTGTCTTCTCCGTCGAGTGGGAGGAGAATATCACAGGCTCATTGCAAGTCAAGGAAGAAAGGAGAGAGATCAGGATTGCAATATCTCGGCCCAACGAAACCCTTTTTGTTGCCATTCGTTTTTCCCGGATATCCACTGCTCTGATCCATTCAGAATTTGCGACCAATCTTCCCATAATTTTTCTCGACCTCGCAGAACCGCCAAATTTCGAATCCTGGACGGGAGGCCCCACACGTCAAAGACTGTCATTTCTCCCTTTCTCAGACCATGAGAGAGTGGCTCCGTTCACATCCCTGGCCATTCGCCTTATCTGCAGCCATCGCGATGATTTGGGGCGATTCCGTCGACTTGCCAAAGTGGCTGGAATTCACAATGTATATGATAGCGAGCTGCACATCGAACGACGAGGGTTATTTACTGAACAAGTTCTGAACGGGGTGCGAGACGTAATCAAAAAACTCAGGTGGAGTGTCGCTTTCCAAGTTGAGGCGCTTCTTCGAAATCTGTATATCGATGCTCGGGAGTTGCTGGACATCATCCCTGCCCTCCGTCAGATGGTGGTCACCAAAGGTAGAAGCTACACGACATCATTTCTTCAGCATTTTGGGACCAGAGCGCGATATTTGACCTTCTACGATTCCGGCTCGTCGCAAACAATTCAGCAGTTTTTCTTGGAACTGCATACAGAATATTCCAAAATTCACGCAAAGGCACCGGATTTACTTCCCACCGACAAAAGCATTTTTCATTCCCTGCATGTGGTAATTACTCCTACCACAATATATTTAGAGGGGCCATTTGTGAGTGTTACACTCAGATTACAACGCGACTTTGCTAATGGATGTTTAGCCAGGTGCATGTTTTTATTAACCGATACGACCATATCTGATCCACTTGTTAGATCGATCCAACCGTGTTATACGTTCGTTTCATTCAAGAAGCCACGACTCGTTCCTGCGTGTCAGGTAAAACTGGCGTTACCAATAATTTGGGATCTAATCGGTTGTGCATTCACTAGCTTTGTAGATGAAGGCAACTTGCAATATCGATTTGATCGGGAACTGGATTGTGTTGCTTTTACCCGGCGCCGGGTTGGCGAATTTCTGATCGACAAAGGTCTGACCATCGCAGGACGACATTTCACTTTCCTTGCGTATTCGCAATCAGCCCTCAAAGAACACGCAGTTTGGTCTGTATTGATTCCCCTCTCGTCATCACGTATTGACGACATGTGCTAGGTTCGTAAGGCCCTTTCAGGATGCCGGAAAATTGGTCGACGCAAACAGCATCATTGAAAATCTGGGCTCGTTCGACGGACTCGAATTCGATCCCAAACTCATGTATTGTCCGGCAAGGTTAATATGTTGTTTAACCTGTGTGGGAATCATGGCCTGACATTTCCAGATATGCTGCCAGAATTTCGCAAGCGTTTACAGCCACTGATTCAACTAGCATTGAAGTGGAGGAAGTTATTCATCTCCCGGACATATCTGCAGGAAAATGGGATTTCACCGACGGAGTGGGCACTATGAGTCTCGAATTAGCGGAAGCCATCTGGAATGAGTTGAGGGCATCCCGCCGCCGAAATCGGCGTGTCAAGAACCATCCACGCGTTTATCAAATCCGCTTTCAAGGCTCCAAAGGTGCTTTTCGCAGCAGAATCAAGACTCTTCCCTAACTGGATATATATTCAGGTATGTTATCGGTGGATTACCGGGTGTGTTTTTTTTTTTGGTGTGTTTAAAATTGTTTTAACGACTGGTCCGTTCAGCTCAAGGGACATGTTTTTTGTCTACGACCCTCCATGATCAAGTTCTCCGCACCTCATTCTCGAACAATCGACATCGCAAGGGCATTCGATAAACCAGGGCCGTATTTTCTCAACCGTCCACTAATCATGCTCTTAGGTGCTGGTCATTCTTTTCTTCGGCTGTACCTTCACTGACATTAACAGAGGGCTTGGGGATTCGGTATGAGGTTTTCAAGGTAAAAGCACCCACACGCAGCAGGACCGGTATTAATGCAATGACAGGAGTACCAAGACAAGGCAGTTCGGGAAGTTCAAGAGTCCACCAGATCCTTGCAGACTTTTGCAAGAATGCTTGAAACGCACGGTCTAGGTACAACGTACCGGTTGCCCTCCGTGCTGTTGGGCTTAACGCAGCTGGACGTCGACACACTTCCGACCAACACCTTCTATCAGAAGTTGCTGGATTTTGCTGTCCATCATGTTTTGCGTTTGCTCAAGACCAAGGCCCGAATACCTGTCCCCCATGGAGTCACCGTAGTTGGCGTGGCCGACGTACATAAATATCTTAAGGAAGGGGAAATATTTGTCTGTACTCGGGCGGCCGAAAGCAATCGCTTGAACTACATCGAAGGCGAAGTCCTGATCTCCCGTTCCCCTACCATCCACCCGGGTGATATTCAACTCGTCCGAGCGATTGGGAAACCGCCCTCCGATTCCCCTTTTGCCGAGGAACCCCTTCCCAATACTGTCGTGTTCTCTGTATTGGGTAAACATCTCATTGACTTTTGTGCAAGATGCTGATGTTCACATGCAGGAGCACGCCCTCTACCGTCGTGTCTCGGGGGTGGTGATCTCGATGGAGACACCTACAACATCATACCCCTCAACAAATGTCCAGGCTTCTGGCCTCAGAAAACATACCAACCTGGAGAATACGCTCCCGTTGAGAAAAAGCTGGTGAAACACAGAAGCACCATGGTGGATGTGGCTGATTTCGTTGTCGAATATATCAACTCAGACGTTAGTAGTGGACTCCCCTCCACTCTCTGAAGTTGCTCATCAATGTTCTAACACAGGTACTCGGAATGGTTGCTATCAACTGGCTTCTTATAGCGGACCAGTCACACCGTGGTATATTTGACCCTGATTGCATGAAACTTGCGGCTTTGCACTCAGATGCAGTCGATTATCCGAAATCTGGTCAGCCCGTTGCAATGGATACAATTCCTAAACCCAAGACATCCCACAAGCCGGATTGGCACGCACCAGAAGTCAATGTGAATCTGGGTATGTTCCCCAAATTCCCAGAGTTCGTCAATTTATTCAAGTTTAGACGATTACTACCCTAGCAAGAGAGCCATCGGGAAATTATTTAGGGCTATAGAATTGCCCGAAATCAAGCCAGGGACACTTTCAAGCTTCGAGCGACGACTCATGAAGGAAGGTCGTCTGAAATTGCCCACTGTTGATCATTTGGCGGACTCGTTGGATGGATTCAATCTGAATGACGACGACCCAGTGGTACTGGCAATTGAAGCACACGTTTCTAGGTACATTAGAACCCAAGTGCGACCTCCAGATACTGTGGAATACATCGCGCAGATATTCAACCGTTATGCCTCCGAGCTGCAGGGTTTATGTCGTCTCGCAACAAACTTTATCGGTTCTAACTTCTTGATCAAGGTCTATGCGTAGCCCACACGCTCTCTCACGGTAAGACAGCGCTATTATCGGAAGAAGAGGCCGTAGTCGGGACTATCGTGGCGAAAAGCTCCCAACCACGGAAAAGACAGGAGCTTATAGCCAGTCTACGCGAGAAGAGTGAGATATTGGTCCGAGGGGTCAGGGAGGAACTCATGGGCGATGACGACGTGACCTGGGAAGAGTGCCTGGAACGAGCATGGCTCGCGCTCGAGCTGGCTATTGGAATGCGCAAGACGTTTGGGGCCCAGAGCTTTCTTTGGCTCACTCTCGGAGTCATTTTGGACGCGATCAAGGAGATTGAAGACGGGAAGGCATCGCGTAGCACGGGCAGCAGGAGGCATTGATTATTCGAAACCAAGTTGTAAACGTACAGAGAATGTTAAGATTGCGACTGCTATGATCTGACCCCGTTACTGGACATCCAGCGAAAGTTATACAAGGAGGAAACTGGGGAAAAACAGCTGTGTACTCATTCATGCTTGATTGCGCAAAACTACGGAAAGAAGTGAGTGTGACTGGAACAATAGATGAAGGCAGGCACTGACTCAATATAACGGAGTCCCCGCTAAGCCGGACGAGACTTCAGTTGAGGTAAGATAGAGCTACGATAACAAAACGTACCGCAGGAACATTTTGCTGATGAACCGGTCTTTGTTCACTGGCTTTTTGTTCTTGCCTTTGGGAACTTCCGTCCACATCTGTTCAAGGGTGAGAGGCTACGCGCACGGAAGGTGTGAAAACGCACTTCTTTTACATTTTCAAGAACCTAGATGAATATGGATTCGATTTAACTGAGGATACTGGGAGAATCGAGGACTCGCACCATGTTACTGTGTCTGTCAAAAGCTTTTACACGAGCGAGCAGTTTCTTGTCGTTTCGCAGCGAAATAAGAACTTGAGCATGATTTCGGACCGCTTGTTGAAGTACAGACAGAGGCCCTTGTGAGATCTCATGCTCTTCCAGTTGACGAAGCTGAGCTTCGTCCAACTCCGATTTGGCAACGTGGACGTATTGACTGCAGCAAGCGTTAGAAAGCGAGGAAGAGAGACAGAAACACGACGTACCTCATTTTCGTGAATGCAGGAGGTCAAAAGTTTGGAGCGGAGGGCCTTGGCAAACAACTTTTTCTACATTCGTTCACTCATGGGTCGCCTACGGCAAAAAGGCAAGGCTGGCGCCGCAAAGGCATATGTTACACGAACTTCTGCTATCAAGAAGCTCCAATGCTCCCTGGCAGATTTCCGCCGCCTTTGCATTTTGAAAGGTGAAAAAATAACTCTTGATGTTAAAAGTTCAATCTAATTGCCTTGGAAGGCATATTCCCTCGTGAACCTCGCAGCCGTAAGCGTGCCAACAAGGGGTCGTCTGCTCCAACCTCTTTTTACTATGCCAAGGATATCGCATATCTTGCCCACGAGCCAGTGCTCAAGAAACTGCGAGAGCACAAAGCATTTGCGAAAAAGCTCTCTCGCGCTCTTGGAAGGGGAGAGTGGAGTGATGCCAAAAGCTTGGAGGATAACAAGCCCGTCTACCGTTTGGACCACATCATCAAGGAGCGGTGAGCAAGCCTTACCCTGCAGTTTGTACATCATCTCATCTTTTAGGTATCCTACTTTCATCGACGCCGTCCGGGACATCGACGATGCTCTTTGCATGGTTTTCTTGTTCGCCTCCCTGCCTTCTAATGCGCGGCTTCCTCCCTCCCTCATTGAAAACTGCTCTCGGCTCGCAGCCGAATGGCAGTTATATGTCATGCACACCCGGTCCTTGCGCAAAACCTTTTTATCAATAAAGGGTATTTACTACCAGGCGGAAATTATGGACCAAACTGTTACCTGGCTTGTCCCGTACCAGTTCACCCAAAGCGTTCGTTTTAGTCTGCCTGTTTCTTCATCAAAGCTCATTTGATTTTCAGATCCCAGCTGACGTTGATGTCCGTGTCATGCTAACGTTCCTGGAGCTGTACCAGACTCTCCTCGGATTCGTGTATTTCAAACTCTACACAGACTCGGGCCTTGTCTACCCTCCACCCCTGGACGCCAAGAAAGATGAAGGAGGTGCTGGTGTCGGCGCATTCAGTCTCCAGAGCACGTCACAACCAGCGCCTTCGGTGGCCCCCAAACCCAAGGCCGTTGAAATAGACGGTCGCAAAATATCCGGGAAGGATGTCCGGCAGGCGATCAAAACCATGACGAGCATAGATTCTGAAATCAACGGTGGGGACGTTGATATGAATAACGCAGAAACAAATCCCATGGAAGTTGACGAAGAGTTTGTACCTCAACAATCAACGTCGGATCCTCAATCTACGGCATCTCTGACGACTTTGAAAGCACTCGCTGCTCTACCGCAATCGTTGACAACTTCGTTATTCTCCCCCTATTCCTTCTATCTTTCTCGAGAATCCTCGCGGCCCATCTTCGAATTCATTGTTCGGTCGTTCGGCGGTCGAATAGGTTGGCCGGCTTCGTCCGGAAGCGGTTCCCCATACGACGAGACCGACGACTCGATCACGCATGTCATCATCGATCGACCGCTCGTCGAAAGGACGGACGAAACTGCGGAGGAACGAGAACGTCGTTTGCGGAGAAAATACGTCCAGCCCCAATGGGTGGTGGATTGCATCAATGCTGGCAAAATACTTCTCGAAGAACCGTACGCCCAGGGCAACACACTTCCACCTCACTTGAGTCCGTTCGGCGAGTATGAAGGGGCGTATGATCCGACGCTCGGGCTCACAGGTCAAACGGCGGAGGATGCGGAGAGCGAGGATGAGGATGTTGTTCTGCCGGAGGCTGAGGAGGAGGAGGAGGGCGAAGAGCAGCTGGCGGAGAAGTCTGCGTTACGTGCAGCAGCTGCTGCCAGTGATGCAGCGTCGCTACGTGCAGCCGAGCTGGCTGCAGAGGTGGCAGGTGTGGACTACGGCACGTTCGAGAAGGAGGTCCGCAAGTCACGCAAAAAATCGAAGACGGCCGCAAAGGATGACGCGGAGGACGGGGAGCAGGACATGAACAAGATGATGATGAGCAACAAGCAGAAGAAGCTGTACGAGCGGATGAAGTACAGCGAGAAGAAGAAAGCTTCGGAGGTAAGATCGACGGCTGTGTCGACCGTAATCGTTGCTAATTATTTTCTGGCAGCGTGCTGGGCTGGAGGAAAAGAAGCAGCAGCTTCAAAAGCAAAAGCGGCGGGAGGCCAAAGCGGGGTAGGAGGGTGCTTACAGTAGTTTACTTATAGTTAGTTTGCCATTAGTATTATTGACTGACATGATTTCGGTTGGTCACATGTAATGCGCGGCAAGGAGCAAAAGTCGTCCGTCTCCATCCTACGACCATCCTCTGCGCTTCATGGTCGGGCGTTTCTCGCTGGGAAACTCTCAAGACCCGCCTCCACCGTATAAGGACCCTGTCGCCCAAAAAACTCCTTTGCTTGTCGCGACGACCACGACGACAACAACGACAACAGAGACGACCCATTTCTTCTCCCTGCCGCTGTGGAAGAAGCGGCCAACGACCCCGGCACCCGTAGTGCGCACCTCTGTGGTTGGGGTCGATGTAAATGAACAGGGCAGGCTAAATGGCCGTGGCAAGCTCAGGGTGGAGAAGGATTTGCCTCCTACCCCGCCCAACGAACCTGTTTTTCCCGTGCGGCTCGCCAGGAACGGCGTGGTGCGCGTGTCCGAGGAGGACCATGTCATGTCTTCCCTGTTCCCAACGACAGGTTCTCGAAAGTCTTTCGCCGCTTCGCCGTCAACCTCTGCTCTCGCCCATGCCAGTTTGGGGCTTGGTCTACCCCACGCCATGCGCAACACCTCCGCGTCCTCCTCCACCTCCGATATCAACACAGTCGCATTCGCAACGACTCCAATGCCGCCGCCCGACCCTCGGTCACGGTCACCAGTCCATATCCTGCGGCGCGCCAAGAGTTCGAATAAACTTCGTACTACTTCGGCTTTCGACCCGCCTGTCGCTATCGAGGTTTCTAGTTCAGAAGGAGGTCGGAGGACGAGGGGCGTGTCTCTGGGAACTACTGCCGCGTTCCTGAACTTGGGAGGCTCGGATGCAAAGGGTAAAGGCAAGGTCGAGGAACAACCCCCGCGCTTGGCCCCAAAGGCGTCATTGTCCCGCAGAGCTTCGTTTTGGTCCCGTAAAAAGTCCATCACCATTGATGCGCCGGAACCTCTGCCCCAACGCGAGAGCATTCCGCTTCCATCCTTGCCCTCCGTCCTGCCGTTGACGCCGTTCACGATGGATGACCTCCCCTTGTCAGCATCCTCCAATCATTCAATCCATTCTCGAGGCCTTTCACGGAGCTACTCGGAGAAAGCTGGTGTCCCTCAAACCCCCGTCCCGAACGATAGTGCTGGTCATCCGCGGCTACGGCGACCGTCGCGGCGTCCAGCCACAGCTGATTCAACAGCTCGGAGCCCTTCTTTCCTCGAATCTCCCGCTCCCCCTCCACCACTCCCCGTCCTCCCACCCCCATTGCCGCCGGCTGAAGCGGCTATACCACCCATTTCTACCGCAGAGTCTTCTTCTGATTCGCATGCACCCCCACGCAGACCTCGGGCACAGACGAACCCGCCGCTTCTGTATCGATTATCCATGAATCTGTTTTCGTCTTCAACGACCTCTCCCTCATTAACCCAGCCACCTGCCTTACTCTACGATTCGCCCCAAAATTCACCCTCTCTGAGCAATTCTAACTCTCCTAGGGTATCTCTCAACAAACCTTCGTCTGTGATACCCAAACCTGAGATGGAACACGAATCTCCCGAACTTTATCTCAGTCGACTTTTGCTCGCGGTGAGCAAGGCCGAGGTCGCGGGAATCCTTGCTTCTAGGTATGAGAAAGCTCTCCAATTCTTGCAAACCATATTGAATCTCGCGTATCTAGTGCTGATCCCTTCCACATCCGCGCTTTACGAGCCTACATTAGCAATTTCGACTTTGTTGACGATCCCCTTGACGTCTCTCTGCGGAAATTACTGATGCATGTTGGTCTGCCGAGGGAAACGCAGCAAATTGACCGAGTCATGGAGGCGTTTGCTGGCCGTTATCTGGAATGCAACCCTAACCTTTTCACATCCGACGGTATTCATGGATTTCATCTGTTGAAAGCATCTGTTGACCCGGTTTTTTTTTTCAGACCATCCGTACATCCTGGCTTTCAGTTTGATCATGCTTCACACAGACGCTTTCAACAAATCCAACAAGCGAAAAATGACGAAAGCCGACTACGTCAAAAACACCAAGCTTCCAGGTGTCCCTTCTGAGGTTTTGGATGTATGTTTATTTCTCCCCTCAGCGCCGGATAAAACTTATGAATATTCCATTTTACAGTGTTTCTACGATAATATCGTTGTCACACCTTTCATTTTCATCGAAGATCCATTAGATGTAAATGGTCAACGTGGTCTCATGTCCGATTTCGCACCCACCCGGGCCCTCTCCATGGGCAACCCTTTGTCGGCGTCCGGAAGCGGCACAGGGACAACTCTTTTGGGCAAAGCAAATAAAGTAGATCCATATTATCTTATCGCAAATGTGAGTTTTGCTTTGTTGATGGACATTCGCTCTCCAGTCTCATGTATGGCGAAGAATATGCTGGGACCATTGCGCGTGGACGTGGATGCCTACGTTCCGCGTGAGAACCCCTACTCGTTTCAGGGAACGGCGGGACCATGGGATGAACAAGACTTGCAGCTCGCATTTGCCAAGGCGAATGTGATCGAAGTGGGTGCTGCAAACAGCGTCCGTGTTGCGACCCTGCTGAGTCTCGGCCCCGGTGGTTCTACACCGTTGACTTCTATGGCGGGATTCCCGGAGATGACTCCCCCTTCTGGCGAAGTCTCAACCCTCAGGGTTACTAAAGTTGGGATACTGAACCGCAAAGATGTCGTTTTAGAGGGGGGAAAGAAATCTTCGAATCGCAAGTGGAAACCTTGGAGTGTTATACTCACTGGATCACAACTTCTCCTCTTCCGGGACCCTGCCTGGGCCGCGGGTTTCATTGCTCAGGCTGAATCGCCAGATGCGCAGTTCATCTTTCCGCAGACAGTATTCAAACCGGACGAGCTGTTGTCAGTCAAAGATGCTATCGCTGTATTTGACAGGACATACACGAAGGTATTTTACCTTCATCCTTCCCAGCTGCAATTCGCTGATAATATCAGTATGAGAATGCTTTCCGCTTTGTTATGCAGGATGGCCGCCAGTTCCTGTTGCAGTCCGCCAATGCGCGAGAGCTCAATGAGTGGATATCTCGCATCAATTATGCCAGCACCTTCAAGACCGCAGGCGTCCGTATGAGACCAATGGGCATGTCTGGCAAAGACGTCCAGCTTACAGGTGTCGCTGCTGCAACTTCTCATTTGCATGATCTTCAGCATGCCCAGACGGCTCCTCACCGGGCTCGCAGATGGGATAACGATGCACCACGGGAATTGATGGGAATGCTTTCACCCGAGTCGGAATCTCCCGTAAAGCGTCCAGTAGCGGCGCGTCGCGTTACCATGATGAGCTTCAGGGGCGATATGGACCTCGATGTTCCCACCGCTCCGGAGGTCGATGGTGCCGACCAATTCAAAGCCACCTTCGATCAGGTCAAGGCCGAACTAGCGGCTGGCCACTGGGGTCCTAATGAAACCGAGTCTCCCACCGTCGAGGACTTTCAAATCCCGCCGGTCCCCAATTCTTCCGCCACCCCAAGTCATAATTCTCGCCTTCCCTCTCGTTCGCATATCATACAATCCAAAGTCAGAGATTTAGAGGCCAGAATATCGGCCACTCAGTCTCAACTGGATTCCGACCTGCGCTTTGTTCGCAATATCGGCACCCTTACACCATTTCAGAGAGCTACCCGAGAGCGGCTCCTGCTTGCTGTCCAAGGGGTCGCCAAGCGTATCATGCAAGTGAGGCTGGATATGACGAAACTCTCATGTCACCGTGAAGTTTTGTCCAACGATCTAATAGCAGAAGGCCGAGATTGGAGCCAGGCAAAGAAGATTGCCCTCCAAGCAGCTACGGAGACGCTACAAATACGTGGGGATGATCACGTCCCACGAACAATCATCTCGTTCCCCGACTCGGAGCCCCCGGATTCGTCTCAGAGTCCAGGCAAATCCCGTTCCTCGTCCTCTCATCGTCCTGACTCGACCTGCGATTCCTTCCATTCCGCACTCGATTTTTCAGAGGATACCATGTCCTCGGCATTTCTCAGCGCATCGCTACGAGTGGACACTTCCTCCCCACAGAGCAGCACTACCTCAATCCAGTCTTACCCTTTTCCTGATGCTTCTTCGCCTGAGCAAACGCGGCTTTCTCTTGGCGCTGGACCCAGTGAGGGTTCAGATCTCACCCCCGACGGCCCTTCAACTCATGAGAAATTCTACACCGCCTACGAATCCCCGGAGCCTGCAGAAGAATGGGACCAGACCCGCTGTGCTCAGCGTGTTTCACTGGTGCGAGTTCCTTCCGACATTCGTATATCCACGCGCTTTCAAAGTACGCGACGGACAATAGACTCTCGTTGATTGGACAACGTTAATATATAACTTATCTTTACATCGTATAATTCTTCATCTTGCCTTATCTTTATTACATGTATGTTGTACTTAGAACTGTACTAGACTTGTGGAACTCGGGCTACACTGCGCTACACTGCTCTACACTACTTTGCATGACACCGGATAAGGATCCTCAACTTCTGCGGCGTAATGCGTCGTCATGACCACTGGCTATCACGTTTCAGCTTACCACAAGGAGACTCGCTAAAATTCCAATTATAGGCGCCCTGGCTTAACTTGCTCCTCGAAAAAGGAACAACTGTTTGAAAATCTATGCAGCCGGTAGAATACATCTTCTTGTTGGTTCGACTGGATCTTGCGCCTTTCCAGTTTTCCTTACGCCCTTCACTGGGCTTCCCAGATTCTGGAGATCTCGTCGCCAATCACCCGAGGTAATTTGCCATTGTCATCAAGTGGCGGCGGACCCCATTTGGCTCTCCTGCTCTCTCTTTTCAGAAAAAGACGACTCGTCTAATTCTGAACCCTCTTCCTAACCACAACCAAGCCCACGATCTCTGTGACGCAGAAACTAGCCAGTACCTCCGTCGCGTCCATCACCTGTCTTTTTGAGACCGCGCTTGTTGCGTGGTGGGGACTCGTGCGGCCACTACAGGCCTCTCAATGTCGGATGCTACACCGGCATCCAATGAATTGAAGGAAAAGAAGAGGTTGTTGAAGAAGGCCAAAAAAATGAGTCAAGTTTTCAAGGAGGATTTCAATAAGATGGCGGGGGAAGGAAGATGGACATCTTTTTCTCAATCTTCTGAAATAGCAGAAAATATTGGCCTCGAAAGGCTGGCACCAACTCCCCCGACTCTGCCACCCGTTCATGAACTGGGTCAGACACCACAGAGCGCGACGCGACGCAGCTCGTCGGTATCCTACCAGAGTCTTTTCGCAGTGGAGGATCCATCGACGTCATCAGACACAGGTAGCCACTCCAGTAACCCTTCTGCCAATACATCTTCGACTGAGCAGCGGAAAGGGAAGGTTCCCAGATTAAACCGACAGGTCAGCGAGAATATCCCGCCGTCGTCGACGAAACGGAGACAGTCTCTCGACTTGGGTTCTCGGGTACCGAGTGTTCCGGAACTTAAGCGGAGTGGGTCATTGTGGGCGCATCCGCAACCACAACGGATGTTGGACGATGCTGCGGGCGAGTTCCAAGATCGATATCTTCGAAATTTTGGAACTGGAACGATGTCTGAACGGCGGCGGACGTTGAACGTGAAGCGGGCGAGGAAAATGGCACAGGTATTTATGCCTTGTTCAGTCCTACTTCAATTATTTCATCTTTCTTCAGGTTTTCGGGCAAGAACCACCGTCGGAGCTGATTCAAATTCAGGATGAGCGGGAGAAACACGACCATTTCAGGGATTCGACAGCAACGCTGTCCACCTTTTTAACCGTTGCTCCGCTGAGGGATCGGGCCAACTCAAATTCGTCTACTGCAACGGTGGCGAACGAGAATGTTAATGAAGATGGGAACGGAGCGGAAGGAATCCCTGCGACCCCACCCCCGTTCTCTACATCACATGTTGTAGACGACCCAGAGTCAAGCACTCACACGACGAGCTTCCAGGAACGACGGCGCCGCGCCGCCAAACTATCCCGCTTCTTTGGTGTTGGATTCCAGGATATAGATATATCCCTATCGCCGGAAACCGCTCCAGCTCCAGCTCCAGCTCCGACTCCACCGTTTTCAGATTCGCGAGCAGAAGTGGACGTCAAAGTTAGCGGTAGACGTTTCTGGGGTTTCAATGACCGTTCGAAGGATGGCGACATGCAGGAAGCAATACAGAAATTGCGAGGATTACGAGCGGGTTAATGAGTGTCGAAAGAAGACAGTTCTGTACATTATAATTTCAGTATCATCTCATAATATCTTTACTTGCACGAGGACATATGTATATTGAAGGGACGTTGTTCCCTATTTTCGCATGAGCACATATACAGGTTCACCGAGAACTACGCTTGTCAGATGCCGATGTGAGCCTGTCAGGGACAGCAGCAGCCCTCCGAAAGACGCGTATGCGGTTCTGAAATGAATATTGAGGGGGGATAAATAAACGAGAAGCGGGCAAGTACGCACACAAGCTCAGTATTCGTTCCACTATCAAATTTATACACCTAAATAAAAGTCATGGAGTCCTTGCAATGGGAGAATAATAGAGAGCGCACCTTGCCGTACATCACATACTCATAATCTTCTTCCAGTCCCCTGCGTCCTTTGCCATCGGGTCGCCACACATC
The DNA here is from genome assembly GCA_029281795.1 of Mycena crocata. Classification (NCBI taxonomy): domain Eukaryota; kingdom Fungi; phylum Basidiomycota; class Agaricomycetes; order Agaricales; family Mycenaceae; genus Mycena; species Mycena crocata. The sequence goes on along the minus strand of JARJCP010000088.1, from coordinate 211,462 downwards.
TCTGTCTTTGTCGTCGGAATCATCTGCAGTTCCATCGGCCCCTGAAGTTGCTTGCGCCCCGCCTCTGGCAAGAGAAGAAGCTAGCGCCAATGCAAAACTCTGGTCTTCTTTAAGGGGAAAGAGCTCGATGTTGTAGTCTAGCGTGAGGTCCATGTCATAATTTTTGGAATGAGCGTAGAGACGTGACACTGAGGGGATTTCAGGCAAGATGATTGCGGCAGGCATTTGTGGAGCGAACCTCGGTCGAATTTCTTCCCTTCTTTGTTGATCGCATTTATTGTGAAGATATCATCGAATACGATACTGGATGTGGCGGATGCCATTGCAAGGTGAGTGCAAGGTGCAAAAGTTGCAAAGCGCGATCACGTGGTTCCATTCTTTCCTTCCGAAATGCGACCACCGACATCGATTTGGAAAGGGATTCCTCGCACTTCCTTGGCTCGCGGCCGCTTCTCATCGCTTATCGTACGAACTCCCCCGTCCTCTGCTCCCCGCGAAGCTCCAACGCCGCTGCTGTTTGTCTCCGCGAAAGACTGGGATGCCGATACTTATCCAGGGTACTTATTATTGTCGCCGCTGGATCGAGTCCGCCTTCGACTGATTCAACTGCTTACTCAGGGTTGATGTTCTTACAACGACGCTTTCAATGAAAGGCTTCACTTGCATACATTGCGACCTTTCGCCTCCCGTGGGCGCCAAACCACGTCTTGGGATTATGGAACATTTCGTCTCGGGTACACAACCATCCTAAGTACCAGTTAGCAGTGGCTCATAACGTTTAATGTGCCAGAGTCAAAATCCAATCTCCGACTCTCCGGTTATGCGGCCACCTTCCCACCTGTCATATTTGCGCGTTCCTCCGCATCTATCATCGCCCAAGCCTACATTTCCTCCAATCCCGCTTCGGCAATGATGCTCACCGGTAATATTCCGTCATCCAATGCTGATGTTGCGGAACCATTGCTGCCCACTCGGCTCGAAGAGTTCAATTTCGAGGCTAAATTCCCCATTGCCCTTTTGACGACACCACATCAAATGGAGCGACTCCGCAAGACAAACCGGTTGGCACAGGATCCAGAGGTAGAATTAATTACGACCCAAGACCTGGCAAGTCAGGACGCGTTCTTGAAAATTGAAGGATGGCTAGATGACTTGGGCATTTGATCCGTGTGTTTCGATGACCTCTCAGTCTGAACGATCACAGGAATAACAATTAGAAACATTTGGTACAGTTGTTGTAATATGTGAGTAGCGTGGCCCTAGCGGCCCTGTAGATATACAGCCCGAATAACCTGAAACCCTGGCAAGGAATGGATAATCATAATGACTCCTCCTTTATGGCTTGCTGCACCTCCGCAACGGTGGTAAGACCAGGTAGAACGATGCGCCACGGTTCCCGGGCAGCCAGGATACGACGAACTTGATGTTGGATAAGTTCATGGAGTTTTGGAACGTTAGCCAGCTTAGCTCGACTACCCATGAGCGACGTGGTTGTCAGATCAAGGGTAAAATCGGGATGGATGGCCATAGTGACTACAGGCGCGGGAGAGGTCGGTGATGGCGGGGTTATGATTATCTGGAATATCTTTCAGGACGACGTTTAAGCTGGTAATATTCTGACCATACCGATGATTTGAATAGGGAAAGTGATATTGTTAATGACACAGGTAGGCGGGCGAAGGATGGCATGGGATAATTAAACAGATATGAAGTAGATAGTGCAAGGGAGATTGTGTCGGTGTAGCTGAGATCAAACTCGGCCTCCTGCTCAGTACGTGTTTAGCGTCGTGAGGTTTTCAACGATACTATGTACTTCCTTACCGACAGAGGCTCGGAGCAGTTTTGGCGTTTTATTCGGGCGTTGTAAAGGCGCGGAGCCGACACGCCCAGATCAACCGAATGTATGTTAATATGGTCCTACACAAATTAGCAATTAACTATAGTCAAGTCGACACAAACGAAGCTCACCAAAAATCCGGGAGGCCGTATTTTATTGGCATAATCCTCTATACGCTTGCGAGCCACCTCATCGCCTTCCACGCCAGGAAGTCCGTCGCGCAGCTTGGAGCGATATATTTCGACGATCTGGACCAGTTATGTGCTACTGCTACGCGACGTGGCCGACCGACTTGCCTGGTGTAAAAGCATGTTAAACCATTCCGCGGATTCTGCCTTTTCATCTATGCTTTCCGTCATGGAGTCGAATGATATGTTTTGTTTCCTGAGCAGTAGATCGCTGTCGACGCGGGGGTGGTAGGACGAAGTTTCGAACGGGTATTGCGTCGAATCCAGGAAAAGATACTTGAGTATCAAGACCAATAGAACGAGAATGGAAAGTTGGCCTAGAATGAGGCCCTGTGTGAAGGTGGGCTGGAGGGAGAAGACATAGTTGTTGCCCATGGGGAGGTAGGTAGGCAAGCCCTGTAGGCGACGCGAATTGCAACCGAAAACACAGTGAAACGTGATTTTCGCCGGCCCGCCGATTGGCCACTACCTCTTTGAACCATCTACAATAGCAGACAGTAACTAAAGGATCACAGGCTGTGAGAACGCCTCGTGTGTGTCCCCCCGAGCTCCCGAAACAGGTCATGTTCAACGCCGTCGTATCGTGGCCAGCTGCGCCCTTTGCAAAATCTCTTGTTTTAAATGCACTGAAGATTCTGGATCCACCACCGACAGTCGTCGAATCGCCCGCAGGAGATCGTAATCTGCTTTGGTCAACATACGATGACATCGACCATGAACTAGTTCATTTGAACCGGGGATCTGTTCTATCTTCCAGCTACACATTCAGGAAGGTCCTCATTTATTTCTATGCGTACTGACCTCCGATAAATCTAATCGGTACTCCAGGCCCTAATACGGAAGCACTTTCTGTCGAGGTGTCTACATACCTACGTCACCAAGCACCCAGATTCTTTGCTCAAGAAAGCCACACCAAAGACCTTTGAGATCGAGTTGTCTTTCGCGGATGAGCTCGACGAAATGTTCGTTAACGAGCTCTGGGAATTGGGAGTGGAGCTCGACTCGAATGGTGGGAAGTGGTGGATCTTGAAGCCGTGCGTCCCATGCGAACCTACTTCGATTTGCCGCGATCTTAAGAGATCTATTCAAACCATTTACAGTGGTATGGCAGACCGAGGAAATGGAATTCGGATGTTCAACACTAAAGCGACCCTCGAAAAAATATTCGAAGAGTTTGAAGAATCTGAAGAAGAGGACGGCAGTGATCCTGGTGAAGGGGATAATGACACAGCCGTTGTTACTTCACAGTTACGCCATTTTGTCATTCAGGTATCAAAGTATCAAATAAATACCTATCCCTGGCTGATATCCTCCAGGAATATTTCAGTAATCCTTTATTGTTCGACCCTGCTGAAGTATCGATCGATGGCTCGCCGAAGCCAGATAAACTGCAAGGGTTCAAAGTTGGTTTGCATGATATCATACGCGTAACGTGCCCTGATTGTTCAGGATCTCAGCTCCACTTGAGGGCTTACTGCGTAGCTTCGGGCGCACTGAAGCTTTACCTTTTCGACAAAATACTGGCCCTATTTTCTGCAGTGCCGTACGCAGAACCTATTGTTGAACAGGATGAGGACGGTGATCACCTGCCCATCGATCTCGCACCGCATCTCACCAACACATCACTTCAAAGCGACCGCGGAGAGGCAGGTGTCAGGTTATTAGATGAGCTGGTTTCATGTCATATATTATCCGGCCCGGAAAATGGCCCCCAGGCGCAATTCACCGCCGAGGATAAGAAAGTTATAGTAGACCAAATGGTTGCCATTCTGGGGGAAACTTTCAAGGTGAATAAATTCATATCTCTTATTTTTCCTTTGTCGAATAAGTTCAGGCGGCACTAGAAAATCCCGTCCATTTCCAGGTTTATATAATCTAGTGATGAGTTTTTTATCCTCTAACTACCGAGCAGCCGCTTCCGAACGCATTCGAGCTTTTCGGCATCGACTTTCTCATATCAGATAGGACTGTCCATAGGTCGCTGCCCATTTCAAATTCTTTCGAAACTGGGGGCGGGGGCTTCCAGACGCGCACGGAGGTGTCGCGCGAGCCAACGTCGGAGGACTCCCCCGCGGAACAACCTCGATTTCAAGTAACCTTACTGGAGGTCAACGCAGAACCAGCAATTGAATTAACGGGCATGACCCCATGTACTTTTAGCCCTGAAGTCACTGATTCATCCACAGGACCGCGTTTGTCTTGGATTTTGCAAGATCTGTTCACTTCGATTGGGAAAGTCTGTGTAACCCCCTTTTTCCATCCGAACCCGGATAAAGAAGAGTGGGCGATCGGTGCTACTCGGCATGGGTTAATAAAGTGCCTCGACGTGGAGGTTCGCGGTGCTGCTTAAAATTACCCAAAATAGAAGAAAGCGTAGTGTTGTATATGCTTGTTGAAACCGAGGGCCGTTACCCACTTCCATGTCCGACTCTACTCCCTCCGAGTCCAGGAAACGATCCAAATGGGATGAGGACAACGAGGAGGAGCCGTCGGTTCATGTACCACCGCCGAAACGTCGTACAAAACAAAAACCTGTCCAGGAATCTGTCGATATTCCTTCACAACAACCATATGTCCCGCGGCCGCTCACTCACAGTCGCTATGTCCCGCCTCGGACACATCACCCCCCTATATTGCCCTCCCGTTCCGTGTATTGTTATGAGCGCCTGAATCAGATCGAAGAAGGCTCTTACGGTGTCGTTTTCCGGGCTCGCGACAAACAGACCGGCGACATTGTGGCATTGAAAAAACTGAAGCTGGACGAGGAGAAGAATGGATTTCCAATTACGGCGCTGCGAGAGGTCAATGCGCTCATGTCGTGTAGACACGAGAACGTCGTCGGTATTCGGGAGGTTGTAGTTGGCGATACCTTGACGCAGTACGTGTCGGTTGTCCACTCGTTCTATATCCACCAACTGTTTTCGGGGGGAAAAGGGTCTTTGTTGTCATGGATTTCATTGAGCACGACCTCAAGTCTCTCCTTACATTGATGCCTTCACCATTCCTCCAATCTGAAATTAAGACCTTGATGCTCCAACTGCTGTCCGCTGTTGGGCATTGTCACTCCAATTGGATCCTTCACCGCGACTTGAAGACGAGCAACCTGCTGATGAATAACCGTGGGACTATCAAAGTCGCAGATTTTGGGTTGGCGCGGAGATATGGAGATCCTGTCGGGGTGGGAGGCATGACACAGTTGGTGGTGACGCTGTGGTATCGGTACGTCCATCTCTGTTTTACCACAGCGTTTAGAAGTAAGCGGCCTGAAGAGCTCCAGAAATTCTGCTAGGCGCAACCACATACTCCACTGCTGTGGATATGTGGTCTGTCGGGTGCATTTTTGCGGAACTGATTTTGAAGGAGCCGCTGTTCCAGGCTAAGGGAGAGATTGAACTTCTTGCCATGATTTTCAAACTTCTTGGGCCTCCGACATCAAATTCCTGGCCGGAATACTCGACATTGCCTCTATCAAAGACGATATCTCTTCCATCACCTCAGCCGCCCCAATTCCGTCAAAAATTCCAGTATTTGACGGCCGCAGGTATAGATCTGCTCATGTCACTGTTGACGTACGATCCGGAACGTAGAATAACTGCCGAGGAGGCGCTCCAGCACCCATATTTTACGTGTGTTGTGTTTCGTCGCACCAACACTCAACAAACACTAAGCCATTGTAGCGAATCCCCTTTACCAAAACATCCCGATCTATTTGGGTCCTTTCCCTCTGCAGCCGCTGGAGAGAAGTGCAACCTCATATCAATGTTAAGACGTCGGTTCTCATTGTGTTTGCAGGAAACGCAAGGTCTTCGACTCTCCGTCGGCACCAGCGAGAGCAGCAGATTACAAGCTATTACTCGATATACCGTTAGTGAAATGCTCTTGTTTGCTATCACCCTCTGAAGTTGATTTTGAAGGAATTCATGACATCGAGCGGCATGTACAGTATCCGATGAGCCTCCATTGTCTAAGTACTACATGTCCCATCCAGCCTATAATTGGCACTAATTATTCTCTTTGAGATCTATAAAGTCGAGTCATCTAGATTTATGCATCTGTAACAGGGTCAGAGAGGTTCGATGCAAACATTCGGAAATGGCTTACAGTAGGATGAACCGGTCAGAAGTGTCGACAGTGCTGCTAGTTGATCCTCATTAAATCGAGCAGAGTCCTCGTGCCACGTATCTCTATGAGTACGGCTGAAGTTACGAGCACATTTTCGCACAGTCGTGGATATTGGGGCCTAGGGCTGAGCAATCAGAAGTGATTTGGAAACGGTCGAAGGATTGATCGCACAGGGTCATATGTATGTTCGGCCAGGATATTGGTAAGAAGATCCGGCGTCCATTTTTCGACTGTGTACGGGACACTGTCGACCAGTGCACATACACCTAAGATGGCCGCATGTCGTTGTCTTACACCCCTGGCGTAACCTGGGTCATTCCGAGGCGGAATATGACTTTTCTTGATCAGCTGCACGAAACGGTCCTGACATGCCATTTCAGTAGATAACTTGTTGCCCGGAAAACCTCACACACCCGCAATGTAAGGATATGGCGTCGGGGCGATAACCTCAAGATTCCTGAAAGGGTCCTTGAAAACGAGCAAGGGTTAATTTTATTGAAATGAAAGTCCAAAAGTTACGCACGTGGCAGCCATCTCCCGTACATCAACCACTTCATCGTCAAGGCACCGGGATAAAACCTACGAGTATCGGTTCTACATCATCCGCGGATTTATGAGCGGCCCACCTCCAATATCTCGATTACTTTTCCTTCGCTAATCAATGGCAATTGTCTGAAGTAGAAGACTGAGGAAATAGGATTATTATCACGGAAGCTGATAGCTGGCAGAAATCACGGACCTTGAACCAAAGGCAAGGCTTTAAGGCGTACTCTCCAAGACTGTACATTCACTCAGTGTTCATCCTCCAAATTAGGTGCCAAAGTAGAAACAAACCGGGGAATTTTGTATAGCTTCAAAAATCGCATCCAAAATAGCATTAGTGAGCTCGCGTGGCGGGTGTACACCAGCCATTTGCACAAGGACATCGTTTCCCCTTTTTATTGAGCAGTATTTAGAACAATCAGTGAGCTTTGCGGGATGAGATACCTGGTCGCTAGATCTTCATTGTCATTGACTATTTTACAATTAGCGGCAGGATCCGGATCAACTTGGAAAGAGGGAGAAAAAACCTTCAGTGAAGCGGAAGAGCTCTGGCTACATTTATTATCTTGTCAATTTTGAAAGGGTGCTCCATGTTTTGCAACGCACCATAAGTGGAAGAATATAATCGAATGCTGAGATAGCGCTGGTATCAAGCAACAGCCGAAACAGAAACTTGCAAATAGTGATCCCGACTCTGAAGATGGGTGAGCATTCCGTCCGGCCGCCGGGTATGAGCCAGCCCGAGCCGTTGTTACGACCAAATCATGTGACTAAAAAAATGATGGCACATTCCGTGACTCAGAGACTGAGCACTGACAGTGACAGTGATGGGCGCGGGACCAGCCAGTGAAAGAAATAATCATGCGGGAGAAGAAGAGAAAGAGGGGAAAAGGCGCGGCTAACCTGTCGTAGACGGACTGGAAAGCACGGATACCAGGCATTCGTTCCCCCCGCCAAATATGAAATCTCTTCACAAGGTCGGCGATCTTGTCTTTATGATAGTAGCCTCGCATGCCCATGATGTCGTAGTCTACAGGAAGAATTCGACATTCTTTAAGGAAGATTTCCGGCGTGGGAAGTGAAGGGCGCGGCCGAGCCTATGAACGGATCGATTACTGGCGGTTCAAGGTTGAACATCGAAACGAAGGACCGACCATGATTTTATTTGAAAAAACGAAAACGTCGGCGATGGCCGCGCGCACCTGAACTCAAGAGTTGGCGTAACACTGTAAGAGGAATGGTAAATAATTACGTCTTCATGTTCATTAGTATCCAGCTGGTCCCAGCATCGTTCGACTACTTGATCTGTCCACGCTGTTGAGAGTTAATGACAGTCATCGAACGCTGCGTAATTGAGTACCAGTAAATTTCCAATTGAGTCCTTCATAAAATGCTTTGAAGATCGAAAAAATCTTAGTAGTATCGAATGCAAGTTCAGGTTCGTAATCCAAGGTTGTCCATAGATGGATGAGATGGTTGACCAGGGGCTGAAAGCGACGTGGATCTTTGTTGTAGAAAAGATACTAGGATTCACCAGGTTTTCAGCAAAGCAAAATAGCTGGATAGCAGCGGGTTGTCCACCTCCAAAAATGAGGACCATATTGTGACGGTATCAGTCTTGAGATTTTGACTGAAAATGTCGACCATTACAGGGCTAAACCATTTCCAAAGCATATCCTGCTTAGACAAGGGCCAATGCTTTGAACCTGGCGGGTTTGGTGAAAAGAAAAATAATGAAGAAGGTAAGTGTTACCTCCAATCAGCCCGGCGATAAATTCAGCCAATGCTCGCTGTTTATCTGGCTCTTTGTCGGACAGTAATGTATCCAGAGTCGGTCTGAGCGCCTCAAAAGGTGCATCCTCGAGGAGTTGAACTAGAAAGGCTTTGAGGTTGGCGAAAAGACTCTATGGAAACTACTGAGGTGCTCACATATCGACTTGACATAGGAAACATCGTCAATTATGATCGCTACCTCTGAGTTTTCTTCCGAGAAGTGATTCGCCAATTGGGCCCAAAATGAGGGGCTTAGTGCCCGCTCGCGAACGGCCGTGACTGCCGCTTCGCTCAAGCTCTCCCATGGCTGAAAAGTGGACCTTGTTGCATGTGGTAGGTTGTACAGGGAGATTGAATTTCCCCACGCCAACCATGCAGGATCCTTATCGAGGAAGGCCCTCGAATTTTCATTAGTCCTCGCGGCGACGTATGCGGAAAGCGGAGAGCACTCACGGGCCTTGCTCTGACCGACTCAGATCTAGGGGAACCCTGTAGGCTTTCAAAAACTTCTGGGTGGATTCGTGTGTCGGCTGCACGTTAACCAGTTCCTTGAGAGGGTTGTGGTTCCGGCCGAGTATCAGGTCATTCGGTCTTGGGCACAAGGTTCTCAGCTTCAGATTTCGAAGCCCTTTCATTACAGCCCGTTGGGCATACTTTGAAGTGGTTAGGACGAGCCAAGGCAGGGCCAAGATTTGACGCACATATCTCATACTCGGATTGCTATCAATGGTCTTTTCCATAAAGTACTGTATCTGCTCGGAGGTGAGGGGTGCATCTCGCCTGATCACTGCGCGCAGACATCGGATGGCAGCTATTTCGTATTTCCAGTGAGTTTTGGAAGAATTTCCAATGGCGAGAACATTGGAAAGCTACATTGTTTTGTCAGCTTCCCATCGCGGCGCGTAGATCGACTTACAAGCTCATTGGAGGATTCATTCATTTTCCTAATTCGCATTATCCGGTTGTCCGTGCATTTTCGAATTAACTGCTTTTGATCATCTCCGTATTGCGAGGCAGTTGTTGCCAAAATATTATCCAGTTCAGGCGTTGAAACATCGAAAACGAGGAAGGATGGCTCAGGCAAGCTGTTCAAACCTACGGAGGGTTAGGAAGGCCACTACGGTCAGGGATAGAGTTCACAATTCTCGGACACGACAGATACGGCATCTTGAATTGAAGGTTTTTCGTTGTGTTGGCAGGAGAACAATTTTCGAATGAGTTGAGGAGCCAGCGTGAGCTCTGAAGCCGCGTATTTCCCAAAGGACATTAGATTCAGTGTCCAAAGGGCACCTAGAAAAAAGATAGTAATAGAACTTTGCCAAAAAGGCACGCTTGCAAACCTTTCATGCGATCATCCTCTGAACCGGGAGACAACGCTTCGTACAACTTGGGCAGAGCACGCCTTCGCACCCCATCGTATACCACACAAAGAGACTCTAGAATTGACTGGGCGGACGAACGGATCGTCGGATAATTCCAAAGAGACCAGTGGACGAGGTCGTCGATTAAAAGGTCTTCAAGCGGCCCACGTAATCTCTCAATCGAATTCCAACGCAGTCGTGCAGAATGATAGAATCTGGAGCAATTCAGATGAGCCAGTTTCCATACATAAATACGCCGACATTTGATTGTGCAAACGAACCTCGCGCGCCGGACCCAGACGGATCTGGGCCACACCTTCTGCTTCGCGAAGTGTCTGGCAACATTTTTCTCTTGATTTTTTTTAAATGTTATGTGGACTAACCGAGCAATGGAGCACCTACCGGAAGTGTACTTCCGTTCGTTGTTATAATAGCCGTCCTTGCTGTCTCCATATTCCAGCTGGAAGCGGGATCGTCAGCGGGAATTCTGAAATTGTGACTGGTATGGAAGGGACGTACCATATATGTTCGGATGCCATCGATCTAGAGCATTGGATCAGATTCTGGAGCTCTGGAGTTCTTTTCTGCCTACTAGGTGCTCAACAGCATCAACAGTGTTTTCTTCTCCCTGCCGCAATAGAGACTCCGAAGCTTTGTGAAGGAGTTCACCGAACCGCCGCCGCAGCGAAGAAATATAAACATAACGTAGATCTGTAGGATCAGTTAGTACGAAGCCGGAATTGAGAGGCTCGATGAGGCCAATCATTTCTTCGATTTCGTGCCTGCCGACAGTTGATGAGTATGGGACGCTTTAGAGTGGATGGACCCACAGTATGTCGCTGGTAGGCATGGCCGCTCGTAGAGCCTCTGCATCGAAGACGTCGCGGCAAAGGGTAGGAATACCCGAAAAGGCATTGCTGACAAATGAGAGGTGCCGGCAAAAATCATTTGACCAGACGGCATTCCTTGGCGGTCCTGTATGGATTTGAATGACGGAGAGAAAATGCGGTATCTTAACCTACCAGGCTGTGCCAGCTCGAAAAGCAAGTCCAAGGTGGGCTCGACCAATTCCTTGAATATTTGCATCGTGAAATCTATTTCCTCCGCTTTGGGGATATGCCATGCGACCTGGACTTCTTCCGATGAATACACTTTTCCCCAGTAGACATAGTGTTTCCGGCGAAATTCTTCAGAATTCCATTCGTCGGGGTTCACGAACTTGTTGTCCAAGGGATAGGTGTGAGTGAGTGTGAGCAAAACATTCGACAGAAGCTTTCCGGTCCACGAAAAACCGCGGTTAGCAAGCGACTTCTGATGAAGGAGTTTTAGTAGCGAAACGATTTCCTCCTTGTACGGAAGGACCGCGTTGCCATCGCTAACTTGACTTTGAGTAGGGCCAGGAGGGATAGCGAATCCAAGTGCTTACTTGTAAACACATCCACGCAATATAGCGAGGTCTGTAGCAGGTCAGCGTGTACTTGAAAAGCAAAGTGAATGACGAACGCCAATGCAGGGTCGCATCGGACGGAATCGGGGATGATACCGAGGTTGTCCGCAAACTCGATGCGCCGTTCTCCAATTCCATCCTGATGTTGTCACGACACAATGGGAAGAACTTGGCAAGGCACTTGACAGGATTGGCATTGGCCAAAGCCTCGATGAGCAAATGGATCCCTCGAACTGCATTGGAGCGCACGGTTGTCGAGGCATAGTCGAAGACCATGTTCAGGACAAGATCGTAAAGGGGCTCCGAGAGATGAGCGCAGATGGTCTGACAAGCACGACCGACGGCATCAACGACTTGAACTATGAGCATACGAGTTAGTCGACGAGGAATATCCAACTCTTGTCTGGCACCTTCAGATGCACCACCACCTTCCTCAGGAAGGTTTTCCTGTAGTTGATACACACGGCGGATGAACTGAGTTACCCAGTCAGCGAAACTCCCAGTCGTGTCCTGAGGCGCAGGAGTGAGCTTTTTTTCCTTTTCGTAAACACAAGTTAGCTTTCCTGTACCAATGCATCTTCCTCGTTATCAGACAACCGTGGGAATTCCGTGTCTGACTCCAAATCCTCCATGGAAAATGAAGGAATGAGGTTGGGAGGGCTTGTTGGTCGAGAAGAGGACTCGGGACCCTTATGGTCGGGCGTCGTGTCAGCGAACATGATATATTGGGATATCTCCACGAGGAACTCCGTGGTATGCAGCTAAAAGGCGTCAGGCCACACATTGTCAGGTTGGAATTGGCATTTTACCGTCTTCGCAGGATCATTCTGCATGCAGGCCTAAGTTTGGCTTCACTCGCGAGAAAAAATAACCTACCAGATCAATCCCAGGTATCAAGAGTTGCAGGATCGGCACCAGGTGTTTTGCACCTGGATAATACACCTTGCGAGACACAATGGCTGGCGCTATTGCTCCGAGAGCCTTGATGACAGCGATAGTTCGCTGAGTCTGTACGATGATTGGGAATGAAGCAACGACCCCAGCTGGTTGTTCTACGACGTACCTCGATAAGAGTTTCGAGAGCTGGAACGGCTCGCTCCAGGATGGGGTGCACGATCAAATCGGGTTCCATCACGCTCATAGACTTGAGGCAGCTTTGGATGTTAGAAACAGTTGTAGAATCGTCACAGAAGATCGCGAGAAACGCGACCGTCCGCAAAGTTTTGACCAACTCTCGTTTCATTTCTCTGGTGAGTCGGCGATTCTATGAGTATTGTATGAGCACAAGTAGCGGCATACGCAGAGTGTATACCCTTGGCGTCTTGCATTCGGGCTGTTCTTCCTCGAGCCAGCCTGTACAGTCGTATGAGAAGGGGTTAAGATCGGGAGGTGGAATTTAGTGTACGTCGATTGAAGTCGTAAGCTATATACTTGATGAAGGCAGCAAGCTACGGTCTTCGTTAGTGCTTGAAGATATGGCAAGCTCATCCAAAGGCAAGTGCCGATACATACATCAGCTGTAAAGGCCCCAGAGTTCGAGGGATGGAAGAAACTCTCAGTTGAAGCTATTATTTGGGACAAAGAATCCAGCGCCTTTGAACCCGCGAGATAAGTTTTATTTTTTGACGGCCCTGCGCCAATTCTAGCGAGCGGGGCGGAGAGATAATCGCGTAAAGAATTATTGGTAGGGATGCGGGGAGTGGTCATCCCTGAAGGGACGGGAGTGAACATGGGAGTGGGAGCATTCGAGGGCGGGGACGGTATTCCATCTGGGGCCATCGAGTACACTATAATGCGAGCCAAGGATTCTGTTTTCCGTGCACGTCAGACAAAAAAACCGTTTGCTCCGAAGAAAAGAACGAACGTATTCGCCACTCCGGTTTCGGTAACCGTCCGATCTCAGCCGCGACGTTACGGTCTGCAGACGGGCCGGTGGTGAGGGAGCCACCGTCAGCCAGAGGGATCTCCATCGAATTGATGCATTTGCACATCAACAGGCTCCACTCATGCTCAGTAAAGACCCCGACGTCTTTGTATATGCCTGCCCAGGCGGAGTTCTGATGGAGATCCTGCTCAGACCACTGCGGTCGGCCTTCACCCTCTGATCTTGCATCGTCCGGCAGCTCAGCGGCCTTACGAGGATCACTGACATCAGACGCGACATGGATTTCTACGAGGCTTGCCAGGAAATCGAGCATCCTCTCATCGAACATGTAGCTGTTAATCGACTCCCAAATTCTGAACAGCATGGGCAAATATGCTTGCGGATGTGATAGAGGGAGGAAAGTGAGCATGTAAAATTGGGCGGCGAGAACGTACTGTGAAGCGTTCAGAACCATTGCAAGTTCGAAGGGGAGAGAGGGACGACTTACATCCAAATCCGTCCCATTGAGAAGCGGAACGAAAACGGAAAGCATTTCATTTGACGCGGCAGGATGGAAGAAGCGTCGTGAGTTCGCGGCTATATAACCCATGACCCAAGGCAGTTGTCTGAGGTGAGGTGTGAACCTTTATTCATGGGACATAAATGCCAACACACGTGTATTCAAACTGCCTTCGGGTCAGGAACAAATCCTGCGAGAGGATATCGTACACCGGCCGCCAGGGCAGTCGCAGATCCTTTATGGATAGTTTCTTGACGGAGGTGAGAGTTTTGAACCCATCAGCACATGTTGCCATGACTTGACTGGGCATGCCAGGCGTGGTACTAGGGAAGGTTGGTAATTTCCAGATGGCGTGTGCAGTATCGTACCTCAAGTACCAATAAATTTTCGCCAGCTTGATACGCGTTTCCTGCAAGGTCCCCTCGAAAGTTAACACTGACATAGACCGCCACAGGCCTCAGTCACCTTTGGTATGGGATATTTCAACATAAGCCAGTAGGAAAGCATAGAGTCCCATTGCAAAAAGCCGACCTTCAGCAACGAGTTAGCGTGGTGCACAAGAGCGACCATTCACAACCCAACCTCGTAGTCGCGGGCAATGCAGCATTGCTCTATCCGCAAGACGATAAAGTCGAGCATCTCGAGCATCTTCGATTCCGGCTCGGTGGCGTAGGGGATGGATCGCACATATTCACTGTACTTGTGGAGCTGGCGGTCCGCTGAGCACTCTGAATCTGGGCCTGGATCATGGATGGTGAGCAGCGAAATATCTGGCGGAGACCCCATGTTGAAGCAGCGTGGAAAGGAGGTATTTGCGGGCGGCTAATTGGTCAGCGTGGCGGGATTATTTCTGCTCTGTGGCTGCTGGCAAACGTAGTGGAGCTATGTGATGTGTGGGTAATTCTCAAGTTGGTACATCTACGACAGAGAATGCCGCCTCCCGCAGCTCTTCCAGCGCCTTTTCTCGAACGAAAGCCCATATTCCGTTCCGCTGCGCCCGGACGTCCCCCAATCCCTCTCTAATCTCCTCCAGCCGCTCCGTGTACTCTCGCCCGTCGTCTTGCAGCTCCCGGAGCGTCGAAAGCGACTTTTCCAGCCCCTCCAGCTGCGTCTCGGGAGACGCGAAATGCGAATGCTCGTATACCGGCGGCCCACCGCCGTTTGCAAACGACCACAGAAACAATTTATGTGCGGCCACGGTGAGGTCGGGTGCGCGCGCCAGTCGCTTGGCTACGTCGTCCATTTCGTCCGCGTCCTCGTCGTCGTCCTCTTGCTTGGGCACGACCGTCGGAGCACTGGACGCGTCAGTTTCCTCGCTGATCACTTGCCATAGTCGGCCCAACGCCTTCCTCATCGTCCCCTCCCCTTCGATTAGTCCGTTCGTAGCATGTTCCAGCTCGTCCAATAAATTTGACCGGAATGTGTGGGTGACAGCCTTGTCCATGACAAAGGACGTATAGCTGAGATGTTGAGAGGTGGGCGGCGGATATGGAGATTGTATGGGAGGGGACAAAGAACGCGCCAAGTGGGGAAGGGAAGGGGGCGACGGAGAGCGTGGCTCCGGTGGAAGCAGCAGCTTCATGCGCTTTCTGGCGCGCTCTTCCTCCTGTCAAGACCATGTTAGTCGCGGCGTAAATGAAACAGGCCGCTGAGACGCACCTCCCATTCCCCGACACCAGGACCCCATGAAGTAATCTTGCCCTGACGGGCCCATCTGCCGCGTCTTTGAGTTTTGGCCCCCCAGTTACCACCGCCAAAACTGCTGCCAGTGGCAGCACCGTCGTCGTCCTCATCATCGGAAACATTCCCGTGGGACGGGTAATAGTAATAGTTCTGGTCGCTCAAGGGAAGGACTGGGAAGCTGTTGACGTCTACATTCAGCGGATGAACCAGATGTCTCTTGGAAAGCATACGGAGGTTCATCTGCGCGTCGTTTGCCGTTTGTGAGGGTCGACATCGCGTCTGGGTCAAAGAAGCAATAAAATACATGTAAACACTCTAATAAAATACAATTATATCGATGGTTTTCCTATCCAAGCATTGTCGCTTGTTCCGTTCTACTTGAGCTCGGAGCCTCTATCCTGGAGCCTTCCTTCTGGGCAACACTAACTTGCTCAAAACTCTGCATTCCTGAAAGACCCCAGCGGCCCATCATCGCTTTGTCCTATATTTGAAAGATCAATCAAATTACACGTTTGGGTTGATATCTCGCATACCTCGTCCCATGGTGAGCCTTGAAAGAAGACGTATCGTTGAGTAGAGGGAACGAATGGGGGGAGAATTCACACACAAGGAGTAGTCAACATCTGCTCTCCGGTAAAAACCGCATTAGCTCCGGCCATAAAGCACATAGCCTGTTCGGATTCTGCCAAGGTGTTTCTGCCAGCCGCAAGACGTATGATGGTGCTGGGCAATACGATACGGGCCGTGGCTATCGTGCGGAGGAGGATGTGGTATTTCACGACCTAATGCGATCAGACCAACAACAGCCCGAGAGAATGAGTCGCACTTCGTTTCCTTCGAGGGGAGTGCCGGGGATGGGAACCAAGGCGTTCACGGGGAACGATTCGGGATGTTCAGGCATGCTACAAAGATGTCAAACCAACAAGTGGTCGATTTTAATTATCTGGACGCACTTGGAAACCTCCCAGATCAGACCGACGCGATCCTTGTCGGATTCCCCGAGCCCCAGTATACCACCCGAGCAGACGCTTATACCAGCGTCCCGGACGGCGGTTATCGTGTCCAGACGCTCATCGTACGATCGCGTTGTGATTACCTGTAGGATTAAGATGTGAAGTAAAGAAAAGCAAATTAAATACCTGAGGGTAAAACTCTCGGGACGTGTCCAGGTTGTGATTGTACGCAGTCAGTCCCCTGGATGAAGTCAGGTTGAGCGCCAGAAATGCGAGAGGCTTCTCTCACGCCTCTTTCAGCTGCCGGGCTTGTTCTGGAGACAACATGCCAAGAGTCGTGCAAACTTCCATCCCCATTCCCCGGACCTCCCGGACCATGTCCAAGATTTTCTCAAAACCCCGCTTGCGCCCAGCAAGATCTCTCCAGGCAGCTCCCATACAAAATCGGGTGCTCCCGTTTTCCTTCGCTTTGCGGGCGGCCTCCAGCACAGGCTCCAATTCTACGAGGCGCGATGCCTTCGTCGGCGTGGAATACCGAGAGGATTGCGAGCAGTATGAGCCTGTGGGTCCATTAGATGCATACGAGCATGCAGTTAGGTGACTTGCAGTCCTCTGAGCATCCCCCGGCTTGAGAAAGGACAACTCAGTCAACAATGAAATACCATGATCTGCCAAGCGCGTACTTTTTATATTCATCAGTGTACACAGCTGTATTTTGCTTGGGTCATGATGCTTGCGATGAATCGAGGCGGCGCGAAACACAAGCTCAAGGAGGGGGGTGTCGTAGAGATCCTGGATTTCCTGCCTGGCCCAAGTCCGCTGAGCTGCCTCAGCCAAGATGGGGGAAGCGGCGTGGGTAGCGAGTGTCCTGCTCAGCCGTTGTGGCACGCAAGCAATGTATCGAAACATTCCGAGAAGTGCACCAGGTTCAAACGACGTCGAAAGTAGCGCGAGATAAATTCCCGAAATGTTTTGGGGACAGATAATCGGGATCACGTGATTGGACGCGTCTTAATGATTCCGCGTTATCGCCGCCTAACCCCTATCTTTTTTCTATCTGTAAGGGACAACCTTCGCGGCACAACATCTGGGCCCTGGCTTTCACAAAGTAAGAACTCCATGAAAACGACATGGATCTAGGGTCATTTAATTGCAATGGGAGGCGTTCCGTTAATCACGATGACATCATGCCAGCGCGCTCCAGCTGAACTCCAATTCTGCCGCGGCGCTCACCATTGCTCAACAAGTTGTGGTTTCGTGGCGCCTTACTCACTGAACCATGTATTGCACTGAAGGAAACTCTATGATTGTAACGGCCAACGGGTATCCATAAATAATACAGGAGCGCTGAAAGGTATGTATGATGTTACAGGGATGAAGACGAAATACGGCTCGCGGGAAGCTGCCTATGCTACAGAAATTGCTTTAAACATGATTGATTCCGGTTACATTCCGGCGGAGACATACTGTTGGCAAGCAGTCAGCGTTAACGGCCAGGGTAGGCAGAACAGGGATGCTCACAACTCCGCCTTATGGTACAGTTTTGACGCTACTTCGATTCAAACAGTGTTAACGGCGTCTCCACGCTTTGCTGACGCGTGTCCGGAGGCCTGTAAAAGGTCTTTCGTAAATCAGGTTATATCGAGAGTGAATCCGCTCCGTGGCTGACCATCCTTGGCGTCCGGCTTGGGTGTCCTGGAGTCATCGTCCTCCGACTCTGGTTGCGGTCCTTCAGGGGACGACCGTCGGTGTGCCGCAACTTTAGAGGCTGCGGTTCTATTGCGGACAGCATTGCACTGGTTTTGGGTGTAAGCATACAACTGTCGTGAGTATTGCATCTTCTTCTGCTCGATAGTCAAGGCGGTCATGGTAGTGGATAGGTTCTAAGGATGTTCAAGGTGTTGAGGTACCAAATGAAATTTATCTTACCTTTTATACGAGCACTTCGTCATTCCGGCGGCATCACCTGAAAAGAGGAGTAGCCACAAGCGGGGCATGACGTCGATTTTGTCGACGGTGGAGTTGTGGGTGGTGGTGGACGGATTCTGCCTCCACTCCTAACGCTTTGAAATTTGCCCTAGTATTGGCGATTTGTATTAGTGTACTTGCATATTTCCGATGGTCCCAGAGAAACTACCACGCAGAATCAAGCAAAGGATTCTTTTTTTTTACACAGCTGGAAACTCGATCGAGACGCGAGAGGTGATTCTCCAAAAGTACTTACAGTATATGACGACATCATTCTAAATGTGGGGCCTCCCACTTTTTTGCAGCACAAGATTCGGGGCACAAACGCCAAGCGACAGTGGGGCCAATCATTGATTTATCCACCTTTTTATTAACGGAAGTGGGAAGAAGATTTCGGCGTCCGACTGGTCATGATTCTTCTCGTCGCTGGATCGTGAACAACCTACCCCACCTCGAAGCGGTTGGATACGTGACGCGTGTGTTCTTGCTCCTTGGTGCTTACGGTGGTAGACGGTGGTAATGTTCAGCGTTGCTGAAGGGATCTGGTTTCTAATTTTCTGGCATAGGATCTGAAACTACATGGCTCCGAAAGGGTACTTTCGAACGTCCGACGCACCTGTCATTTATCTTCCGTCATGGTCTAGTCATGAATGCATGACGCACGGGTGCCAATGAAGCGGTGTCCTAATCCTTAGCGCTACTACGCTGAAGGTTCGCTGCCAGCCCCAATGGAAAAAAACCCCCCAGTCGGGTTTTCAGCCAGAGAAAATTATTCAACTCCGTGGGGCCGGAAACCACCCACTTGTTGGCGCACGCACATAGCCTAAAGCTGACGGTGATGCGCGAAAAATGTCATTGCTTGTATTGAGTTTCAGTGCAACGAAACTGTTGCGCAAGGGTGACGCACAGTTTGACGGATTACAACAGTGTTTTGCTAAAGAAGTCGAAGACAAGGAATGTCCCAGCGGCCCCGCGCGTTGAGGTGAGTACTGAAAGCCAGAATTTCACTGTTGCCGCCACAACATGGAAAAAGACACCAACCCCGGTCCTGGGAAATTAAAGGAGACGAGAAGCGTAGGAAAGAACGTTTAAAACAGCCGGATCCAAGGGAAGAAGGACTCTTACCTTGATGAGGCGCAGCTGTGTCGCAAACTCTACAACTTCAAAGTCCAACCAAGCACGATGCCTACATACATCGCCAACGTTGTGTGCTGGAGGGACGACGAACGGGATAAATCTCGCCGTTGAAAGCCCTGCTTTCCGGGTGGTGATCTGCCAGAAGTCCTTGTCTATCGTATTGATGACTAACCAACGTTGAGGCTAGGGTAGGATTGTCGACACAAAGGTCCAGAGATGAACGGTCGGTGGAACAGGATGTCTCTGGCGTATCGCGAAAATCGCAACGCGGTCCCTTCCCGCTTTGAAAGCTTCGTTATATCTAGAAACACGCTTCTGAATCTCTAGGTCTTTCAGCTGCCCCAGAAACCCTGGAATTATGAGCCTGCGGCGGACTTTCAGGATATGCCCCCGAGCCAACAAAGAGCCACCTTGAACGACCCTCGTGAAATAGGCCGCAACGATCGTCGGAGAACGGGATATTCCAGCAGGGCAATGGCAATTATCGTGCAGGCTGAATCAACAAATTTGAGAATGGACGACGACGAAGTGTTGGTGAGGGAGATCTGGCGGTAAAGGACACCATCGATATTCTGCTTTGGCGTGGCTCCAATGCCGAGAACAAGGGTTATCGAGTAGGTGTTAAGAACGACGTGCAAGATGCTGGGAATGGAACCGAGGAGAAGCCAACTTAGCCAAAATACTTATCGGCGGAGGTCACCGAACGAGGGAAGCAGTGTGTTGGGTCGATGCTTTCTTTCGTTTGCCCATGAACTGGAATCTGAGCCTTTGTATACTGTCTACTACGAGAGAGTCCTTACCAGATTTTGTGAGTCTGCGAATGCAATCTCGACAGGAGCGAATGGGATCATCGATCATTACCATCATCCGATTGTTGTGACTTTTTTACTTATGAACCACAACATGGCCCAAACAGCCGCTGCGGGTCGGTCTACATACATCAAATTACCAGCTCGCAAATATCAACGTGAGCATCAGCATCGTCAAGACACGCCTCCGCAAGTAAGCGAGTAGCGCCATATATATATTTCGACTTTGTTGACATGATGCTTTTTTCTTCTTTCTTTTGGGCCTTTTTGGGCAACCATATTTTTTCATGCCATCCAAGAGGCTGCTTAAATCGTGAACGCGCGAAAGAGCGACTCAGGCAACGATGGAACCGTCGCATCTCGTCTACAACTTCCCCTCCGCCTTGAGCCTCTCCGTGAACGACTGCGGAGCCTTGCCCCCCGATCATAAGCTCCAGCTCTGGATCCGCCTTGGCCCTCGCCTTTTTATACCCCTCCCTCTGCACCACTTTCTCTAGATACCTCAGGATCCCCGTGTACTCGCTCAGATTGAACCCATAAAACACGCGCATCGTCGTCAGCGAAAAAACGGTCATGATATCCGCGGCGGTGAACTCCTCGCCTTCCAACCACGTCTTCTTCACCAGCCGGCCGTCCATGAACGCGAGCAGCCCCTTGAACCGCTCCACCGCCCGCGCTGTGTACGGGCCCGCCCCGTCGACGCGCGACAGCTGCATCGCTAGCAGCACCTGCGGCTGCAGCGTGCCGTTCGCGAAATGGAACCAGTAAAGGTAGTCGGCGTAGTCCTTATGCGACGGTCCCAACCCGAGCTTCCCGCCGCCGTACTTTTGGATGATGTACTCGGCGCACGCAGCTGACTCCGCGAGCGTGAGGCTCCCGTCTTGTATGACTGGCGCTTGGCCTAGCGGGTTCAGGTCTTGGATGGATTGCGGAGAGAAGATGGGGGTGCAAGGTCAGCGTGTAGGGAATGTCCAGCTCTTCGCAAAGCCAGGTGACGCGCTCAGATTGCGAGACTTGGAGGTGGTGGACTGTGAGGGGCATATTGTGGTATTGGCGTTGCTGTCTTTAACCTCGTTCGCCCGTTGGTGATGATGTGATTGGTTGACTTGGAGTGGGCGAATTGGCAAACACGTCATTGTACGCCTGATTAGGTAACGCAAATCGGCGGAACCAGAATTGGAATCGCGAATTTTTCTTGCGAGATGGGTAGTACACAGGAGTCCAAGACAGTTGTGTTTTTATGTATTACACCAGGCCGCGAGCGGCAAATTATCGACGGTAGTTGTACAGCGTAGTAAAGACAAACTTGAAGTATTAGGTCGTGCAAAGGCAGATTGAACGAAATTACGCTAGCCCAGCGAGTCCGGCAACTCGGTGGTGGGCGGTGAATGGTGCTACATCATAACATCATGAGTGAACAACATAAAAAAACAGGTGGTGAATGATGGAGCACAATATGTGAGTGTGAAATGCAAAGAAGCAAAGATTGAAAGACGTAGAGTAGTGTCGATGAATGATCCAGAGTCCGAGAGCATGTGGATGTAGTGTCGTTGTATTATGCTAGCGCTGCTTAAGTGAAGATTATAAACATATGCGACTAGATGCGCATGGTCGAGCGCCAGTCGTGGGTTTCACGGCGGGAGGCGGCCGTTTTGGGGCCGGCGCCCAGCATGACGCCGCCGGTCAATGTGGTCGTCTTAAAGCACTGCATGCGTCTAGATGCGCATGGGCGAGCGCCAGCCGTGGGATTCGGGGCGGGGGGCGGCCTTTTTGGGGCCGGCGCCCAGCATGACACCACCGGTTAATGTGGTCGTCTTGCCAGCGTCATAGATAGTGGGCTCGGTCTTGGACGTGTCGATGTAAACGCGTGCCTGGCGAGCGCGCTCGCGCCGTGACTGCCTCGGGTGCACGTTCTCATCGCCTGATTTGGAGGCGAACGAGAAGCCCGACCCCGACGTCGACGAACGAGAGGACTGGGCCGAGGAGAAGGAGAAGCCCGAGCTCGAGTTGGACGAGCGGGAGCTGGAGCGCGAGTGTGATGAGACAGCAGAGAGAGGGGAGAGCGAACGGGGTTTGGGAAACTCGGCGAGGATTGGAGTCATCCATGTCGGTGCGCAAACCTCGTCGGCGATAGCAGCAAAGAGCTGATCGTCCGACTCCGTGTCGTTCTCCAAAAGCAGCTGGGCAGCGGTTTTTCTTCGCTGTTTGTCTACAGCATACGCCATGGCGCGAGCCTCGACCTGCTGGTCGATGGATGCCTGGATGCGGGCTTCGCCGTTCCTCGCAGCGGTTGGGGAAGGTATAGCCCAAACGGTGACGAGACTGCCCTTGTAATCCAAGCGCATGGACACGCAACCGGGGTCAACGAAGAGGTCAAAAGCACGACCTCCGAGGAAGGCCATCCAGGAGAACCATTGGACTCCTGCGGCAACGCAAGCGGCGTAAACGGCACGCGGCGGGAGGCAGTCGGGGGACAAGGTGAGGCAGCGACGGCCTAGCCCGTGGAGGGGATCGTTTACATCCCACGTAGGGCCATAGAGCGCGACAAGGTTGGCCTCCAGGACAATCTGGAGCTTTGCGATGGTGGCGGAAGGATAAGCCTTGAGCAGGGGACGGGTCAAAAAAGAGACGGCGTGGGCGACTGTGGCTGACAGGCTGGATGAAGCAGACATGATGGACAAGCGAAAGATTATCGGCCGGCGATGGGGTGTGGTAGTATGCGGTATGTGGGCGCGCGGAAGACGACGGAGACGATAGACGTGAGAGAGAGAGAGATAGACGAGCGAGAGTGGATATGCAAAGCAAATAGGCTTATAAGAGAAAGCAAATAACGGTCGTGGGTGAGCGGGTGGTCTGAAGTGGGTATATTAGCAGTTATAAATAAGCCCCTGTCTGAGGGACTGACCTATATGAGACGCGGAAGTAGATGGAGAGGGGGGAGCCGGAACCTATGGATTCGTGGCGGGATGGCGGGCTTTATAGACGGAGAGCGTGGTGGAATGGAAGAGAGCCGGATTGGGTACAGGAGAGGGTATAGAACACAATATTGAGGAAGCGCGAAAGTTATAATCTTCTGCCCAAGGGTTGGAGAGCCAGACTTTGATCACAAACGGTAAAATTAGCGCTCGAAGGTATTTCGAGAGCCTGTCGCTGTACACGCCTCAAGATTGAATCTATGGATATTGGATCGGCGAAGTAACATGGAGACCAGCGTCGATTCAAAGGACGTAACAGAGGATGCGTTGACCAGGATCGCATGCAGCAGTCATGGCGTTGTCCAAGTGAAGGACGACTTCGCAACCAGCCAAAGGCAATAAGCGTTGAAGGAGGGAAGTTGCAAGATTCGAGACGCGGGTGCGACTTGGATGCGACTTGGATCCCTCAAGACTTTTTTCGGTAACCGAGTAGCCATTATATCATGCTTGCAACCGAGATATACGGCAAGAGCAGGTACCCGATTGACCCACACACCCTGGGTGAATTTTGCTTTGTGAACGGACGATCCGTGGCAGTGTGGTTTCGCATCGGTGAAGTTGTAAACAGGACACAACACTCCTTCATCCGCTTCTAAATTATGCGCCAGTGAGCTGCACGATCCAGAACAGCCAAAATGTCACACATGATTCCACTTGAAGGCGAAACTAGCAAGAAGCGCGTTGTGCGTATTTAATTTATTTGATAACCCATATTCGAAGTATTTCTGGACTTACGTTCCCTACCAGTGCTATTTTTTCGATTCTGACATTGGGGGGTTCCACTATGGCCCGGGGCATCCGTACGGTTTCATGGCACTTTTATCTCCCCGATAAGCAACTCATTTTCTGCTCAAATTTGACGTACAGAATGAAACCGACCCGCATACGCATGTGCCATTCCCTAGTAATGAACTACGGTCTGTACAAAAAAATGGAGATATTCGTAAGTCGCTGCACTTACTTCTCTTGACTCTATTTTATCCGTTCGGTTCTCCGAAATCCTCAGCGGGCGAAACCAGCTACAAAACGTGAAATGACACAGTTTCACTCGGATGAATATGTCGAGTTCTTAAATCGCATAACCCCGAGCAATATGAACTCGTACGTCAAAGAGCAGCACAAATGTCGGTACATCGAATTTTTCCTAGCCCTTTTATTCCTAAAGCTGTTTCCAGATAACGTTGGCGACGATTGTCCTGTATTCGATGGGCTGTTCGACTACTGTTCGATATCGGCTGGCGGATCCATGGGTTTGCGACACACTGGTTTTATCTCGATTTACTAACTTTTTTTTAAAATCAACAGAGGGAGCGGCCAGATTGAGCCGGGACAAGTGTGACATTGCCGTGAATTGGGCGGGGGGGTTGCATCACGCCAAGAAGAGTGAAGCCAGTGGCTTTTGCTATGTGAATGGTATATGATTCATGTTATTTCAGTGTTGAACGCCTATTTATCTTGTTTTTAGACATCGTTCTAGGCATACTCGAGCTTCTCCGGTAGCCGTTTTGCCGACCAAGCATCGGAGACCATACTCATTATTCACTGTTCCAGGTATCACACCCGCGTGCTTTATATTGACATCGATGTGCATCACGGAGACGGTGTCGAAGAAGCATTCTACACTACAGACCGAGTTATGACCGTTAGCTTTCACAAGTACGGGGAGTACTTCCCCGGAACAGGTGAACTACGGGTAGGACCTTATCTTGTGGTAGATCGTCGTCCTCTGTTAACGTTCACGCAGGATGTTGGTGTTATGAAAGGGAAGTATTATTCCCTCAACTTTCCCTTGCGAGATGGGATCTCGGATGAAAATTACAAATCCGTGTTTGAGCCGGTCAGCCTACACTCAAGCAAGCGATGTACATTGTTTTGATCAATACGAGACAGGTCATCCAGCAAGTCATGGATTCATATGACCCATCCGCTATTGTGCTACAATGTGGCACAGACTCCCTGTCCGGTGACAAACTGGGCTGTCTAAATCTTTCCATGCGCGGTAAATTATTTATTGCAAATTTTTCTAGACGTTTCCTGAGAAGCGTAATGACCAGGACATGCAAATTGTGTCAAGTTTGTCAAATCATTCAACCGCCCATTGCTATTACTCGGTGGTGGAGGGTACACAATGCGCAACGTCAGTCGTGCTTGGGCGTACGAAACCGGGCTCGCCGCCGGTGTAGAATTGGGTCCGGGTAGGCTCTATATTTGATCTTCTTGTCAACTGTGCTGATGGTTCTTTCAGAAATACCTGTAAATGAGTACTACGAATACTTTGGACCAGATTACGAACTCGATGTCAAATCGTCGAACACGGACGACATGAACACTCCTGCATACTTGGAACGCGTTAAGCGGATTGTGATGGAGAACCTTCGGCACACCGGTGGTCCGCCAGGGATTCAGATGTCGGGCAAGTGCCGTAATACAGTCATTTACAACTACAGAGCTTACAAGTTACCTCTTGCAGACATTCCCACTCTTCCAATCGACATGGCTTTGGACGATCCCAACGAGGACGAGGACCTCATTCCTCCTGATAGCCGGCGGCATCGTCGCCTCCTTGACTCAAGGCGGCAGGCTGATGGCGAGCTATCGGACTCGGATGACGAGGGAGAGGGTGGGCGTACTAACCACTCCAAGCACCGGGACCCAGACAGCACAAGCAGATCCAGCGGCAACGAAGGCGCCGGGGGTCGCAAGTTCGGCATCATGGCCTCCGCACCGACAGCGCTTGGAGCTGGGCCGAGCGGGCACAGCACAGCTGCGCGAATTTTGTCTAATGCCTCGGCAAAAATGGACGTTGACGATGCCTCTGACACGCCGCCTGCTAGTACCGAGAATGGTACTGCCAGTGGACCTGGCAGTGAGAAGGCGAACGGGGTACACTCGCCTAAGGCCGATGAGATGGCTGTGGATGAGCCCGTAGATTCCAACCCTTGATGTATTTTTTGGTGTACCATACTTTCTCCGATTTTCTGCTGTCCATGTGCTTTGCCCAATAAATTAAACTGTTGGATGTATTCTCACAAATTACCGGTCACCGTCAATCTGTACTACTACCTGCCCTAAACCACTGACGATCACATGATTTTGGTGACTCAGCCCGCGAGACAGGACGCGTTTCTTCATTACAGACCATCACCATCACATGGACCGAGCTTTCACCCCGCCACCCCGCCCCAGCACCTCATCGGCACTTCAGTTAGACCCAGAACAGGTCAAACAGGTGGAAATTAATCGTCTGAAAGGTAATGCGCTGCTCAACCATTGGCTTGGATCACTCTGGAGCTCCTTTTTCCGATTTCGTAGCGAAGGCCAAACAGAGGCAGCATGAAGAGGAGACTTCAGCAAGTAACGTTCCTAATTCAAACAATAAGCGGCCCCTCAGTGTCGTTCCCGCGACCTCCAACTCACCCACTGCCCCCGGACCGTCTAAATCCAAGCCTTTGAACCGCGACTCACGGCTCGGGAAGTACTTTGACTATGATCTGTCGAAAATGGTCAACTCGAAGGGTGAATCCCAACCAACATTTATTGACAAGTTTATTTAAGCTCTCATGTAGGCGGATTCTTGATTGAAGATGGGACAGAGGTCGACGAGGACATGCTTAGAAAGGAGAAGGAACGAGAACGACAACGAATAAAAAAGAACATGGAGCCAGGTGTGTTTTAAAACGCGCTCGTAAGTCCTCCCTTAACGTTGCTTTCTATATAGCGGTCTATCTGGATCCTGCATTGAATCCAAAATGTAGGGAGTGCCAATCCATGTCTATTGATCACGAATACCGGAAAACGTTTGGCTGTCTGGTATGCAAAGCGTGCCAGAATGAAAAGCCAGAGAAATACAGTCTCTTAACAAAGACGGAATGCAAACAGGTAGGCTGAGCTTTTCTGTGTTTTCTGTACTGAACGATTGCATCCCAGGACTATCTCCTAACGGATCGTACGCCCTTGCCACTTGAACTAATGTCTGACCGCCTGACGTCCTTCTAGCGGAACTACGCGACGAAGAGCTTCTGCCGCACATGCTCAAGGCGAACCCGCACAAATCGACGTTTGCCAATATGATGCTCTACGTCCGATATCAGGTGGAGGAGTTTGCGTGGAAGAAGTGGGGTTCACCCGAAGCCTTAGATGCAGAATACGAGCGGCGCACAGCGGAGAAGAGCAAAAAGAAGAACCGAAAGTTTGAGGAGGGTTTACGGGATCTGCGACGGCGGACGAAGGAATCGGTGTGGCAGCGCAAGAAGGACGAAGAGCATAAACATGTTTTTGGGCCCGTTGCGGCGAGCCGTGGGGACGCCGGGCAGCAGGTTTGTCATGAGTGCGGCTTTACCGTTGACTTTGAGGAGCTATGACCGACGAAAGTAATGCGTGGCATTGACATGGAATGTAGTGTAAGCGCAGGCAACGGTCCGCTACAGTACGTCAGTGTATCCCCTCCAACGCTAGGATTTTTTTTCCAGCATCGACTTTAATCGCGCCGAGTTATCAGTACGCTTGACTACGTCGTCAAGGGCTTTCAGAGAACACAACATTTCAGCATCGTTCCAGACATTTCAAATGGAGGTTTCGTTGGCCGTTTGGGCGAGACGCTGAGGAGACCAAGGATAGTTGCCTCGAGGTTGGGATTCGGGTGTTTTGCGGTGGCTGATCGGCTTCAGGCGACTATGTTTACTTCAAGTGATGACAGTTGATGTTTCTCGGCCACAACATGAGTCGATGGGTTGAAGATGGGCCAGGTTTTGTCCAAGCTTTCGCCTTGAGTTGGCCAGCTAGGTCGAGGGCCAGGAATCCCTCGAACTTGAATGAAATGATAAATAAATTTGCGGAGTAACGAGTTGTGTTGGATGAAACAAGGAAGAAGTCACATGACAGCCAGCCTTTCCTCTCTCCTCCTCCTCCCGGCCCAGTCGCCTTCTCTGTACTCTAGATCTCTCTGGAGACATCACATTCTTTTACCCTCCCACTCTTTAGGCGATAAAAATGAGCCCTTCCCCTCAGGCACGCCGTGCTCACATCCGCCATGCTAACCGCGCCGGTGGATTTGGTGCGTTCGATAGCTTCACCAGCTTTTTCGACTTTCCTGGGTTCGGCAATGGTTCGTATCAGCATACTCCGTTCATTCCCTCGTAACATCGTCCACAGACGAAACAACCACCAAAGACGACCCGAGAACGCACAGGCCTGGCCAGGAGACTTTGTCGTCTGCTTCAGTTGCGACTGTAAGCAGCGCGAGTGTCCTGACGACTTCTTCCTCGATCCCCACAACGTCGTCGTCTACCATTTCCACGTCGTCGACTGTCCAGACATCCACAGGCACTACCACCTCCGTCCGCGTGGTATGCATCATTTTTGATGTCCTTGAGCATTGAATCAATTAGCGTTCGCTACAGACCACCACCGCTTCTGGCACTGCACTCCACGATAATATCACCAGAGTCATCACTCATATCGCTTCAGCAACTATATCTGCTGCCCCAGCGACATCCTCCAGCGCTCTCCCAGCTCCTACCAATGCCCTCGTCGCCCCGGTCGTTGGCGGCGTAGCCGGTGGTGTATTGGGACTTGCGGGACTCGTTTTCCTCGTCACTTTCTGCATGGTACGTTGGTCTTCTTTATCCGAGATCCGCAGGTTAACCGTCTCTTAGCGCCGTCGCAGGAAGGATGACGAAGCCATTAACTTCGACCCCGGCTCCTTCCGCCGCTCAGCGATGCTTATTGAAGATCCACCTACCCACCAGGACACCGTCGCTCGTGGCTACAACCCGCCATCCCCTCCTGTTATGATGGAGAGGCAGCAGATATACCCTGCCAACTCCAACTACAATGCCTCCCATGACGGCCTTTCCCCGACCTCCGGGAATCCACTCTATCCGGGCACATTCTCTCCGATCGCTTCCCACAACGCGGCCTCTCCAACTTCGGCATATGATCATAGCTGGGGTGCCCCTGCTCCTGTTTTGACTAGGAACACTTCTGCTTCGTCCGCTGCGTCCGTCCGTGAACCTGCGCAATACCCTGCCCTTCCCACTCAACAAAACAACAACAACAACCTATCCGTACCGCAGAACGATGACGAATATCTTGACCTCGAGCGCACCAGTGTCACCCCTTTCCAAGCTGCTCAGTATGTGGAGATTTCGAAACGTCTCAACACCGAGGTTCCGACAGGGCTTGACACTCCTGCCGTCAACGAGTTCGTCGTCGCAAAGATGCCGGCTAAGGACGAGGACCTCCCCCCACTTCCGCCGAAGGACCCATTCGCCGATGCTCCCGTTGATTCACACGAGGACGAGGATGAGGAGGCCCTTCCGATGGTCGAGGAGCTTACGTTCCCCGCTCCACCCTCCCCTGTGCACACCACCTCCTCCCGCTACCGCGTGGACTCGACTCCACCCATGTTGCCAGAGATCATCGTTCATCCGCGGGTTTCCGTCACCTCGACTTATATTTCTGAGGGAGGCTCCCCCTCGCCGCTCGCGGCCGGCTTCCCTGCAGGACAGACTGTCTTGATGAAGAGCCCCTACGCCGAGAGCCCCATGGGCAGCCGCTTCCCTGTAACCCCCAGCCCGCTCGCGAGCACCTTCAGCGTCCCTACGCCGCCCGCTGAGCACACCACTTTCCCCGCAGCCCCCGCTGCAGCCCAGCGTCCCGACCCTAAGCAGCGGCAGTCAACGTACACCCTGTACGATCCCGAGGATGCATATGGCGGAATCTAGACATGCGATGACGCAGCTACCACGCATTACCAACACCGACAATTTTTCGACCTGGTCGACAAGGTTTTTCGGGTATTTATATCACCAGGCGTGCTTCTTCATTGCACCATATTTTCTTCCTCCCGTCGTTCGTACGATGCCAGCTGGTTTTTGACGTCGTTTCCATCCAATTTTATTTCGTTCGAAATTCATTTTCCGGGTACGATATAATGCATAGATAGCAGGTTGACGTCCTCCATCAGCGTCTATACCCACCTTACGATTCACTTCTACCCCTTGTTTACCTTGAAGCCAAGATGTTTTTTTTTTCCCTGTCGCAGGAGACTTGTTTGATACACCTAGCGTCAACTATCAAGCTTCGGCGATGAGAATTTTTGAAGGCTTACGCGCGCACAAGTGATCTCGAACCACTTGCAGGGCTATCGGTAACTTTCGGCCCGGGCTACTGAATCGTAGCTTGAACGTTCAACAATCCTTTCTGTCAGACCCGCTATAACGTTCAGCGCTCTGCACGTCGTCCGAATCTTAGCCCCGCTCTTTCTGATCCTGGTCCTTAAAAAAAAACACGACTCCATGGGGCTGGTCCGAGTTCCTGTTTCGTGCCGACTCTTTCGGATAGATTGAACAGGATTGCATATGTTGACAGCACAACTGGACTATTATTGGCAGCGGCGGAAAATTCACGGCGGCGCTCAAAGTCCAAGAATACGGCAGGTATATGTATGTCAGGGCCTGGCAGGTCATCGCATTGCGCTCCGATATGTACGCCCACTCGCCCGACGAATTCCACACCTTCAACGAGAAGGGAGGGAGGAAGGTCCCGGTGCGCTCGGCGGGGCGGCGCATACTCTTTGCTCTGCTGTTTGGGTCGCTCGGCTGCTCGATCGGCTTCGGGTTCGGCGCGACATCGTGGGGCTGGGGCTGGCCACCGCACCGGCACGGGGAGGAATGTGTTGCACATTTCGACCTGCCGAGACCACTCTTTCTCGAGGAGGCGCGTGTTGTCACTGTTACGGCCCATGCGCCGGCATCGAGTGCCGCTGCTCTTCCACAGGACGACACATCGGCGACTAATGTGTCGGCACTGTTGAACGGGCCGCCGACGCTTGCGTTCAAAGGTGCGGGTACATTTCATTTAACTGGACTATATGCTGAGCTGGAAGACAGACAACCTACGGCCGGGGGTTCAGTACATCACATCGTGGCCGGGGTCCGGCTGGAGTGAGCCCGCCGCCTTTTGATGCGTTTCGATTGCTGACCTCGTTGCGCTGTGCAGCGAATGATGTGGTGCTCTATGTACGGCTCGGTATCATTATTCCCGTTCTACCACTGTCTGATGTATGGGCTACAGATGAACCTGCTATATCTTGCCCTCATTACCGAGCGCGTGCCGGTAATCCCATACTTCACTCCGACACATGTTGGTTTCGGCGCGGCCCCGACGTTGCCATTTGGAGAGGTATTTGACGTTCCCCGGTTGCAGAAGGCGATCCGGACATCGATACTCGAATGGCATCAGGTTAAGGTATGGAACATTCACCTGGGAAAAGTTATCTTTCGGTGCGCCTAAAAAGCTTGAGGCTTTTTTCCATGGCATATCTTATATTTTATCTTATCTTATCCTATCTTATCGTCTTAACCGAAACATAACTTTCCCATTTTCGATTGCACTCTGCTGAGGCGGACTCTTTATGTAGGACCCAGAAAGTGAAATCGTCGACACGCTGGGGTGCTGGAATACTTGGCAGGCGGTGCAGAACTTCAATACGGAGTCACACTTTACCAGCGCAACCCGGCGCCTCAAGCTGGATGTGTCGTATACGACGGCACCGCGATTGATCAAGATGGATCAAGGGAACGAAGGCGACCCGCACGCAACCTTCTGGGGCCTTGCGGCGCTCGCGTTTCCCAACACGCGCACTTCAAACCTGCAGGCCCCTGCGCTGTCGCCCATTCACGGCGCGTCGCTGCCACCGGATAGCCACCTTCTCTGTTTCGACCAGACTTATTTCGTCGGCGCACATGGGGTGAGAACGCGTGTGATTGCTCTCCCCACCCGACTGGCCTGAAACGATTACCCAGGGACATGAATGGGAGTCGGACTATGGACCTGCGTGGCGCTTCGTAGGTCGTCATATGTATTGGACGCCGAAACTCTTGGAGCTTGCGGACAGATATGTTCGGGATGCCCTAGTCGTTGCCCCATATGAACCAACGCCACCGGTACGCTCCCCATTCTCCGTTCCTCCGCCCTTGCCAACGCCCACACAGTACATAGCGGTGCACGTCCGACACGGCGACTTTGCGGGCTGGTGTGACCGTCCGCTCAAAGACTGCTTTGCTCCCCTTTCCGCAATCGCGCGTCGTGTTGACGAGGTGCAAGCGGAGCTGTGGGAGACCAAGCGCCTGGTGGTGGACCGCGTCGTGATGACGAGCGACGAGCAGGATCCTACATGGTGGGACGAGGTCTTGGAGCTCGGGTGGGTGCGGCCGGACCACTCCGCGACGGCCGAGGTCCACGGCCAATGGTACCCGATCCTCATCGACGCCGCGATACAATCGGGTGCTATTGGATTTGTCGGGACGGATCAGTCAACAGTGTCGATAATGGCCAGAAAACGCGTTGCAACTTGGCAGGGCGGGGCTGTTCGGACGGTGCGGTGGGGTGCGCCAGGTATGTCGTGCGCTGTCGTTCGTTACTTTTTTCGCTGACTTTGTTTTACGAATCCAGGCGCCGATGACCATTGATCAGCGCAGGACTGAGATACTATCTGATGCCATTTAGTTTTATAGTGATTGCGTAGCCGAGTGAGCAGTCCGGTCCTTTGGATAATGAATGTAATGCAGCCACGACTTGGACGTTGAAGTCTGATATCCTACCAGTAATTTGACTATGAGACTTCCCGCGAGGCGTAAAAAGATCTGGGCGAGTGAGTGGTAACTGGCATTGCTTTTGTTTAGTCGAAATTTCCTCAGTGCAAAAGTTGTCGATCAACCACCATCTGGCCATTTCCCCCTCTGAAATGGCGAAGCCCAAACGGATCCTCTTTGTGCTGGCCATTTGTGCAGTCTTTTCCATTATGACCTTCCGAGAAATGCCAGACGGCGACCCAGAAATGCCATCGAATAACTGGCGGCGGGAACTGGACAATTTCGAGTTCGAGTGGCCAGGTCTGAAGCCCACCGGAGCTGCCCAGTCGCCCCTTGGACTCTTCGAAGGGCTGCCTTCTCGCCGCATCGTGGTAACCGGCGGGGGCGGAAATATAGGTGCGCTTGCTTTCACATTGCTCACCCCCAAAAAAGAAATAAAGTCTTCAATAATAGGGAAGCACCTCGTTCGGCGACTCCTGGCATCCCACACCGCAGTGACAGTCGTAGACCTCATTTTCAACGTTGAAGAGCACGACTATGCAGATCCAACCCTCCTCACCTGGATCACCGCCGATATCCGCAACGCGACAGCTCTTGACCACGCTCTCACCCCAGATGTCATCGGTGTAATCCATCTCGCGGCTGTATCCCGAGTTCTGTGGTGTCTCGCAAATGAGCCTGATTGCATGGACGTCAATGAACGGGGTACCGGCGTCGTCCTCGCCGCAATCGAGAGAAAACCTGAAAGCTTTAGACCTTGGTTCATACTGGCGTCGTCGAAAGAAGTATACGCAAGGAAATCGAATCAAACGTCGCCCGTTGGGGATATGCCGTTGACCGTGTATGGCATCTGTGAGTTGCTCTTGACCAGCGTTTCTCAGGCTTACGGTTTTTGCTACAGCCAAGCTGAAGGCGGAACAGGTTCTTCAAGGTCATGCTCATCATGTCGACACTTTCAGCCAACGGTCGTTTCAAGCAGTTGTCCTTCGAATGTCCTCTGTATACGGCAGCCTCTATGATCACAAAGACCGCCTCGTCTCTACCCTCGTAAGCCGCGCACTCGCCCATCAAACCCTCCAGATTATTGGCGGCGAGCAAGAAATTGATTTTCTGTATATCGATGACTGCGTCAATGCGTTCATTCTCGCGGCTACACGGCTTGAGCGCAAATCACGGACTTTCAAGGACCCACAAGTCACAGTTGAAGTATTTGACGTATCTGGATCTGGATCTATCGTTCTTCAACATCTTGTCCACAAAATTCTCATTTTAACTCAGTCCAAGTCGCCCATCCAAACGTTCCAGCGAGACAAACGCTTTTCGGCCCATTACATCCGATCTCCAAAGAAAGCTGCGCTTCCTGGATATTCCTCCAAGATTTCCCTCGACAGTGGGCTCATTCGCTTAGTAGGATTTCATCTAGAGCAATCTGCTAGCTACCTCCAGCAGAAAATGGAAAACGAGTGCGCCCAAGAATCTCAACCTCATGTTATTGCCAATCAAGACCTCCTCAAACTGGATGGGTGTCAGGCTAACCTGCTCATCGATATCCACTCCGAGATATGGTCCTTGGCATTCGATAGGAATCCCAAACATCCTGAATCTCCGGACGATATGGGTCCGGGAACTCCCGAAGATTGGGGTCCCATCTGGGTAATTTCTGAAAATATCATCCCCGATATCGTCAAAGTCGCCATCGAATCTCGAGAAGATAGATTCTTCGTCCAAATTTATGCCGATCGCACTTATGCTGCACACCGACTAGGTGTCTTTGCTCCATCTCTTCCTGAATTCACCAAGGGGTTCATGTTCGACCACATCGAACCTGATCACGTAGGCGACACAGCCGTCGTAGAGTGGGAAATGATTGTCAATCAGATTGAGGGGTCGTTTAAACTTGTACTCCCCGATTCTGGTTACCAGGTCCAGCCGCCGACAATATACGATGGATGGTTCGCCTGGATTTCTGCTGACGTAGAAATCTATCCCTTTCGTCTCATCCCCATATGCTGCCCCGCCCCGCCACCGTGGCCATTCTACGAGCAAGATCGTAAGCCCCATTTCCTTCCCTCTGATTGGCGAGCTCATAATCCTAATCATTTCAGCTATCCAACACAGTATACATCTTGACAGATCCTCCAAGCTGCGACCGTTCAACAAGACCATCCCGCAGACGATGTGCCTCCGCGTAGCATCCGCTATTACGCATGTCCAGCAGGCCCTAGCATTTCTTGGAGAAGTGCGTCGGAACGGTATCGTCGGTCATCCCCGCCAAATGGGTAGTGCAGCGGATTTCGTTGACAACGGACGCATCCCCTGCTCGAACGATTGCAACCATCCCACTATCTGCATAGACACAGGTGACTGTGCTTGCATGGCATCGATCTTTTGTCCACCACTGGACCGGTTCCCATTCTCATCTTCTTTGCACACCACAGTCATCACTTATCCCTCCCCTTGGACCGACACCGCGAATGCGTCGCTTCTACAGATAGTAGAGCGTTCGTCGTGGTTAAACGTGCTCCGGCCAGAGGCTACCCGCTATCTTGGCGCCGAACCAACATGGCCGTCGGTCCATATCGCAGCCGTCGACGCTACTAGCGAATCGATGCGAGGACCGAGGCTGGAATCCGTCGCGCGACTCTTGGATCGAGATTGTTTTCTCCGCGGACGCTTCAATGGAACTCGCTTTACGCGATCAGGGTGTAGCGGTCGATGATGCGGAAATCATCTTCCAGCCATATTACCATGCCCGCATGTGGACAGGTAAAGGTGAATTGGCTGCCTTGCTGGATCAACTAGCAGTCAACTACCCAAATCAGCCGGCTCAAGTTGTTCTTCCGCTCACTTACGACTGGGCCGCTTGCATGTTCTTCACCTGGTTGGTTTAGAACTTCATTCTTGAAGCGTTCATAGGCTCATCATTGTTTCTCAGGACTATTTGGGAAGTACGACAAAGCTTCCGGATTGACCCTGCACTCAGGGATGTAGTTGTGTGGAGGTGTGTGTGTTGGAGAATGGACTTTTCGAGTCCTCGCTGATATGTCCGCAGCGTTATGGGAGACTTAAATAGCCCCTGTTATCGCCCTCATCAGGACGTGGTGTAAGCTGCACACTCAATCCGAGGATCTTTCGCTTATGTATGTACCCGTAGTATCCCCCCTCGCAGTTGCAGGACAAGGGAACTGCGACCGGCGTTCTCTGATCCAGCCCAAATCCGCCCTTCCGCCGAGCGTACTACTCTCGTTCATTTCTCTGGAACGACATGGGGCAGTGGCGGAAGTCTGCGGAGAAGAATCGTTTGCAAGCGGCCAATTCCAGACGAGGGGCTCACGATCTTCGAAAAGAGTCGTGCAGAGATGGGCTTCAGTGATGCTCCGCCTTTGGAGGCTAGATGGCAGAAACCGCGATCGCATGCCGATTATGTCTCCATCCTGAATAACACCATCTTCTGTGCTTCCCCTGCCGGTGTAGCCGGTTCGTCGCTTGATTATTTTCCGCACATGTTACGTACTTAACCAACTCTCAGGCTGGGCACCGCGAATCGAAGATGCGATCTTCTCCGGTTGCATCCCCGTCCTTTTTGATGACTCTTCACACCTCCCTTTTTGGGAAATGTTAGACTGGAGCAAATTTAGTGTTCGTGTCTTCACACACGAGGTACAAAACCTAGAGAATGTTCTCATGGGCTATTCTTTACGGGAGGTATATCGCTTTCTCCGATTTTTCTTGAACCGGACTTGACCAGTTTATTTTTCAACTAGATTCAGCTGATGCAGGCCAATCTCATCCACATTCGGGATATCTTGATGTACCCTTTGGACGATCATCATTCGGAAATGAATGTCCTTCGCAGCCCACTATCCTTCGTGCTTCATCAGACCCGGTGGCGTTTATCAACGAAATGGCCGACCTACGATGATTGGCGTTGATGGATTTTCTCTTTTTACGATATATCCAAGTCAGAGAAATGTATTTGTTCGTTATGTATTTAGTTTTCTTTGGGACATCAACATCAACGGGTATTTCCGTCGGATCAAAGCGCCCCGAAAGGCACACGGTCAAGTGGTGGAACCTGTGAAGCGTTCAATCTTCACTCATCAATATTGTGCCAGTACATTTATTCCCTCAACGTTTTACAGGTCAAAGATTCTCCTTCAAGCCGACAAGTCATCTACATGTGGGGAGTTGTGTTTCAATGGTTGTCAGCTCCTACACTTCACCATTCTGGAAAGAGTATGTTAAAGGATCCGTAGAATCCTCACGGATACAACAACTTGATTTGCTGTGGCACTCATCAGTCAAGAGAGCGTGCGCCAAGTTATTTACTCACTCCAAGGAAAGACGGGCCACGCCGTCATATACTTGAGTTCTGGTCTCAGATTATCTGCAAGGGTGATATATATATTAGGTTTCTGTGCCAGTGGGCGGATGGTCCACAAAAATTAAACCTCGAAATGTCGAAGTAGGTACACCATTAAATACCGGTGGAGCTTCGTTGGGAGTTGCGTAGTTGTGATGTTCTCGACATACATCGGCTCTGTGGTCACCGTTACATCCGGTGAATGGATATAATCTCCATGCGAAGCACATTTAATCTTTAAGACTCCTGCTGGCCACACGAAGATCATAGCAAGTGCCAAGTATGAGGCCAAAACGGCCGCAGTAAGCCTCGTGGAGTATCTTAGTAGCGGCGTTCTGTACATGATGGATGAGAGAGAGAGTGGAGTCTCAGACCAAAACTTAGGGGCTTTTGTAACCCCTTTAAGAAATCATTTAGAACTATTCGTCAGGTGACCGCGACAGCGTTGAAAGTTGAACCCCGCAGTTGCCCCGCAGCCTTTCTTTCAAAATGAAGGCGCCTGCTAAAGGTGGTATACACGGACCGAAGTGACATTCGGCGGAGCCTGCTCCAGCCCGAAATTAGGTCAGAAAGTCGCGAAACTGCTGCCCCACGTCGACTGTCTTCTTCAGCAGGATGTATTCTTTCGGAAATACGAAAGAATACGAAGCCTTTTGCTTGAAGCCCATCTTACTAAATTTCTCATTGGTCCCCTCGACCCATTCCCTCTCGCCCGTTCTTCGCGGGCGGTGATGATTATTCTGGCATAATGCGCCGGCCGATGGTTTATCCGAGCCACGAAGAGATACCCATAGGTGGGCTGGTGCCTTCAGCAGCTGGGGGGCACATACGTGGCCCCGCATTCGCACATTGGCGGAGGGAATGTGTTTAGGGCGATGGCGGAGAAAGGAACTCCGAACAACGCGCGGGCGGTTTCGGCGGTTTTGGCGAGGAATGGTATTATGTTGAGGACTTGTGCGAACGCGAACTTGCTGGTGCTCGCCATGCTCCCTCGGACGCTCATGGGAGAGCATAAATCAGATTAAATCTATGGCTCGTCACTGCCGTGTTCTGTCCACTGTTGGAAATCACAAGGACGCAGAACGCCCCATCCTGTCCAACGAAAATCGTTGCGTTCATTACCTTCGTTCTGGAGCGAAGAGGCTTGCGGGTTTTATCAATGTCATCTACTTGGATGAGCTTCAGGAGCTGGAAAATCGTATTGAGGACGATCACGATCCGGTTCGGGAACGTGATTTCCGGTCCCTTTAAAAGCTTTTATATAAATCTTCCATGTAAGGCGCGATTGTAAGTAACCACCGTTAACCACCCTTTCCCCTCACGAATGACGACCCCGGAACCAGCAGAGTGGCATGAACAAATTGCTACTGCGCTCGAGGTCGAGCGGTTTGAGGTAACTGGCTTTTCCAATGTTCCGGAGTGATATTTACTGGTTGTCCGGCGTTAGGTCGACTTGTATCGCAGCAAATCTCTGTGGCTTCCAACTAGGGCACGCGGGGTTTTTGGCGGGTAGGCGATGGGATGTTCTGAACATGACCTCAGTCTGAATACGTCGCTCAATAGACAGGTCATCAGCCAGGCCCTGGTGGCCGCAACCAATTCTGTGGACCCCATCTTTGGCCTGCATGTACGCAGCTATCTCTCTTTCGCAGTCTTTTCACTAACCCGTTTCGTAGTCGCTCCATGTGCTTTCCCTTCTCCCCCACGTCGAGAATGATTGAAGTTGATAAATAAATCGCAGTGCTACTTCCTCATGAGCGCATCTGCGTCCGTGCCAATCGTGTACTTTGTGGAGCGGCTGCGCGACGGGAAATCGTACCTGACGCGCGCGGTCAAGGCCCTGCAGAACGGGCGTGTCATCTTCATGATGATGTGCTCATTCCAAAAGGCGGAGCCGTGGCAGCCTACCGGGCAGTGGCGCATGCCGCCGAACGTAGCCCCGCCAGAGCAGTGCCCCCTCGAGGAGGACCGCTATGCGGCACTGCTCAAGAAGGACGGCGTGCACCCCAAGATACAGCAGATTTATCGCGACTTTATAACTGTGCGTGCACTGCAAGATGCTTGTAGGGTGCTAATGATGGTATTTCGTACAGGAGCGGCTGCGAAGCCCAATTGCAATCAAGCTCGCGGTGGATAACGACACCGCGCACACGTCCCTTGGGGGCATCACGCGCTTCATGTACTGGATGCAGGCGCGCGACATCCCCGCGTATGACGCGCCGTTCCAGAAAGTGGGTACACGACTCCAATCCGACTTCAATCTTTAACCTGGCCCACAGTGCATTCTGGCCTACCTGTCGGATCTATATCTGTGCGTCTGATCTCACGAGTCGATAGCTGTTCAGAATACTGAGGATCCTCACAGGCTGAGCGCGGCGTCACGGACGCTGGGGTTGGAGCGCTTCGGCAAAGGCCCGAACGCGACGAGCATGACGGTGTGCATTCCCTCTTTGCCATTGTGTGTCTTCTACTTACGCTTCCGTCCAGTCCACGATTGACCACTCGATATGTTTCTATGAGTGCGTATATTGCATTTTCAGTCTGCTGACTTGATTTATTTGCCGTTCGCAGCAACACGTTCGACACTGCGGACTGGCTGCTCTACGTTGTGCGTATCGCTATTTTACTTCGGTGCTCGATTGAAAATTCACTATGTTACATAGATGGCGTCGCCGCGCGCCGCGTCGGGGCGCGCGATCGTGTACGGGCAGGTACGTTCTTGTTCTCGTTCCTTCAGTTCTTAGTTTGGGCCTGATGTAGTTGTCTTGGGCAGTTATATACGAGGACGGGAACACTGGTGGCGGTAACAACGCAGGAGGGGGTGGTGCGCGCAGATAGACGGGGCCCCGAGGCTAAGCTCTAAAGTACTGATCTATAACATAATTCATTCCATATTTTTATATCCAGTGGCACCTCAATGCAAGAAATTGCGCTGCTGGTGAAGAGCACTCTAGACTGGTAATGAGAACCAAGCACTCTCCCCGCCGGTAGCCGTAACGAAAGCGTGCGTATAACACATCCGCAATTCTATAAAGAGAACAGAAAAATATGACTGTACGGAACCGAGACGGTGTGTTCCAAGCAGGGTAGATCCCAAGCATACTTTTGAGGGTGTAAATCTCGATACATGGACAGGCATGTAAATCAGACGAGTGAATACATGGACGGCATGTGCGGGAGGGGAAAATGCAGATATTGCTAGAGCCAATGCGAGTATGTAGTGAACAGCAGACGCAAAAGACCTAGTTTTTCCGGCGGAACGAGCATCCTGCAGGGGTGGGCGTGTGATGAGCTAGTGCGGAAAGCAGAAGGAAGAACGGGACTCACCCTCAGTCAGCCGTGCTTTGCCGCCGGTGGGCTGGCAGAGGACACTTGCACACGAGCCGCATAGGACTACCGTGTGTGCATGGGAGAAGACGGTGGTGATGGTGAAGCAGCCTGGGGCCAAGGGGGGTCAGGTATATTTTTTGAAGGCCCTAGAGTTGCGTACCGGGGCATTTGACGTCCATGAAGTAGGAGTTGGGGGATTGTACCAGGCGCTTGAGCTTGTGTTGGCGCTTTTCAAAGTCGGCGGAGGGGTTGAGGAGGTCGACGGCGAGAGTCTGAAGACATATTTGCGGTCAGCTCGGCTGGCTGGCAGCGACGATGAGGCATACCATGGTGGACGAGTTTTGGGGCACGCGAAGGGAGGAGAAAAGCTGCTGTACAGTCCCGTGCACTTCTTAAGTAAGCAATCGGTCCCGATTCAACCAAGTCAACGCCACCGGACGCAATATTATTCAAGTGTCGGGCCCGTGTGCTCTGTCTACTTTACATTGACCGCTACAGAATGTCGGACTCGATGAATTTCTCCACAAATTCATGTCAACCTCCTCTTCATACTTTTTTGTCTCTGACAAACATTACACAACACACTTCACACTTTCTAGCTCACTTTCTGAGATTGTCTGAAGTACTTATCAGCCAAGAGGCACACTTGGGGACCACCACAGACCACCACACGAGTCAACCTGCTGAAAGATGGTCTTTGCAAAGTACTTGGCGGAGACTCGATGATTTTCTCCACAACCTCTACTATGTTTCTTTTTCGAGTCGATCGAGCACGTATAAAATTGATTCGACCGCCATGCGGATTCTTACACGTCGGGATATTCATACACGTTCGGAATTCATGTGTTCCGCCATCTGTCGCTATGCTACAGAAGAGAATTACAATTGAAACGTCGCGTGAGATAGGAGCCCATTTTGTAACCTGGACGCCCGAGGCCAACGCACCGATACACGCCAAAGGACGCAGCGGCGGCTATCGCAGAGTTATTGTACTTGTAACAAAAGCCATTGTCGTCTATTTGGGTCCCACCACATCCATCAGAAATCTGCTTTGTGAACAAGGTCTGCTATTGTCCTCTCCTTGTACCCAATCCGGCTCTCTTCCATTCCACCACGCTCTCCGTCTATAAAGCCCGCCATCCCGCCACGAATCCATAGGTTCCGGCTCCCCCCTCTCCATCTACTTCCGCGTCTCATATAGGTCAGTCCCTCAGACAGGGGCTTATTTATAACTGCTAATATACCCACTTCAGACCCCCCGCTTACCCACGACCGTTATTTGCTTTCTCTTATAAGCCTATTTGCTTTGCATATCCACTCTCGCTCGTCTATCTCTCTCTCTCTCACGTCTATCGTCTCCGTCGTCTTCCGCGCGCCCACATACCGCATACTACCACACCCCATCGCCGGACGATAATATTTCGCTTGTCTACCATGTCTGCTTCATCCAGCCTGTCCGCCACAGTCGCCCACGCCGTCTCTTTTTTGACCCGTCCTCTGCTCAAGTCTTATCCTTCCGCCACCATCGCAAAGCTCCAGATTGTCCTGGAAGCGAACCTTGTTGCGCTCTATGCCCCATTCTGGGATGTAAACGATCCCCTCCGCGGGTCAGGCCGTCGCTGCCTCACCTTGTCCCCCGACTGCCTCCCGCCGCGTGCCGTTTACGCCGCGTGCGTTGCCGCAGGAGTTCAATGGTTCAACTGGATCTCTCTCCTCGGCGGGCATGCCTTTGACCTCTTCTGTGACCCCGGTTGCGTGTCCATGCGCTTGGATCCCAAGCGCAGTCTCGTCACCATTTGGGCTGACGAGATCCCTTCCCCAACCGCTGCGAGGAACGGCGAAGCCCGCATCCAGGCATCCATCGACCAGCAGGTCGAGGCTCGCGCCATGGCGTATGCTGTAGACCAGCGCAGAAAAAACCGCTGCCCAGCTGCTCTTGGAGAACGACACGGAGTCGGACGATCAGCTTTTTGCTGCTATTGCCGACGAGGTTTGCGCACCGACATGGATGACTCCGATCCTCGCCGAGTTCCCCAAACCCCGTTCGCTCTCCCCTCTATCTGCCATCTCATCACACTCGCGCTCCAGCTCCCGCTCGTCCAACTCGAGCTCGGGCTTCTCCTTCTCTTCAGCCGACTCCTCTCGTTCGTCGACGTCGGGGTCAGGCATCTCTTTCGCCTCCAAGTCCGGCGATGAGAACGCGCACC
The DNA here is from genome assembly GCA_029281795.1 of Mycena crocata. NCBI lineage: Eukaryota > Fungi > Basidiomycota > Agaricomycetes > Agaricales > Mycenaceae > Mycena > Mycena crocata. The sequence goes on along the minus strand of JARJCP010000088.1, from coordinate 168,786 downwards.
TGAGGCAGTCACGGCGCGAGCGCGCTCGTCAGGCACGCGTTTACATCGACACGTCCAAGATCGAGCCCACTATTTATGACGCTGGCAAGACGACCACATTAACCGGTGGTGTCATGCTGGGCGCCGGCCCCAAAAAGGCCGCCCCCCGCCCCGAAACCCACGGCTGGCGCTCGCCCATGCGCATCTAGACGCATGCAGTGCTTTATAACCTTCACTTCCCCCAACGCCCTTTACGACGACTAATTCTCCGACCTTCGACGCCCCTCACGAAAAGCAGCGCTAACATAATACAACGACACTACATCCACATTCTCTCGGACTCTGGATCATTCATCGACACTACTCTACGTCTTTCAATCTTTTCTTCTTTGCATTTCACACTCACATATTGTGCTCCATCATTCACCACCTGTTTTTTTATGTTGTCCACTTATGATGTAGCACCATTCACCGCCCACCACCGAGTTGCCGGACTCGCTGGGCTAGCGTAATTTCGTTTAATCTGCCTTTGCACGACCTAATACTTCAGGTTTGTCTTTACTACGCTGTACTCTACCGTCGATAATTTGCCGCTCGCTCGCGGCCTGGTGTAATACATAACAAACACAATTGTCTTGGACTCCATCTGTGCCAGAAAAATTGCAACTCTAATTCTGGTTCCGCCTATCTGCATCTGCTTAGTATAAACACGGCACTCCAAGAAAACAACGATGATCATCTTTGCAAACTCGCCCACTCTCCGCGCGTACTGGCTTCGACTGCATACGGCAGCACCCCAATTTATCCCCCGTCGAAACTGTACTCGCTTGCTGCGTACAATCATTTGCGACGACACTGGGGGTGGCGACTTGTTGAATTGGTGGTTGAGGCAGGATTAATGCTTGCACATAGACGCGTTACGCGCGTATCGAGAGTTGCTGTTTTCTTGAGGTCACTTGACAGTTCCAACATGGCTGCAGGGAGCTGCAGGGCCGCAAAAGTATCACAGGATGATCTTCACCCGTCGTGGTTCTTCAAGTGCCGAGATAAATTTCGCATAGCAAGTTTCATTTGTCGCCAACCGTCCACGCTTCGAGGTATAATTTTGAAGGCGCTAAGTTTGTGTTACTGTCAAGAAGTAGTACCGACCGACAAAGTGATTTTGAAGGACTAATACATATCGTCAGAAAATCACCCCCGGTAGAAGTAGCGAGGCTGAATGAGCCTATCCGAGACCACCCAGTGGTGTAGTGCTCTCGTTCCTTTTGTCAGCTTATGAATACTTTGGACATTAGCCTCCAAGTACGGCACCATTCAGACACGAGGATTTGGTGTAGATGCTTTGTAGACGCGTCGTGGGTACTCAGTGGCAAATTGCAATGGGATCGTCGCGGTGGTCAAGTCGTGCGCTTAGATCAGTGTTGGCCCGAACACCGAAGCCTTCAAAAAATTGGAGCCCTCCAAAGGCGTTCAGGAAGGCCTCCAAGAATTTTCAGCCTGCCTTGGAGTACGAAGCGCGGTTGGTTCGCGGATGAAATTTCCGCAAACCACTTGGGCTTTAGGGCCATTGCTTCGCATGGCAGAACGAGTCGGGTTTTTGATACTGTCAACAGATAACGGGGAAATCCTGAGTCTTGGTTTCTCAATGACATCATGGTAGCCGTGCATATATCACGGCCACCGCGTTCTTCTCTCCGCATTTGTGAAGAGACATTGGGTCGACCTCTTGAATATTACCTTGTGGTATGCAAACTCCTCTCGTTCCTATCCCATCGTGGAACCAAATTTGGCCGTCTGGATCTATCACCTTCGCAGTGAAATGGCTCTGGCCTCCATATATTATACCTCTGATTCGTAACACCCTTAGTCCAGCGGTGCTTTCAAGCCTAATATCCCGATTGAAACACAGCCTAGGGTGATTAATGTCAAACCAGATTATTGGTGGAATGTCTCTAATTGTTGCCCTCATGGTTAGTCTTGTGTTTAATCCGTTTACGTGACAGGCGGAACAGGCTTCTCTTCCGCGAGCAAGATATTGATCAAGCCATGATTGCAAGGTCACAGAGTCGGGGTATTCTCTTCTGGGGCTCAAGCCTGCCGACATGTACGCTTCTAACATTCCATAAGATCGACGGTCCATGTGTCCACACTCATCACAGAACTGTCTACCCACCGCATAATGGGCGCTCGGGAGTACCGCCATTGCTATTCTGTCTACCGAAGACATGTTTCGGCCATAAGGGAACGATCCCGCATCCTTTGCGTGCAATGTTCGTCTAATCAGGTCACGACATTTTTCAAAAGTTATTCTTCGGTCTCTAACCGAACCCATTAGAACAGCGAAGTCAGCGAGGATTTGTCCTAGACGGGAAAAATATACGCTCCATACTGCTGGATTTTGCAACCAAATGTTGGCTAATATAGTGAAAGTCGCGTCGTAACCGCAACTGTAATCTGTGCTATCCCATATCAGCCCAATAGGACGAATACGGCTTTCCAGAGAAGCCATAGGCGGCTCCCTTCGTGGCTCTCCGTCCATTTGTTTAGCTTTTTTCCGGGGTGCTTCCTCATTCCTATTCTCTCTAGGTCGTTTCGGGGTCTCACGCTGTTTCATCAGGTTGAGCAAGAAGTCTGGGTTTTTTTCAAGTTTGAATTGGGTACTTTGTTCCGATCTTTGGGAGTTCAATCCCACCGAAGTGTTACCCTTTGGTTTCACATATTTGCCTGTCGGTTTCCATTCGCTGTATACAACTGATTCAGGTATCCTAGGTCCCATCTTCGGATTCCATCTCATTGCTGGATGGAAATGGGCGGGATCTTTGTGGTTTGTCTTCCAGGCATAAAAGGAGCGGATAAGACGCCTCCTGTATAGACCAGTAACCGACATTGGTAAGGTACCCTGGTATCTGAGGCGAGTGATTTCATCCAGAATCTCGAGTTCTCTCAATTCTTGCCTCAAATAGCCGGAAATTCACCGTACCTTCAGCTGTCTTGCCTCTTGACAGGGCCACATAATAAGATCGGCAGTCGTTGCATTTGGCAAGTTCGACTGGGTTCTTGATCCTGCTCTTGCCTTGCGAAGTATAATCAGTCATTCCGAAGTTAAGCAGTACGATGACTTGCTCTCTTATAACTGACAGCAACGTGTCATCTGATAGCAAGCATGTAATATGGGTTATTGTACGTGTCAGAGGCACGACATTGATAGGTAATCCTTCTATCTGAATGTCTCTAGGTGGATTAACTAGACGAACGAACAGTGTATCAAGAACATTCTGACCTACGGGCCCCATAGATGAGGTCCATCCGCAAACTTCGGCCTCTTGTCCTTTAGTAATGCACAGTTCCGTCGCATTATTGGCTCGCAACATCACAGGCATACCCATGCAAATGGTAAGCTTTCCAGGTATGAATTCGTTGGTTGCGGAGGGCGGTGCGTCCCAGAGCTTCTTCTGTAGATTCAAAGACATTCGTTTGATTTCAGACTGCTCGCAGCCTTTCCATTTATTTTTATCGACCGAACGCGACGAGATCCTGTCGATCGAGAAAAATTCAACCAGTGCTTGATTATGATCCCTCGCAAAACGTTCTGCGCCCATCTTGTTAAGTGAGTCTTTTTGGCTGTTTCTGCCCGTTATTATTGAAACATTTCTAATGCTTGCAGCGTTCAGTTTAGGATTTTCGGGCCGAAATCCGGCTATTCGAGATTCAAGAAAGTGGATGTCATCGTCCGTACATGCGCCGAACCTCATATTTGTTAACGCTGTTCTCAACTTGTTATCTGCTTCTGTCTGGGTGGTTTGTCGCATGTTCTCCCTCAACATAACTACTGTATTAAATTGGTGCCATAGGATCTTCCCCAAGACTGCGTTTTGGTTTCGCTGATCTAAAGCGTCTGAAACCTGAAGAGTTACGTTGCCGCTGTACAATGAAGGGCCGGACATAGGTGGTAGTTGAGCAAAGTCTCCTGCGACGATGACATTAAGACCGCCAAACGCTTCATCTGGCAAGTTTCGTGCCATTGAAGCCTGTGAAGCCAAAGCTTGTAGATCATTGCAAGATACCATTGATATTTCGTCGATGAATATATAATCTACTCCCTGGAGACGTTCGTTGACGGCAGCTAAGGTAGTGCCTTCATTTCGTATGCCATCAACATCGTCGTGATTTTTGCTTTTTGATTCACGAGCGAGTTTGAATACTGAGTGGTAAGTCGAGCCGTTCAGAAGGGCTGCAACACTACCAGTGGGTCCCAACATGAGATATCTAAAGTCTTCTTTTCTTTTAGCAAAGAACATGGCGATGGCTTTGAGTACCTGAGATTTGCCAGTTCCGCCCATACCACCTAGATACATTTTCAACGGCATAGTCTGAGGGCCCGAAGCATGGTCTGCAATAATTCTAAAAGCTCTGATCTGCTCCTCGTTCAGTTTGAACTTCATAATAACCAAGGATATAATATCTGAGTTAACAGCGGCAGGTACATTGGTGCGGTGAGAAAAGTAATCGAAGGGCAGAATACTTGTGCCGTTTTTCACATTTTTGATATTATCCTTCTCCGATGTGGTCGGCATATTCGACAGTTTGTTGGCTGTTAGATCTAGTCTTTGGTGTTTGACTATACTCTCCCACTCGGCCCTTGACTTGTTGGGAAATTCGATAGGCTCTGTATCCACATGTATTGGTTTACCGTCAATTGCATCGAGCCATCCGCTTGTTTCCATGATGTTCCTGATGTCCTTGGCCTCTCTAATCATCTGCAAAGTTCTCCTCCCTCTAGGACCGTCGTCGTCATTGTCCGGCATATTCTCGTCGTCTGAACCATAATCAAAATCGTTGAGATCGTCTGCAAATCTGTCCTTGTAGCTTTCAAATCCTGGTGGGAACATATTGAGTCCTGAACGTTTAGCTGCGGTTATTTTTTTCTTCATCTGAGCGTAATGATCATCTCTGGCGTCGTTGCATTCGTACCGGACATCGAAGTTTTTCATGAGCTCTCTTTGTCTATCAGTAAACTCGTGCTCCTTGAAAGCTTGTTCCCAAGTTGAAACTGCATCCTTGAGATCTCCAGGTTCCCTCCAGGGTTTGAATAAGGTCAACATTGTCATACAGTAGGCGGCCCGGTCACCTTTATCTGACCGAGGCATTGATCCACCTATAAAGTTAGGAATAATGCGAGACATTCTTCCGAAATCGCAAGAGACGGCATGGCTAGGGAATAGACCGTGACGCGGGAGAAAAGCCACCACAGTCTGGGGGTATGATGTATCAAACTCGGGCAAAGTCCCATGTGCAATGATATATCCCAGTGGGCCGTTGTCCAAGTGCATATGATATATTAATTGAACACTTGCCCAATTATGCCTGGCAGCGATCAGGCCTCCTGTACTGCGTCCCGTCGTCGTCGCGCACAATGAGGAGAGATATGTCCTTGTTTGTCTGATTGCTGAGATAATACATCAATTTTGATGACATCGTCGAAAGACTCTCGACGTCGCCAGCCACGATGAGCTCGTAATTACACGAAATTCGTACAGAAAATACATGAAAAATACAGAAATAAATACATGCACCTGTCGCAATCACCCCATCCCGCTACTCTAGATACAACGGATTTATTGGCCGATCTGCCACCGTAGGAACAGGCTCAGCGCCTTCATCATCACTGTCTGAGTCAGAATCGCTCTCCGACGAGTTATCCCTTGTGCGCACCGGCTCGCGCATTGCCTGCACCATCTCCCGCACCGTCTCCCGCACAACGCCCGGCTCTGCATCGCCCACAGAGCCCGACGCCTCGGCCCTGCCCTGCCGAATGACGGTGGGCAGATCCTTCCAAAGCTCAAGGAAGCGAGTGCGCGTATCCGTCTGGAGCTTGGCCTGCCGCATGGCGTACGCTGTCTCGCCCTCCAGCTGCGGGCCATCTGGCAACTCCCTCAGCCCCACCTGCTCCTCCCACCACCCCGACCGCCACGAGAGGAACTGCGCGACGCGGCGCATCTCCTCCTCCAGGAGGTCAATCTCCTCGGTCCACCGCAGAGCGCGCGCCCGGGCCTTGGCCCATTCAATTCGCAAAGCTGGGAAGGAACGGTCAGCTCAGAAAACGATCCCCACAAACATGCACATACCCTCGTTCATGGCCGTAGGCTCCCCCGGCTTCGGTTGCTGTGCCTGTGCAATCCATATCCAGGAGACCGGGAGCGGTTGTGCTTTCTTGGTCACCTTGCGCTTCTTCGTTACGCGACGACGATTCCGATGCCTTGTGGCCTTCTGCCTCTCAGGGTCGCCGAACGTCGCCCGCGGCATCCCTCTAATGTCGGCATCCAGCAGCGGTTTCAGCACGCGCTCCCATTCATCTTTTTGCAGCACTGGGCCCAGCACCACCAGCGCTGCACAAGCCGCGCGGTACTGAGCCGTCATGCGCCGGATCCGGTCGTTGCAGAGCTCAATCTTGTCGCCCGAGCGCATGTTTTCCCGAACTCCGCGCGAATATGCATCCTTGACCTTGTAGAGATGTGTTCGCACGAGGAGCTGCCGCCGGATCTCATCCAGAGCTTCGTTGGCTTGGCCAACGCGGAGGCGGTACTCGTGCTTCTGCGCCTCCTTGAGGATCGATGGTACAGCGCGGCGCGATGCCCCCGCCAGCTTCATGATTGCGGACGGAAGCCATAGCGTTATCTCGTACACCTGGACACCGGGCCTTGTCTGCGTCCGTGCCGCACGTGCTCGAGCAGCGTCCTCCCGTGTGCGCAGCGTGTCCACCACGGGGAAGAAGCCCCGCTGGATTTTGATCCAGGCGACTATCTTGCGACGCAACTTGCTGGTACGCTCGACCATCGTCCGGCTCTGGTCCTTCGTAGGGTGAGCACCGGCAGCTTTAATATCGGCTTGCACGGTTCGCCTGCGGATATTCCGTTAATGTCATACGATTTGGGACAGATAACTGACTTACTGTTGCTCCTCTAGTTGGAGGCCCATCGCTATGACCTCCGTGATGTGCATCCCATCCCGCACCGCACCTGCATCATCCGTCCCCGCCGCTTCCCTCGCTGCTGCCTCCACCGCCAGATCGTGGCGTACCTTTGCCAGGTGATCGTCTTTCCGTAGCGTCTCGAACGGGTTCGGCTTCGTCACATCTTTCTCCCACAGCTCTGCCATCTTGGTCCAACCCTCCACCGGCCCCTCTGCCATCCCTAGCGCTCCGGCGGACAAGGATGCCTCCATCTCGGTGAAGGCGGTTTTCATCTCCACCATTACGGGTACGCCGTCCGTAACCTTCTTGAGCATTACACGCCCTACCTCAATGGTCAATTGTAGGCTTCCAAGGAGCGTTGATGCGACGTACCCAAACCGATAATCTTCTTGTGATTGCCATCATTGAAATGGTTATCCAAGGCGTCGCGTCTCGCCCCTGGACCTTTCTCCTTCGTACTCGGCGCTAAGGGGTTTGTCGTCGCCCAACCGCGCTCCGGCGCTTCACCGTCGGTCTGGCCCACATCCCGCGTCAGGTTGAAAGAAAACCGGAGGTTACACTCCTCGATGTGGGCAGGGAAGTGGAATTTTGGGACGAGGAAGGTCATATACTTCCTGTCGCCCTCGAACCAGAGCGAGGGGGAATACTTGGACATTCGCACCCAAATATTTTTGTGCCATTGACATGCGATGTCATAGGACACAAAGAAACGGTCGATTCCGCTATCCACGATGCTTCGGAAGAACATGTAGTCCATATTAACGTATCTGAGCTTCCAATCAGGACCTATAAATCTCCAAAATTGATACACGTACCGTTCGCCGAGCTGTAGATCCCCCACACCAAGCGGACGCTTCATATTATGACGTGCGCAGTCGACTGTCCCAATACCAGACGAAGCCGTTCCGCGAGACTCGCGGTCCGGCTTGTCCACAGCGTCGTGCGCCACGCAGGTGCTCCTCTGAAAAATGTCGTCAGCAACTTCCAAAGAAATGCGGCCCAACTTCACTTACCTCCTGTGGCTCGTCCCAGTGCTCAGCTAAATGTGCCATGTACGCTTTCACCTCGTCAAAGAATGCCCATCCTGGGCCGAGTCCCGGATCAGCCTCCTCACTTGATATGTCCTTCCGTTTGAGACGAAAATTGGCGTCAATTGCCAGAAACAATGCATATAAAAACCTGAAATTGTGAGAGTCAGCGCCGTGTTATCGTTTGCCTGATAAGCTTACCGTTGGTCTTCGGGGACGTCCTTCCAGCCTGGCGGCATATTTTTGCCGGGTTGCGGACAGGCCGGGCAGAGGAGCGCGCACTGCCCTGCCTTCGTCCCCGTAGCCCCAGTCGGGTCATGCCCTCTGCCGGCGCGCTTCAACATCTGCAAGTGGTCCCAGATACGGGTCATTCGCAAAAACTCGTGATATCGATCCTGACATGATGTGAGCAGAATCCCGCTATAAGAAAGAACCAAGGGTCACCTTTGCGGGTGACAGGCCCGTATTGTCCGTCTCACGCGCAAGACTGTGATAGAATTCGTACGCAGAGCACTTGGACTCGAAACAGAGCAGGCTGAAGCGACGAAGCACCGAGAAAGTAGAAGCGGTGCGTGGGGCCTGCGAAGTCGCAGGTAATAGACCCGCACGCAGCAATTGAAGTACGTGAGACCCGCCACCGCATCCACAACAGTCCAGATGGACCTCATGCACCCCATGGTCGTCGACTATGACAAAATCATCCCCAGGGGCGCGTTCAGGGAGGGGACAAATGCGCTCCTTCTGATGCCAGTGGCCGAGTTGGATGCGTAGCCCGAGGTCCTTCCCCGTCTTCTTCTGAAACATTACGCCCGTCCAGAACTAAGAACGATTAGCGCCATAGAGATATTGTTTCGAGTAAACACACCTCAAAAGGGTGCAAGGGGTTCACCTGGTGCCTCTGCACCATGCAGCCCTTGCACAACATCTCCCCTCCAGATAAACACGCCTTACACCGGTATTCCGCCTTCTCTGCTGCACACCCCGGGCAGACGTCGTACTGTCTATGATCTCCACGGCCTTCCCAGCGCAGCAGCTCCTCCAGAAATTCGGAACGGTTCTCCAACATCCATTCACGGAGAGGGTAATCCTAAATCGCAAAGATTTAGGTGGGTAATCTCAAATAAAAACTCGACACGTACCGAGTCACGCATGTCGTGAGGCTCATCCGCGTCCAAATATGCTGGAATGGCGGCATCCTCCTGCTCATGAAGATCGAAATGCTGCGCCGCAGGAGCTTGCGGGGGTCTGTAGCCATCCGGATGAAGCAGCGGTGCCGGGAGTGTCTCAGGTGCGTGGGGTGCCGCTGCTACCTTGACGGAAACCTTGACCTTCCCGTCTAGACCGATGGTGGCTGCCTCACGGACAATCGCCCCGCCGGTGGCAATGAGCCTATCGGCAGCGCTGGTCCCGACGACCGACCCATTCTCTTGCGCCTCAGTCGGGATGTCGACGTGGCCGTGCCATTGTTTGCGCTTGAGGGACATAGCGGGACAGTGTCGGCGCGAATGTATCAGACAAGACAGAGAGCAAAGATTGCCGCATGGACGGGTGTCCAGCACCCGTGCATGCGGCTTTGCGGATTGGCGACAAGTCCAAAAGAGGAGGATTGTGCCATCAACAATCGCAAAATCATCACGTGCATCTCCCTTCCTTCTCTCTTCTTGAACACTACAATGTCGAGACTCAGCTATTGTGGGTTTTAATATAGACAGGAGGTTTCCCGCCTCATTTCCTTCAGTTACTTCACAACATGGCCATCTTCATCATGGCGAACGCTACGCAAATCTCGATTATACGTTCCTCACCAATCTGTGCGTACTGTCCATGTCCAAAATCATCGACGAACATTCACAGTTATTGTTCAGACTATCTCAAGCAGTCATATTCTACGATACCTGCTATCAACTCGACTGTTCCTCGGCTGCTATGGACAACCTGGACTGCGACGACCTTCCAGACCTCGAAGACACGGATGGAAACATAGTCCCCAAGGACTATCGCTGCGCCCAGAAACGCGTATGGCCGTTTGCCAAGCTGTAGTAGCATACTCATCAATTCGATTTCTTACAACGTTATGAAACGAGCACAGAATATTTAGTATTCAGATCGATGTTGCACAAATAATCGTAGGAACGTTCCTACACCAGCTCGGATAAACGACGCCGCACCCTCGCATCCTGAGACCACAAAAGACCCTGCACGCGCTCATTTCCCCTCATGCCCCGGGCTTGACGCGCCTTGTAACGGAGATTGTAAGCACGTTTGACCAGGTGACTCACGAGCTCATTGTCGAGTTCACCTTCAAGAGGTGCGGTGCTGCCACTCCAAAATAAGTCAGGATAGATCACCAAAAAGCCAACGAACGAGCACTTACGTCCTGAATTCTTCATGCGTAGTGAACAGTTTGATCTTTGCGGCGCGCTTGTTGCTTGGAGAACGCGAGGACCGTCCCTTTTCGAGGGCATGCCAACGGTACGCATCCTGTTGGATGCGGTCGTCCAGGATTGATCGGCGCTGCCCCGGGCCCATCTCTTTTGACGTATGTGCGAGCATATTGAGGTTCGACCATTCCCGCAGGACGGACTCGGAATCCACGCTGCGATCACAGATGATCGGGCGCTGGGACCAATGCTGCTGGACATCTACAACTTCACCCTCAGAGACCTCATCGTCGTAGCCCAGGTCCCTATGATTACACATCAGAAGAATCCAGGCCTCCTCAGCAAAGAGAAAAACTTGCATGGATACATCATCGTCCACCAGACTGTCGGGGTCGGGGGCTGGCAGAGCTTTTGCAAGGAAGTCGCTGCCAACGTGCTTCAGTTTTATTGAACGCTCAAAAGAAATATGAACATACTCACCTGAACAATGGCGGCCCCGGTGAGATGTCCCTCTTCACTGCGTCCATCGCGGTGTTCCACACCTCCGACTCCCACATCACCGTCATCTCAGCCGCGCTGCGCGCAATCTCTTCCTGCTCCTCGACCCGCCTCGCTGCTATTTCAGTCCGCCTCGCCGCAACTTCAGCCGATCCGTCGGGCTCCGAAATTCGACTGCGTTGGTTGTGTACATGTCCCGAGTCTAATCGAGTGAAGTCAATGGTAAGGGCGTCAGAAAACTACGGCCTACTCAAAAGTTTTCGCCTCTTCGCCATTGTACCCTGGGCTCGGTGCTCTGTTTTTCGTTGGTGCTCTGTTTTTCGGGGGTGCTGTGTCTGGACTCGGACCGTCGGTTTTGAATATCTCCGTGACCTTCCCAACCGGCGGTAGGTAGGTAGGTAGCGGAAAATTTCACCGCCATGCGATAATCACCCATCACCGCGTGTATGCCTCTGCAACATCAGAAGGACAAATTTATTTAGCGATTCCGACTTCGAAACAAAAGATCCGGGGTTGATCATGGCTGACTACTCCGTAATTTCTAAGCCAGTTAATGAGCATCGTAGAAACGAAGCCTCCACTCACCGTTGTTCAGATTGTACTCGATGCAAGCTACAATGCGCCGGTGCTCTTCATCGAGAAGCTCTATCTCCTCCTCCCATCGAACCGCCTTTTGCGCCAGCACCGTCTCCGCAAGATCCCCCGGCAATCAATCTTGCTCCCGGATCCGGATGGAGTTGAGGCGCACTCGTGCCTCAATCTGCCGTTGCTCCACCGTATGCTTCATTCTGATCAGCATAGCTACCACCCAAGAAAATCTGTGAGCCGTAAGCAACTCAGTATAGTCAATACCTACCTGTGTAATTGAAGCGCTGGGTACCTTCGTGCATTTCCATAGGTTAGTGGTGGGAGGGAACGTAGGAAAACAGAACCGCACCGGAACTTATATCTCCCACGCAAACGTTAATCACAATCTTGATGCCGCCTACTTTCTCCATTGGATCGAATTTCGCTTGTTAATGGCTAAGGTACGGAATATATTTAAACAGCGCCCAACCAGCTCGTCGGGAGATGGTGGCCACGAACAGGGCATAACGGACAGCCAATCAACGCGTCTAAAATATCTCTAAAAAAATTAGTCCCACAACGATTAATTGGAGAGAAAAACAGCGCACGATCAAAATGGCCGACCAATGGAAACGTTGCGGCAGTGTTGGTGCCCATGTCGGTGCTGGAGGGCAAGATGTGCGCGTCCAGGAGTTGCTGAGCGGGCGACTTGTCACCGCATCCACAGAAGTCGACTGTAATGTTATGAACACCATTGGTGCTCGTAACGGCAACGTTGGTGTCGGTTACGCGTTGAGGGCAGGTGCTGCCATCATGGCCCAGTGGGATGCGCATGCCGAGGCTTTGAAGCGTGTGGGGCACAAAACCCCGCGTTGGGCCGGCATAAAACTAAAATGTGCTCTGACATTGAGTTTCCAAAAGAAAGGCGAGACAGAGAAAAATCACCTCGATGCTGTGCAAAGGAAGTCTTGCATGCTGGGTGAGCACGCAGTTTTTGCAGAAGCGTTCGCCCACCGGGCACTCCCAGCAGCGATATTGAGACTGCTGAGCAGCGCACTTAGTGCAGGCCGGAGGGACTATGGCTCTGATTTCGGCTTCGATTCGGCGCAGTTCCTTCATGGAAGGGGCCTGCTTTAGTTAGTACAAAATAACGGACATTTTGTTCACGACCCACCTTAAAACCGGGAGGAGGCATAGTGGTCGAGTGCAAAAGTCAGACGTCCATTTTTGGAAGGATGGCCGTCTGAACTCAACATATGCAAACAATGTCGCGCTTGCTTTCCTTCTTGATTCTACCGATGTAACATGCCTGCGTCCGCTCCACCTACTCTTCCTGCCGTGGCCAAACAAGCCATTCACTTCGACGCATCGGACGAACGGGAGTACAACCCACCTCTCGACGACAAAACATGGTACCTTCTCTCGCCTGGAATGCTCTCTCGCAACAAGTGAGTGCTGCGTGCGTACTCAAAATGATTTTAAACAATGAACAGGGACAAACTCTTCGAAGTCATGCAGCACAGATTCGAGAACCTTGCGCCGGGATCAGACATCTCGGATTACCCTTGCTACGCTGCACCAACTTTCCAGTCCATTGTAGCCTTCCTGCCGCGGTGCCCGCACCTCAAGGGCCAGTTCGAGAAGAAGCCCAGCGGTGAGATGAAGCAGACCGGTCCTATTTACTTCGTCATTCATGGAATAAACGCAGTTCTTTTCAATCGGTAGGCTTCCTCTTTTTTACGACATTCTCACTATTGATGCTTCACTAACTGCCTGCTGCAGCGTCTCCGCCCTTAGGGTGGCTGAACTTTACAATGCCCCACTCGCTGTTATCCTCGCTGTTGCAACCCACGACGAGGCGGTGGAAATCGCCGCGAACTATCCACCACTGAACAATGTCGCCGTCCAAGACATCAATGGCATCAAGAAACAAGTTTGTGAGGCGCTTCGCGAGACCATCGGGGTACCTGTCGCTGTTGTGTAATGTCGTTCGTATGTAAAGCCATGCCTCTTCACTACCTTGCTATCCCTGAGTCGCTACCTTCAAATTGCCATCGTTCGCTTCGTTACCTTGCTGTTGTTTGTACTCTCCGTTACAGTATCAATTAAATGTACACATTTGATAAACAATACCCGTGCTACAGTCCCGAGCAAGTTACTTAACCCAGAGCCACCCTTCCCTTCTCCCTCTCGACACTGCCGGGCATTTAGGGACATAGCCCTCTGATATCGACAGTTACAAATAACGCCCTCTTTTAGCATCATCCATTACCTCTGCCCGCAGCAGCCCGCAGCCACAGCGCTGCGGGCTTAAAACACTGGCTTGAATCTTTCCACCTCAAGCAAGTTCTCATTGTCACCACCATGTCCTCTGCTGGTTTCACATACCCGTCCGACGCCGACTTCCCTCGCGATCTTGATCTCTCCAATCCATCGTATCTCCAAAGAATAGAGGACCCTACCTGGTTCATGACCTCTGCGCCGGCCTCTATCAGCGTTACTGCCCACATCTCTCGCGAGCGGTATGCCATAGACTGCTGGGGCGCCTTCAAGAACTGATCAGCTTTCAGTATGCGGATTACCGATATCTGGGCTGAGGAGCTCGAGAACCCTGACCCGGGTTGCGACCGAGCCGACTACCCCATTTTTGCTGCCCTTACCTTCAAGGACATTGTGCGCTTTTTGCCGCGTTGCCCGGGCCTGGAAGACCAATATCAGCGCGACGCTACGGGGAAGTTCCGGCTAGTCGGCATGCTATATTTCGTGGTTGACGGTTGTGATTTCGTTTTTGAAAGAGCGTAAGTTCAAGTTCTCTCAACTTTTAACCCAGCAACCTAATCCCTTCCTCCTCAACTCAGAAGCGAAGCGTACACCATGCTCCAGTGGCTGCCGGACCCGTTCGCTTGCATCTATGTCACGTCGGACAAGCACCTCGCTGAGCGCCGCGGCCATGAGTTCAAGGAGCCATTCGAATAAACTACTTTGCTTTCTACCACGCTACCTACAATGCTGTTTGCTATCCTTGCTTATCCAGTCCCACATTTCATCTCGCTACACTACCTTGCTATCTCACGTCGCTATGTACAGCTTGCTTCATGTTACATTGCTCTCCGAAACTCGCTGCTGGCTATTGTGACAATCTGAACGCGTGCTATGCCTCCGAAAAAGTGACTTCAAAAGGGTACTGAGGCTTGACTGGCTTTTTGCTGGGATAGAACTGAAGCCATTCCCGGCCAACGTTTCGCTCCTCCCACCCCTCGCGAAGATGCTTCAAATATTCGCTGCGCTCCTTGCGCACCTGCTCCATCACCACAGACTCGAGCTCCTTAGGATCGCGTGGGCGTTGTGTCATCGGGATAATGTGGCTACCTAGCCACATGAGAACTTCGGAGCTAGGAAGGTCTCTGCGCCCTTGAACGAAGTCCAGCACCTCTGTAAAAAGTTATGGGGATGTACATTCACAAATATGATCATTTTTCACCTTGCTTGAACTTCCGCTCGATTGAGCTGGCCTCGACCTCTGTTTGAGTGGCGGCGTCAGGCATGGATAAGTGAAAAAGCAATTTAGATTTCGGGGATACTATAGGCGATCATATCATATGCAAAATCTCATATTCCAAATCAAGTATCTACAGATGCGGCCACACGATCGCCCTCCAGCTCATCAACCTTAGAAAAAAGGCCCATCGCCCAGCTCCACCGGGCCCCCGGAACTCCGTCGAAGCGCTCCTTCGCCTCCGTCCCTACCTTTGTCGCCAGAAGAGCTTTGGCCGTCTGGAACCCGTACGCAGCCCAGCGGAACAGACCGCCGGCGGCATACTGAGTGATTGAGTGACGCGTTTCGTTGTCCGCGATGGGCGTGTTGCCATGATTCATGCAGCCGGAAGGAATTAGCATCGATGCGCCGCTGGGGAACTCGATCACAAGGCGGATCTGTTTGAGGTACATGTGGCCACCGCGTTTGTGATTGAAGTGCCCTCCAGAAGTGACGCCGCAGAAGCCGTTGGGTGCATTATTGAAGTCGCAGTGATCGAAGGAAAACGCATCGGGCCCGCAGTTGAAGGTCGCAGCGGGAAAGATGGAGTTGGTGAATAGATGGATTAACTCGGGCTGGTGCTGGAATAATGCCTTCAAGACCCAGCAATAATACCTGTAAAGCTTCGGCGCGTACATGGCAAAGCCCGCTACAATCCCATTAGCTAAATAATTAAAGGCGAGATGGATGTACGCACATGATTGAAATCCCATAATCCGCCGTATAGATCTATTGCGCAGAAGTCTGCGCAGGAGACGTCGGATACGGCGGTTGTTTCGCAAGTTGCCCGGGTGCTGTAACCTGCGTTAGTGCCAGTGTTTACAGATGAAAACCAACGGCGTACCCTTTGGCCCCCACCAAAACTGATCCCCGCCGTAATGGGGAAATATTTCCCCCGCCGGTGTCGCGAGGGGACCCAGATACCCTCGCGTTCTGCCCGGCGTCATGCATCCCTGAGCGCCTTGAACGCATCCTTGATCACATCCGTCCATTCCGGGTCGTCTGGGGTGCCGAGCAGTACCGCGATGATACGACCTTCACAGTCTAAAATGAGCTTCGGATCACTAGGGCAGGCAAGAGTGAGCAAGAGATACATCAGGAGAAGGACGACTTACCGCCCATTCCACTCAACATATTCATACCCTTCCTCCTCCAACTCAGCGGGCGTGTAGAAACGCTGCGAACCTTTGGAGCGCTTCCCAATCCAAGCCCCGCCGCCAGACTTGGGTAGATCCTCTGCATCAAACTCGACAGAATGGGAGGGCTGTTCGCGGTATTCCTGCGGGTATCGCAGATCTGGGCCACGGTCATAGGGGGTGCTCCTGGCCTTGCGCTCCGCATTTCTAACGCGGCGACGAGCTGAAGCACCCTTGTTTTTGCGTTGAGCCTCAGCGCGTCCCGGAGGTGGTATCATGCTGGAAGAGGATGCAGGTATATGCAGCGTGCTGGAATAAGAGGCGGGAAGTGAGGGCGAAGTGTTACAGGAAGGGCTGGGTCTTGGCTGTGCAATGGAAGGGGATGGTGCGCGTGAACTGGGGGCAGAGGATAGTGGCGAGGACGGCGCGCTGGACAAGGGTGAAGGAGGCTCAGACAGAAGATCGACGTCCTCCCATTCATCATCCTCCCCAGCTGCTTCCCCTAAGTCTGCTGCCGCGTCGAGGTAAGCCTCCCGCAAATCTGCTGCCGCCAAAGCTTCACGCAGGAGACCATCGAGACTTGTAGATGTCCGAATAATCCCACACTTGCGGCCATCGACCTCGATCGAGTCGAGCTCGTAGGGTGAGAACTGCACGCCGCTACGTGTTGCCCGCACCATAGAGCGCGCGGGCCTAAGCCCCAAGGCCTACAAAAATAATAACATCAGTATTGAGGCAGCAGGAGGGTGGGGAGAGAGCAACGGAGGAAGAGGAGCATGAATCAAAGAAAGACGCGCGATAACGGCGTGTAGGCTACCGTAGGACGTTCGGTTACATCACAGCGAGCAACCTACAGGCCTTCCTCGAAGAACGTCGCGTCGTGGGCCACTCAGCCACCCTCTGCACCACTGCAGCACTAGAAGAGTCGGACAACACGGAGGATGTCTGGACTTGTCTGGTACACGGCGGCAAGCCACAGCTGGAGAAAGAGTGAATGCTGACCTGCGGTGTTGTTGGGGTGGTGGTAGTCGAGGGTCAGAAAATTGTAAGTTCGTCCCTGCCATAGCTGCCACAACGTATAAACGTAAAAGACAAGCGTTGCCGAATGTTGCCGAGCGTTACAAGCGTGATGAAATATCACGCTTGGCTGTTTTTGGATAGTATCAGCCTAGGCATTCGACGCGTTTTATTTGAAATGAGACGCGCCTGTACTCCTCCTGAAATTATCAAAAATTACTCCGCACTGGACCGAGTCCGACGATAGCAAAAAGAACCGAAATGAACTACATTTGGAAATCAGCTCATCCAAGATTACCCTCTCCGGTGGGGAATACTGGCATGGACCGAGGTTTGATATTGCATTAAACAAAGTTAAGGTACGGCCAATCTTGAATTAGTACGAAAGAAAGGATGTTCGAGCTCAAGTCGGTGAGAACTTTGCAAAATGTCAATCGGGCAAATGTTTGTGGATATAACAAGGCCCTGACGCACCGCGTTGGTCCATGAACATAATATCCTAGGTCCGGAAGCTCCGGGGTGTTGCCTCCAGTCAAAAAAGTTGAAAAACAGAGGGGTCAAATTATCAGCCTGTCGGTGATTTCAGGCTACAACAAGGATGGTGATTTTTCACGAGGCGATCTTCATTAGAATAGGATACATAAGAGCGAGCCGCTTCAGAGGATGCAAAATTTGGAGTGGATTGAGGTCGTGGAAGTTGCAGGAGAGTTGAAATTGTTTGTGCAGCAGCCAAATACAGAACATCAAGTCCTCATCTCTTTCGACCTTCATGGCACAAAATGCAAGTTCTGTCAAAAAAAGCAAAAAACATCGCCGCAAAGCTTCAGTTGACTCCAAAAGCTTCCGACCAGGGTTTGACAGCCTTTAAACTGTCCCAGAGCCACCAAAAATTACTGTTATCAGGCTCGACGATGATGAAAAACTCCGACGGCATCGCAAAGCGCAATCACGCTACTACGCTAGGTAAGTCACTTGTTCCACAAAAATTCTTACTCGTTGTTGATTCACATATTCCCAGTAAACCAGAGGTGCAAGTTCGTCGTCGAGAGCAGGCAGCAGGGAGACTGTACGGACGTTTTCTTGCAAGCCATATCAACTAATAACTCTAACTAATGCAGGGCGGCAGCCAAGGCGTTAAAACGGCGATGGGATCCTTCTAAAGAGGCACGCAAACTCCGGACTTCTAGTGCCGGAAGTGCAGCCTATGATCAAGTGCAGTGTCAAGTCCTGAGCCACGCTTCGGGTGAGCTCTCCGACGACGGATTTACTTTCAAGGATCCTAGGGCCCAGAGCGAATTGGGGAAGCATTCCTCCGTGTTTGACCATGGCGGTGGCTCAGACTTGAACGCTGCGGTCGGCACCACAGCGTCGCCCACGTCCGACGAATTTTTGGCTATTCATGCTCTCACTCAGCTCGCTGAGGGTGGCGCCGCACATATCTTGAAAGACACCCGACTGGACGAGCCGCTCGGGCTCAAGGTGGTCACTGGGTTGGTCGAGGTTCAGGACCAGTACGTGTGCGATTATTGTATAACCGCCCAATTAATTTTCAGTAGACCTACAGGCTTCAAAGTAGACGAAAATCCCATCGATGACTGGAGAGCTGATTCCTCCGGGGATACTTCCATCCTGGAGAAGGCAAACCAGCTCGGTTCACTCGAGTGAGTGTCGTTCAATAATCTCATTTTATTCTAACTACTTCAGATGGGAGGGATACCCTTACCTCCCAGCGCGCAACTCCAATATTCCCTTGGCAGTGCGGCGCAGCAAGCTCCCGCCGGGTGTAACGCCCCTCAACCGCTTGCAAGAGGTTGCCTTGCGCATCACAGGGGATGTTGGTCCGGTGACTGTCGTCCAGGCAGCCCAGATTGAGGTAGCCGAGCTTAATTCGGGTGAGCTCAGCACCCCAACCCCCGAAGATGTTGCGAATTGGCGTGTTCCCGGCCGACTGGTGTCCACTCTTTGGTCATGGCAAGATTTGACCAAGAAGGAGATCGCTATGGGCCAGTGGAGGGTGGCCGTGTGCAAAGCAATCCGAAGGGCGAGGCTGGCAGGTGAAAAAGTTGAGGAGGGCGCCTTCAGTGATGAATCAAGGTGCGTGGGTTGTAACTCGCTCAAAGGAGGTTGTTCGTTAATGGGGCTCGGCAGGGGAAGCGGTAGCGACGGTTAACGATATACGTCGGTACATAGAAGATGCCGTGAGATGTATCTCACGTTTAGTCTAAACTCTGAATGGATCTGCATTTCCCTTATCTCGTTTGTGTGTGTGGTGCAGCGTGCGAAAAAAAAAAATCATATTTGAGGCGTTAACTACTGTGTACTTATTCCCGCTCGTCGCCGCTACATGTTGAACCTGACGAGATTGATACTAATAATTAAAGAGGGATATTATTTAGCCATACTGCGGGGCAAAAAGGAGAAACTGACTCGCCGGTAGCCCAACCCGACGAGGGAGGCTCAGAACCGGAGGATCCTACAGAAACGGCGGGGTCGAAAGGGGCCACGGCAGGATTGGGGGTTGAAGCAGTAACGACGGGCCCGGGCCCGGCGCTCGAGGTGGCAGCGGCAGAGGTCGAAGCGGTAGCGGCGGGGCTGGAAGTGGTGACGATGGGAATGTCACGCCACTTTTCGACCTTGTGGTCCTCGAAGCGGGCGCGGTAGAAGGCCAACGCCTCAACACGGGTGTCCTTCTTCTTTCTGAAACCCTTGGGTACCCCAGAAACATTGAGGCCGGCCTCGTCTCTGGTGATGAGCAGATCGTGAGGGTATGTTTTTTGGGAAAAAAAGGAGGGGAAAGCTTACGAGCTGATGTAAATTCCGGGCTCGCGGCCGATGCACACAACATGCCACGGGGAGTCGTCCGAAATCCCCGGCGGGAAAGAGGCCTCGAGCTGTTCGGGGGTCAGAGCTTGGCGACGGACCCACTCAACCAGAGCTGTGGGGAGGAGCATCAGAGAGAGGCGAGCAGAGGAGTGATTAGATTGGCTTACGAGGGGGCGGAGCAGCTGCAGCTGCTGCTGCTTGTGCGACGACGTCGAACGAATGTCGAATTTGATCTGATACTGTGAGCTATCAGAATAGAGGTGCGACGCAACGGCTTACCGTGAACGTCCATGCACAGGCTCGTCATTGCCAGGGATTTCTTGGACAGGGCAATGGTGGGAACGACACCTGCGTCGGAGATGTGAGCGTCAAGCAGCAGTCCACAAAAAAAAGATGTGACTCACGCTGGACTTCAATGCACATGCGGGCCATGTCCAGAGACATGTGAGAGAGATCGGACACCATGGCGAGCAGCGTGTCCATCTCTTCCTGGGAGGCAGAGGCATTGACCTGCGGCGTTGGGACAATGGTAGACATTGCTACAAAAGACGACGATGGTGGGGGAGTTGGAGAAGACTGGGGGGTTAGTTGAGTTGTCGGGCGGCGCATGATAGACATACAAACACCACGCGTGAGGTGATGGAATCGATATGGATGGAAGATAGAAGCTGATGAGAGCTGATGGAGTTCCTGAGGCGGCCGCGAGATCGGAGGTCCAAATCGGGGATCTAGGATATTCGTAAGCGCCGTGGAAACATGAAACAAGAGGGGAAAAAAGGCTGTAGGACGAAAAACACAGATAAATTGATGCAAATGGGTATGGGATTTGCAGTAAATACCAGATGCAAGGGGGATTTATGGTATGATCCGCAGCCAACTTGGCAATATTTAAACTCTCGTTGTCGACTGTTGATACATCAGGCTTTCCAGTTTGTTTACACCCACTTGCACTCACGCACCGACCTTTTAACTCATCGCACTCACCACCAATGGCACCCCGCACATGGCACGGCCCCGAGCACCAGCCCTTCTTCGTGAAGTGGATGCCGATATACATCCGCCGCCAGGCACAACGCAAGCTCTACAAATTCTGGGGACCCATGTTCCAGGATTGGTTCGAGCAATTCCCGGAGCAGGAGTTTCTCGGATTTCCCCTTGCGAACGCGCCTGACGCGACACCGCTCACGGAGGAGGAGCGAAACACCTTGGGGACAGCGATCAGCAAGAGAAAACAGGTAAGACGCGTCGTTTTCTTGCAAGGAAATAATTTCTGAGGTGGTCGGTAATCTTCAGAGGCTCGAGAACTATTTTCGTAACAACCGCGCTAAGTTGGACGCGGGCACTACAAAGAGGATGAAATCTGAGTACGCGTTGGCCAGGTAAGCTCGACGCTGAACCTACAAAGAGGGCGGAATCTGACTGTGCTGTGTGTTCATTGTCCAGATCCCTGTTCAAGGCAAAACCCAAGCGCAAACGTCTCCACAAGCCCATCGAGATCTTCCAGCTCCGCAACAACACGCTCATTCGCGAAGAGTGCACGCGCGAAGGCCACGACACCATCAACGAGGAGAGCATGTCGGCAGCAGTTGTGGACTGGGTGAACGAGGATGACAAGGCTCAGCTGGCGCGCATCAAGGAGGCACAGGCCGCAAGGATGCGCTTGCGCAACCGCGTCGTCCATGCTTTGTTTGCAGAGGCAGACGATGAAGAGCTGGCTGCGATTGCAGAGACTCTGGAGCGGGAGAAAGCGGGCGAGGTCGTGACTGGCGATGACGCTGATGATGGATACCCAGCACGCGCTCCGGCCGAGTACCAGGCGTAGGCAGACTTCTTGTTTCTTGCAAGACATTCGTTAATTGCGCGTTCAGATCCATCGATGAGTCTTGGGAGGTGATGAAAAAAGTGCACAAGGCGCTCGAGAAAATGACTGGTTGGTATGGATTTAGTATGTGGGGCGGTCCGAATCCGCGCATTTGTGGTGAGCTGAGCATGAAGTCGTAAGTGCTGTGTTTGGGAATTCTCTGTGTGGTTGTGTTATTTACCGACCGCTTTAGCGTCTCTTTTGGTTTCTCTCCTGCTGGTGTCGACTTCGAAGGATCTCACAGCGATTTCGAAAAGGGGGTCTCAGTCCCTTTCCAACTCTTCCTGAGGCGATGCTTCCGTGAGTTTCCAGGTCGATTTTTTTCACCGAAAAATAGCGACTAATTATCTCACTCGTCGCAGCCCCCGAGGTTCGTGCTGGAAGATCACTCGAAGCTCTTGCTGGTGACGTGTCTGGGGAGAAGACCGACGAGACCACCCTCGACCCTCTCTTCCGACTGCCAAACGAAGACACTCAGCCCCCGAAGAAGCCCAAACGTATGGTGAAGTCGAAAAAGAGCAAGAAGTCAGCTGAAGACGCGTCTCCCGACCGTTCTGCCACCGGGAGCGCAGTGCCAGCCCCGGCCCCGTCCAGCGCCGCTCCACCGCCAATCATTACCCCCATTGTTACCACCGCACCACCTTCCACGACGACGCCAATGCCAACGACCATGGATTCTTTCATAAGTACCTTTATCACCACGCCTCAAAACGCTCCCATCGACACCCTTGCACCTCCAACCTCCAACTACAATGCCTTGTCTGCAGGCGCTCCGAGCCCCGGGGAACCCCAGCTCGGAGGCTTGGACTTTAACAACGATATCTTCGATGGGATGGACGACCTACTTGGCTCCGACGATTTCGGGTTAGGGGATCTCGGGGGGATGGACGGCGAGGACAGGATGGAGATGTCGAATGACGTCGGGATGCCACCGCTACCCTCAGAGAGCGCAGGTTGGCAGACGAGGTCTACAGAGGGTGGCGGATGCAAGTCTCCGGTGGAACCTCTGGCCAACTCGCAGGCTCGCATGAGCAGCTTGTTCGCCGAATACCGCCGCTACACAGCGGATAGCCCTACTCGCAATCACGACGGCGTCTGTCTCATGGCGAACGACCCTTACGCCATTGGTACTCCTACGCGCAATCGCAGCGGCTCCTTTAACCCCAACGGCGTGGCGTATAACTCTGCCAGCGGCACCATCCCCGCCCGCTTTGAAGCCTCATCGACGAGCACGACTCCATCCACTGGTTCTTCCCCCATTCCCGCATGGTTCCGGCGTCACGATGAGGGCACTGAACGCCCCGTAAACCCTGTACCTTTCAAGTTGCTATTGGCGCCTGCCCCACAATCAGCGCCTGCGCCGCAATCTGCCGCGCCTGGACCGGCTCTGTTCCAATCCCGCCCGCCTGCGAATCCCATACCCTTCAAGTCGCTATCAGCGCCTGCGGCGCAATCTGCCGCGCCTGGACCAGTCCTTCCCCAATCCCGCCCGCCCGCGAACCCCGTGACCTTCAAGTCGCTATCAGCGCCTGCGGCGCAATCTGCCGCGCCTGTTTCTACGCCGGGCGGACCGGTTCTGCCTCAATCCCGCCCGCCCGCGAACATACCTCAGCCAGCCGCGGCGCCGAAGGGACGAGGCGGTCGGAAGAAAAAGAACGATGGCTCACAGGGCGCAGCAAAAACGGCGGCCAAGGTGGCGAGGAAGAAAGGAGCGGCAGCGGGGAAGAAGAAGGCGGCAGGAGCAGCGGAGGAGGGTGGTGGGAGTACAGCAGATCCAGACGAAGGGGTCTTGGCGGACGCGAGCAACACCCCGATCTACACCCATCACCAACAACAGCGGCAAGTACGCCCGCCAGGCAGCCGCCGCTGCCGCCAAAGCCACCGCCGCCGCCAAAGCCCTGTACAACCCCGACGGTCCTAGCGACCTTGTCATCGTGCACCCCCCTACCCGCCCCCGCCGTGAGCGTCATGCGCCGGTGAACGCAGACAACACCACCGTTGAGCTTCCGGTGAAGCGAACACTTGCACAAATGCGGGAAGCGTCGAACTCCAAGACGGAGAACGCATTGCTAGCGCGGACGGGCCGCCTCCCAGTTGCTGCGACATCTTCGACGAGCGCGAATTCAAAGAGGTAAGTTTCAAAATTAAGTTTTTTTTTGTGCGACGACTTAACACAGAAACAGGGCAAAAAAGTAATGATTTACATATGGTACTTTGCTACATACATGGCTTGATAGTTTGAACAATGCGTGTTTCGTCTCCTTCGCTTGAAAAAGAATAACTTTTTTTTTTGCGCGAGACTGATTGAGGAAACTTGAATTTTGGACTTCGTAAAAACTTTTGCATGGATGAAAAAACATGTAAGCATCAGGAGGAAAAAAACGCGCAACGAGAGAATCGAACCTGCGCGCCGTTGCGTGACGACAAAGAGAAGAAGAAGAGGTGAGTACACATAGACAAGACTACCCATACACACTGTTGACAGAAGGTAAATATGATCGCACCGGGTTGGTCTGCTGAGATTTTATTATTATTTAAACATGCAATCTGCGACAGTCTTAAATGCTTGGGAGCTGGTGTTGAGGTAGGGGATCTGATGGGTTTTGAACTGAGACCGCTAGTGAGGAGTGAAATATATCGGAAAAGGCAGGGTGCAAAATTTCCAGAGAGAAATGGATCGTTAACGCGGAAACTGAGGGCGAGGGGTGAGAAACGGGGATAGGGGGGAGGGAAGGGATGGTATTAGACTAATGGATAAGAGTTTGGATCAAAGAAGGGGGGTGCTAGCCGAAAACGAAAAGAAAGGGCGGGGAGTGGTATTTTAGACGGGTAAAGCCAGCGACGCGCTCTGGGCACGATGTAGACGCGTCATAAAGCTCCTTAGATGCGAGGAAGCCCCACCGTACAAGAATTCCGCCAAGGGAGGCCCAGGAAGAGCCGGGGGAGCGGATACGGGGTGCAAGCGCATTTTGGATGGGTAAGGCCAGCGACGCGCTCTGTGCCCGATTTAAACGTGTGATAACACTCCTTGGATGCAAGGAAGCCCCACCGTACAGGAATTCCGCCAAGGGAGGGCCAGGAGCAGCTGGGGGAGCGGATACGGGGTGCAAGCACATTTTGGATGGGTAAGGCCAGCGACGCGCTCTGTGCGCGATTTAAACGTGTGATAAGACTACTTGGATGCAAGGAAGCCCCACCGTACAAGAATTCCGCCAAGGGAGGGCCAGGAGCAGCCGGGGGAGCGGATACGGGGTGGAACCGCATTTTGGATGGGTAAAGCCAGCGACGCGCTCTGTGCGCGATTTAAACGTGTGATAACACTCCTTGGATGCAAGGCAGCCCCACCGTACAAAAACCCCGCCAAGGGAGGGCCAGGAGCAGCCGGGGGAGCGGATACGGGGTGCAGGCGAATTTCCACGCCAGAGCCCGAAATGTGCACCAGATTTGTTGTTCAACGGACGAGTCGCTAGCTGGGAGCTAGTCGAGTAGAATTGTAGCAGGGATCACCAGAGGGAAGGGGGAGGGGGCAGCCAGAGGGCCAAGCAGTGGTGGCGGGAAGGAGAAGCCTGTGATCATAATAAGTATCAACAATGGGCCCATCTAGATCAAGTTGATGCGACATCAACCGCGCCTTTTGAGCACGGACCATGAAGGCGGGTACAACGCCGCCCGCGGCGAGCGGTGCGCGCCCGCAGACCTTACCGCAACAGGTCAGTTGCATGATTGATGTATCACTGCTCACCTCTACAACTGTCCATGCAGATATATCATTGCACATGGCACTTTGCCCATTTTCTGATATATCAATACCCCGTATACGCCTGGAAAAGCATGGCAAACTGGTTTGTTGGCCTTTTCAAATTTGGAGTGCTTATTAATGATCACATCATCTTCGTCGTCTGTCTCCCAATCTGATACATCGTCTTTTTCCAAGGTCGTACCACTCGGGCCATTCTCACTCGTTTGGGCGTGGTCATATTCGAATTCATCCTCGAGATCATCCTCGTCGCTCAATGCTTCACCCTCCTCTGCCAGTCGCTCCATGGCGGCTCGATAATAATCGGCATTCAAAAATCTAGCCATTCGAAGCTCTTCTTCGAACTCGGTCAGTTCTTGCAAGTTGCGTTTTTTTTTCTGCGCACACTGAACCCATTGCGGCTCGATAATAATCGGCATTCAAAAATCTAGCCATTCGAAGCTCTTCTTCGAACTCGGTCAGTTCTTGCAAGTTGCGTTTTTTTTTCTGCGCACACTGAACCCATTCGTACAGTGTGACGTTGGTATAGACTACTGGTCTGAATCGATAGTCATCAACTTTTGAGGCTGGTACAAAGTTGCTTCCTTGTCTTCCTATAGGTATTCGTTCCTCGTCGTCCTTCTGCTCGTGTTCATCTTCTACAGGCAAGTGGCTTACCCAGAATGCGCGTATGTATTGCACGAACGGTCTCCATGCGAATGGCACATACTCGTGACTGGCGTAATGGTCGGGGTTCCCCAGTAAGTACATGGAAGCCATAGGACTACCAATCTCCATTTTAGAACTCATTGAATTCACC
The DNA here is from genome assembly GCA_029281795.1 of Mycena crocata. NCBI lineage: Eukaryota > Fungi > Basidiomycota > Agaricomycetes > Agaricales > Mycenaceae > Mycena > Mycena crocata. Next base: position 142,435 of record JARJCP010000088.1, on the reverse strand, counting down.
ATTTTGCGCATCAAGTGTCTAGCGTTCTCTCTGCTGGTTTCAGAGCCTCCTATCAGCTCCGAATTATTGTCAAATACATCATATACCGAGGCGAACATTTGGTAAGACTTTAAACTGAGCTTGGACACATAATCAGACACGTAGGAAATCACCGCCTTGACTGCGGTTCCGGATAGCAAACTGGTAACGTCAGTATTACACCGGTTTAAAAAGGTCAGTATGGGATTAATAGTGTTTTGCATGGGCTCCACATGTCTAACGTTGATGTGTCCGTCTTCAGCTATTTCGGATCAAAGACTTCGCGAGGGAATCTAGCTCTGCAAACACCATGTTTGGTAAGACAACCCTTCCTTTCGCGTCGAATACATTCACCGTTGGATTTGCCGTATTGATCACCAGGATCTTGAGATACGGCCGGAGCATTGTCTATGTCCACCAATACTCCATCGCCGTCACTAATACAAATGTTAGAAAAGGCATAGATAGTGTGGTGAAAACGTACGACTCCAAAGCTTCGTCATCAACGAATTTAGCACTGGTGACTTTTTTTCTGGGTGATTTAGAGGATTGAGGTCTTTAAATTTGGTCAGCAATGAGGTTCAGAACGTCGTAGGAAGAGTACAAACGAAGGACGACTTTTGACAGGAGACCTGAGAGCGAGTTTGTTAGCTATGACTAGCTGGCAAGATCAAAGAGACAAGTCAACTAAAATAATACGCACTTGGAAACTTTGGGCATAGTTTGAACTTGCGAGTTGTAGGTTGAGATAGTGGGAAAATGAAGTGGGAGAAAGGATGGGAGAATGGAGTTGACACTTCTTGAGTTTTATAGAAAGACGACCAAAACAGGTGCAACGCGAAGTTCTCCCAGGACTGTTTTTGATCCCGATTTCTCCTGTGAAAACAAATAAATAACGTTACGTCAAACCTGGACCAGAAAATAAGCAGTGTCCTTGGCGAACCATTCACGCGGTATCCGGGGAACGCCGCAATGTGACCGCAGCAGGGTAGTAAGTAATGAGGTGTCCCTTTGGAGCAAAATAAGCGACTTGAAAGAAAACAAAAAACAAAAAATGACCCAGATGAGAAAAGCCTGTTTCCACGCTGATGGCGCATACAGCTAAATCAGGATCGTGATTCCATTGTTGCTCTGTGGCGCATCAACAGCTAAGCGCCATCTGTCAAATTGATCGTTTTGAACCTGCGAAGCGGGGTTGGACTCATGCGGTTGAATATTACGACAGAATCATACGGTGCCGATGGCGACAATGCAAAGCGACCGGAATTGACCGGAATAATAACTCCAGTGCACTAGAAGGAGAAGGAAAAATTAGCACAAGGAAAATTGCGTGTTTCAGTGGAAAGAGTAACATATCATCATAGGCTCACCAAAAGCAGATAAAAAATATCCAGCATACTTGACGCCGAGACAAACATCTGCAACTCAGCAACAAGACCAGCTGCGCACTGTACAGAGCATGGATACTTACTACAATACGGCGGCAGCAGGTAAAAGAACTCCTCCACTTCATGAGCAGGTGAATTGACTTCCCAAGCGATGACGCTGGAGACTTTCTCCGATCTTCGTAGGAAAGCACTCAGCGCCAGGAAAAACAGCAGCGCTGTGCATCTTGCAGACCTGGACGTGGGTAACAATTTAGTTTTCGTCGGTTACCACTCAACTTTGAAGGCAGTTCGACAAAGTTATCATCACCGAGATGGTGGAAGGTCGCCCTAACTGGAGACTGTGTGTCACAAACGACGACGACGACGTTGCAGACGAGGTTGTCCTCCGTCTCCAAGGTATTTTGACTAAGAATAACCTTGTTCCTAAGAACGTCCATAAGTAAGCACATTTTTTTTTCCGGTATGGAATCGGTCGCCCACTTATTCGGGATCTAGATGTAGCGCAGACAAGGCTCTGACGTTGTCTCAGCATGCGGAAATACGCGGGGAAAGAACGTCTACCTTCGAAGAGGCTATGTACAAGATAGAAGGCATCTTTGAACGATTCGAGCACCATCTCCCCGGCTTTATCGTCAAAGGCAATAGGGACTGTCTCAAAAATGGACAGAACCACTTCAGCGCGAGTAACAGAATCTTTACCGTGCAGAATGAAGCGCCTACCGAGCAGGACAACGCTTTTCAGAAAGGCGTCGATGTTATGAATAGGCTGGCTAAATTCAAGAATGGGGAACTCATACACGCACCTGAAAATATAGTCAAGTACTATAAAAGAACCGTCACCGACGGCGAGGATCAGTAAGAGAATGACTCACCATTATCTATATGATCACATAGCTAATGAGTACGCCAGCCTAGCGAAGTACGAAGAGGCCGTTCCCGGCAATTTCGATGTTGGAGACATAGTCGAAATGCAGTTCTGCTTCGTGGCACTGGCTGCAGGCAAGAACAAGATTAAACTGACTACTAGGCTTCAGGCACTCACTCTGCTTGATAACCAATATTCCAAGGTAAGTTATCAGCGAACGATCAGAAAACGTTCATTGATAGCAAAATAGGAGGCCAAGCTAGCCAGAGTGAAGAGCACCGTTCGCGAGAGTATGAACCCCGCTGTGAGACGTAAGGTCGGGTATTATTACGAGGATGCCGAAGACGAGCGGCGCGTGAAGAAAGGGCGCACAGCCAGCCCTGAGTGAAGAGGATGATTAGAATGGGTCGCCACCTTAGCCAAATAAACACAACTGAACTTGAGATGATACTTCACTACAGCAATCCAGAAGCTCCAGCCTAAATGATAAGATTGTAGCAGACACGAGAATAAGCATTGCAGCGTTATTGCGTGTCGAGACGAGGGCGTGAATAAGGAAAATTGGTGGCTATGCACAACGTGACTTGTGGAGTTCGGGTCCGACGACCAATGACGAAAAGAAAGAAAAAAAAAGAAAGAAAGAAAAATGCAGATGATTTATTCTCAGAGTAAATGAGTTGGAACGAACCATAAATATTGAGAGGATTGTAAACCACCATAATAGATATAGTATAGACATGTCATAGTCGACTAGAACGATTACGCAGGTATCAAAAGATTGCGGGATGCGTACGAAGGTCCAAACGGGTACGAATTTCTGAAGCCAACAGTCGAGTCAAGTCGTTGACGGATCCCATGGCGTGATGTAATTCCAGCACAGCGAGGGGTTTATGGATGTGATTCTGGCGAACAATGACATAGGCATATATATGCTCAATACCAACGCCGCCTAGGACCAGATGGCGGAGTGCAGGACACAGCTGTGGGAAGTCGAGCAGGACAGGGAAGTAGGGGGTGCATGCGCCGGCTATATCTAAGCGAGTGACGTTGACGAGCGACGTGATGATGCGAGGGATATGGGAGTATTCGGGCGAGCAATCAACTATGGTCAGACCGACGATTTTACGTAGAATCGGAGTGGTGAGAAGGCCAATCCAACTGGCACGATCGATGTTGTGCACCTCGAGCTCCTCCAGAGCTGGGAGCGAAGCAGCCACAAATACGCGCAGCATGCTAGGACAATCAGGCCAACCAAGAACGGTGATTTTGCGAAGACGTGGCATGGTCAAAGTCGAAATGACACTGGTTCCAATGGGAACCGAACGAACTCCACCGCCTTCGAGGATCAAATGGCGCAACCTAGTCGCAGCCGAAAACGCAGCCATTAAAGAGGACAAAGTTGGCCATGCAATCCGCGCCAATGGACCCAGTTGGAGGGTCTGCAGATGGTCGAAGTATGATGGGGCGCCCCACGGCACAGCCGCAGAAAGCATGTGGAGATAATTCATGTTGGGAAGTACGCCATCGAAGACGGAGCGGGGGGAAATAAACAAGCCCTCGGTCCGGTTGTGGTTGTGAATAGAAGGGCTCGCAAAAAGGAGGTCGGTGAGGTTCGGTGCCGGGATGGATCCCAGGACATCCAGAATTGGAATCATGAATATGTCCGTGCTGGCCCAAAGAGAGACCTCCTTCCAAAGATGAATGCTGGGGAGGGCGGCGACGATGCACCTCTTTGCGATGTCGGCTCGATAGTGGTAATCACGGGGGTGAATGGGCATGGAATATTCTGGAGAACAGGAGTCGGCATCGAGCGCATTCGCAACGTCGAAGCAAATATTGACGTTGAGAGGCTGGTCCTTGACGTGCTCGAGATGGCGAACGACGTAAGCAGGAGATGTGACACAGTCTATCGCTAGTCTGCACCAGAAACGGGTATCGCCGTCGACCACCTCTTCCCACTCCACGTAGGACTGGCAAACATCGTCGCGCACGTAATTGTAAGCAAAGAAAGAGCAGCTGTGCTCCCGCAGTACGTTGTCGAATATGTCGGACCACAACTCGCTCGGGAGCCAATATGGAAAATGCACGCGTTCAACAGAGCGATGGTAACTCATCTGAAATACAGTTAGAATTGACAAACGACTAGAAACCGCCCTCGAGAAGGACTGACAGAATGTGGCAAATTTGGAGAACTTACCGGGACCGCAGAGCAATCGTGCACGCTTTTCGAGTGTAGTAGTGAACGCTGCGAGGGAAAATAGGCAAAGAAATTGCAGAGGGGGGAGGAAGGGCGAAGAAAGGGACGAAAATAGGATGTTTGGTACAGTGGTCGCAGACTTGGAGAAAGTTAAAATCACGATGCGACCATCGGACTAGGCAGATCACTTCCCTGAGTAAATCCATAGCAACGGAACCGGGACGAATATCAACTTGGAATCTAGAAAGTTCCACAAAATCAATAGATTTCGTTTTGAAAAAAAACGGGGTCAACAGCATCGAAGATTACCGAACACATGCTATACCACATGGACTACCGCTGCAAGCCCGTTAAAGAAGTACAATGTGATTACAGCCAGGAACGGAACGCACCCGAGTCAACCTTATTTTCAGATCAACACTACATATCGAGACATCAGGTCGGTGATCTGGTCTCCCCGACCCACTGGCCGCCAATATGTTTCAAGCAAAAGCTGATAGGCGTTAGTTGCGTAAAAGTGATTACAGACTAGTGCAACACACCTCAAGCATATCAAGTTGGAACACGACGCGGAGAATGCCGCTATATTCAAATTGACTTTTCCCACCGATTGCCTACTCAAATCAAAGGAAGGCTATCGCGTAAGAAAACAATGTGATCACAAAGTAGTGCGACATACCTCGAGCGCATCAAAGTGGAGCGCAACACGGAGACTGCCGCCATTTTCAAATCGAGCTCTCCCTTCGATTGGATACTTGGGTTAAACGAAGCCAGGGCAAGGGCGATTCTAGGCGATATCAATGAGAATCCGTTAACAACTGAAGAGCAATCAACTGGAAACTCAATTTATCATTCCGTTTTGTTTTGAGGCGCAGTAACTACCGGTTCAATGCCAAATCCAGTCGTCCCCAAACGAAAACGGCTGCTCCATAAACACCTGGTCAACCATATTGTTTATCAGTTGCTCCGCATCCGCGTCGGCGTCCGATTCCCCCGGACCCAGGGAATGAACATCCAGAATTTGTAATGATTGAGCCGACGCAATGCGATGCTGAAGAACGTCAGCAACAACGCGAAGCGGGAAATCGGCAACCGACAGCCGATCCAATGCGGGAAGGGCAATAACCTCGCCGCCGGATGAAGACGGAGTAGACGAGCGAAGAGCGAGTAAGAAATTCAGATTAGAATCTGATATGTTGAGATGGGAGACGCGAGGCATCATGTGATAGAGAGACGCAATGTCGATGGCGCTGTTGCAATTCCCAGCTGGACAGAAGTATTCTAGGCCAGAAAGGAAACGAGGATGAGACGCCAGCACTGAGACGTCGGTGTTGGACGAGAACATGATGGTGAGTCGAACGAGAAGGGGCAGATCGCTGGTGAAGAGGAAGAGCGGTACATTCTTCCCGCACATGCACATATCCAGCTCGACCAATTTCGGCAAACATATGTCTGGAACGTGCACGCTAGGAGGGCCGCAGGAGAAGTGGCGTAGAGATAAACGCGTGAGGTTGGATGCCGACTGCAATACGCAAGTCAATTGAAGCCAAGTTGGCACCAAATGGAGTGCCATGATGCGATGGAAGACGATGTTGACCGCGGATCGATAATACGAGAGCTGCGTCCAGGACAGGACAAAGCCCACGAGGCGAACGAAGCGAAGAGCAGGGGTGTATCCTCGGAAGATAGGATATATCAATTCCGAATAGGATGTGTTACTCGGAGCATAACGGGTAGGGGTGCACACAACTGCGAAAGCCTCTAGACGCGTGCCATCTATAGTCTGCAGCCTCTGCATGAGCAGGCGCAAAACGTCGCTGTGGCCGTCGGCAGATGTGATAATAAGTCGCGAACACTGAGCCGCATATCGTCCAGCAAGCATCGCAGTGCGAATAATCGAATATCGCTGCTCATCTGGCGCAGCCATAAGAGCGTCGAGATAAAGACGAAGGTCGAGGGGATAGTTGCGAAAATGTGCGGTCCAACGGGTGACGTCCGAGATGAGCTTGTTCGGCACCAGGACGTACTCCGACCAGAATATGCCGTTTTCCTGGACCAAATCGCGCCAAAAAGTGCACACCAACATAACAACGGTTCTGGCGTCGATGAAGTCGGACATGTTGGGGTAGTAGAACCCACAGAAGGACTTTAAAATAAGAAGAAGAACTTCAACGGGTGTACCCAAGGTGGGCCCGTTTCTGAGTATAATTTCGTTCAGCGAACACTACACGAAATTAGAAAATGGAATAAGTACAGATACCGTTCGGAAGGAGCTCGACCTGAGCCAACGCGACGACGGCGCCAATATGGCACTAGTGCGCTCATGGGAATAAAATTGCAATACGGAGTAGATTTTTCACAATATTGTTGGGGGGATGAAGAGAGCGAGAGAAAGAGAGAGGCGTCAAATCAGAAAACAAAACAATGCACAACATGATAGATTAAGACTAGATTAGATTCGAGCACGTGGCATAGCAATCATACGACCGTTTACAATTGACTCAAAACCTCTACACCGTGCGACTGGAACCAGCATCCGTGTTCTCCAAGGTCAGCGGTAGTTATTACCTTCTCTACCTGGGGATATCTGCCCATCGCTCGCACTTCCAACAAACTCTTGACTTTCGACAAAGGAACCGAATCCGAGAGGATTACGTGTGCCAACTCTGGACATGCGTGCCAATTGGCAGAATTGGGAGGAGGAGGTATGCTTGAGGCGGAAAGGAATGTGTCGAAGACCTCTGCAGAGGCATCCCTCAAATCCAAAAGATGAACACCGACCAGATGAGAGAACATCTGGAACATGTCAGCGTCATCCTCGATACCGGAGCCCCCAGTGATAACAACATCGGAAGCGACGACCAGCAATTCTGCACAGTCACAGAGCAAGATACCATCATCGGGGTGAGTGAGGTTGATTTTTAAATGACGCATGAACGGCGCGATGAATGCCGACAACATGTAAACGAAGTTCTGGTTTCCCCTTGGCGTGAGCTCCATCCGTTTAACTGCCGGAAGAATGTGAATTGGTGTCGCGCTCATAGGGTGGATTCGCATCCTGATATCGTCCAATACCATATTTTCGAGAACCGGAGAACCGAGCATGTAGGTTACAGCTGCGCCCCATTTGACAACCTTATTGCGAGGTTGCAAGACAGCGCAAGCGCAGGAACCTTGGGTAGTGGTATAAGTAAAACGAAGCGCCGGTTCGTCGGCCGTCCGCCATTCCAAGGAGGTGATAGGAGGAAACACCACTCCGAACAAAGGAGGAGTCGCGAAGGTGTAATCGTCAAATATCATAGGACGAAAATCATAGTAGGTGTTCATGACACAAGAGACCGACAGTGACGACAGCGAAGAGGCGGGGGCCGTCGCAAGCCGACGCAGAACGACGTCGAGGACTGGCAAGGAGGCGACTATCAAGTCTAGCCTCTCGCATCGCCCCAGATCAGCAGCCAGAAACTCGAGCGCGTCTGCGATGTATTCGTCGAAGGTGCACGGGTTGGAATGTCGATTCAGCGGTGTAACCGAAGGTACCGGTTCCGCTCGGAAGGAAATCTGGAGAGGCAACTGGGCAGATCGCGCCACTGCGCGCAATACACGATCCAACAATACGGCCGGCGAGATCATGACGCGCGTCCAAAATGGTGGGTGAACAGTAACCACCCGGTTGACCATCTTGTTGACGAGTAGCAGAGTACCCCGATGATGAACGTGGTCACTAAGAGTGAAAGGTGTATAGTCGTACGAAGCGGTGTGGAGCATCCGCTCAAATACGTCGTACACCAGCTCGAACTGAGGAGGGGTCTTTAAAGTGAATCTGTCAGCATTTAAAGTATATGCCAATGAAGAAGGGTAGACCTCTGTCAGCTCTTTGGTGTCGCCAGTACTCATTTTAACACGAGCGTTGACAGGAGGTAATTAGAGATGTTCTGCAATTTAGACGTCAGAATACAATATCTGAATCTTCTGGTAGAAGCAGGGAAAGCAACGCACTCTGGAAAATTCAAGTAAGATGCGAGTGGAGCAGAGAAGCTGGAAGGCAAGGGGCAACGGGCTAAAACGGAAATAGGGAGTCTTCCTACACGGCGCCACTGAACAAAGAGAGCAATCAATCTAGTTCACGCACTGATCAAAATTGAACAAGCTCACACGGCAAACCAATCTATAGATTAAGTTCGAAAGACCACGAGGCCACGATAATCCAGCTAAGCGGCAACATATTACATGTGCTCGTTCCAAAGGAACATTGATGTTTCACAGTGCGACAAATCGGCAATGTTAATATTTTTGTAAATAATGAGGTCATTTACTGCAAATAAAATTCTATGTGGTGGTAGACGATGGAACGAAGGTAACGACAGGAATAGTGGGCGCAAGAAGAGAAGATAAGGGGAATGTGGCTACAGGTAGAGAAGGAACTGCAAATGCCGGAGGCCAAGTATCATAGGATACCCTTCTCTCGTAAACACCTGTGAATGCGAAATCGGGAACCAAGAATCGCAGGCAATCCACATTCTCATCGACAGCAAGAGAGCGCTCACTGGGTTTCTCCAAGCGCAGCATAGCCAGACCAGGACGGCTAGAATCGCTGTTGACAGACTGGTGTAGCATGTCCACAAGGGCGACCAGCTTCGACAGATCGACATGGCCTAAAAACAGGCAGCGGAGGTGGGCGGCATGATTGGCTTGCTGGAATCGCACTCTGGATAGCGCCCAGTCGGAATACACGTCAAAAACCCCGGAATCCGTATGATGAAGGTTCAACGAACGCAGACGTGGTATTGCAGCGAACAGGTGCTGCAGTGAATAGCGATCTCCGGCCTTGCCATGGAGCTCGAGATGAACGAGGCCAGACAGTAAGGCAGGACATATGAGCAGTCGATAAAGCTGATCGGCTACGTCGCGGACCACGAGATCCGTTAAATTGGGAACGATAAGGGCAGATAAAATCTTCCCGACCAATCGACAACGGAAGAACCGGACATCGAGCACCCGAAGGGCAGGACAAGCAAGAACGACGTCCGCGGGAAATTCAGTCACGTCGACTGTGCCTAATCGCAATTCTTCGAGAGAGGAGTTGGGAGATAGAAGAGTGATGAGGATGCTGGAGTCCAGCGACAGAGGAGTGGAAAAGTCGACTAGATGAACCACACGTAGACGAGTGAGAACACCAAAGGACTCCCATCGAACAGGATAACAAAAGAGATAAAGGTGTTCCACTTGTTCCAGCTGCCCGTTAAACCAATCAGCTGATTGGAAGGGTATTTGGTCGGCATCAGGATCATCCTGTATCGACGCGTATCCAGGAAGATAGACGTAGGAGATGTCGAAAGAGGTTAATGAGTCGGCAAGAAGCATGCTGCAATGATACTGAACTCGGGCAAAGACGTAGGGATGTTCTGTAGAGAGAGCGAATGATTTCCAACGGCGCGAAGTCGGTCCGATGTGCCAGAAAACACGGTCAACAAAGGCGATGGTTTGGGAGAGCGTGATGGGAGCGCCGTCCACAAAACCAGTGCGTCTAAGCAACAGTTTTATGTGAATTTCGCCCGTCGTGCATTTGGAGAGCATGAAATCCAAATGGGCGATAGGAGTGAAGTGATATATGTGGAAAATATTCCAAAAACTAGGGGTCGTGTAGAGGATAGCCTGCTCTTGCAAGTAAATAAATGCTGAAAGCCCATTGATAAAAGGAATACGCACGAGCCAGCTTCTGCAAACACGACCAACAACACCGCGACGTTCGGCAGCCATGCGAGAAGTAACTCCCCGCTGCCTAATAATTTCTAGAATTATACGAATCCATAGATTGACTGGCAGAGGGAAATTGAAGGGCGTAGGCTCTTCTCCGACGCGGAGGATGGACAAATATGCCAGAAACTGGGCAGATGTCAGTGCGTGTTTTTATGTTTCAAAAAAGAAAGAAAAGAAAAATCTGACTTTGTGAATCGGAATATCAGCGAGAGGTGCGAAGGAGAGCAAGCCTCGACTTTGTATAGACACAGACATTGATACAATGCTGGAGATACGGATGAACAAGCAATTAGAAAGCGGCGGGGGTGCAATCCAGTGAGGACCAGAAAGCGAGCAAGCGCCAGTACAAATGTCGATCGCAAAACTTTCACTCCTGAAACAAATTACAGAAAAAGAATCACGCGGTATCGTTAGAAGTACAAGGCATGCTAAAGATCGATCTCGAAAGCTTACCGATCTGGTTAGTGGAGCCGATGCGAGAACTAAAAATCGTCCAGAAGGAGGAGCCTGTTCGCTTATCAAGGACGTAAGATGTTAAATGGCTGGAACAAGAACTACCATCAAACCGAAATTCAAAACAGAAATATGAGTCGTGAGATGGAACAGTCGTGATTATGAAGCCGACGAAACGGAGAATGGAGCTGGTGCTGAGAACAGAATTTTCCACGAGAGAGGCTTGATGGAAAATAATCACAGCGTTGACCGACGGCAAACAAGCGAGGGCCAACACGCTGATAAGCATGGTACACGGCTGGGCCTGAAATCTTTCGATTTTGGCGCCTAGAATATACTTTCACCAGTATATTAAAACGTAACAAGTGTTCATCAGTCTCAAATGAGAGCTAGTGTAAGCCCGAGCAGCTAGCTAAGGACGCATATGCGCTATACAAGTTACAGGAATGTTCCGCAGCAATGACTTTTACGAGCCAGAGCCCAGGGCATACTGTGAGGAGTTTGGACAAACCATTCGGGGCTTAATCAGGTTTAAACAAACCTTAGTCTACCGACGCATAGTCCTATCAAGGGAACACATATCATATCCATTCGAAATGACTGCGAGTATACCCAAGTGGGGTTTGGACAAACTATGAACAAAGGCACAGGGCCGCAGAAGAGCTACAACTTGGCAAGTCCGGGTCAGGCCGACGGCTGACTTCGGCCGAAGAAGGGTATTATATTGTACCACGTGGCTAGCCACTTCCAGAACGGAAGCAACTCGTCCAAAATCCCAGTAAGGTAATATGTCGCACGTGAGGTGCTGACTGAGCCTGAACGGAGGCAAATAAAGACCATGTGGACGTGCATCGCATACACAGGGCAGGGTAGAGGGTCAGTAGGGCCGAATGGGTTTAACCAAACCCAGGGTTGGCTGGTTTGGCCAATCATTGACCTGGTATTTTATTTAGGGTTAGCTCGCACCTAATCGAGCACACCCAAAACCCTGAAAACCGTATGGACCCATCCAAATCTGGATTGCTTACATTATATACAGGGTTCCGTTTATCCGTTTGTACTAATTCAGTGACTCGTGTGTTTCTCCTTTTAGATTCAGCAGTTTGTATAAATAGAGGTAGTTTCTCTCTGTATCGCCAGTGGATTCCACCCTTCGTAGTTAGGCGCTCCAAGCTAATAGCTAGAGAGTCGCTGTTGTGAAGTCTGAAATCTCCTCGGAGTTACCGTTGGAAACTATCATAGTTTCTCTCGTTAGTTCTACTTGCAATAAAATTGGTTGTTGGCTATAAAGTTATCGTCCCACTGCACAAGTTTAGGAAGATTAGTTTGGTTTAGTTTGGTTTAGGCAAAGGCAGTTTAGGACACGAAAGCTTAGAGCTCACAATTGAGGCAACTTGGACTTAGAGTTCAGTTTGGCCAAACTTGCAATTAGATCCGCGAAAGTGATTACGATTGTATCAGGTTATTAGATAACCATCCCAACCTCCCCTCCACCCCTCATTTTGATAAAACACCTCCTTCACGTCTTTTAGGGTCGCTTAGCGCCTTGGACTGTTGGGCCGTCGCCGTTGAACCTTTTAAAGCTCAGCTGGTTACTTTTCTCGTCGTAGTCCCAAATTGCCACAACATATACTTTGTTGGAACCCCGAAATCTCGCACGCTTTGTTAAGTTCTGTGATAGTTTTGTGGTAGTGATTAGTTTGGTTGTTTTAGTTGTAGTTTTAGTGTTGGTTTCTTGCCGCACTATTACTCCAGTGCCACTTCCAGCCGTTCACCCATTAGCCTCACGGCAAGCGTCTCAACGCCACCCAGAGTGGCTGGCCAGACATCAGGACAAAGCAGCAGTAGCCAGATATACGCCCTAAGAGGCGAAATTCCTTGGTTATCTTCTTCTTCTCGTCTGACAAACCGTCTCACCAAGAAGCGTCATGGTCCCCGAGCCCAGCAGTACACCCAGCATCCTTCGGCGCGTAATGAACGGAGTCAGGTCGAGATCCAGAATCATTGCGTCCACCGAAGACAACAAACCAACCGAGGCAAGAGCTCCACTCGAAACTGTAGAGAGTAACCACTGATAGATGTTAAGGTGGTTAAAGTGACCAAGGAAGAGGAAGGAGCAAAGTTGAAGGTAGGCGCATGAGATCGCATAAACAGCTTCCCGCTATTGAAAACGTCGTCAGCCATATCCGAAGAATTATACACTTTACCACATCACCACCGAATGGCAGGCCAACAACGCGCTTGCCAGCATTACGGACGGCGAAGTCGGCTTCGACACGGAGTTTACCAGCAGGCGCCCAACCAAGGAAGAGCAGCTGATAATTGACGCGTTCCCTGGCGGAGGCCAAGCGCGCAAAGCGGCCATTCTAGGTTGGCAAATAGTGGAATTACGCACACATACAATATTTCCCATTGCGTGGGACAAGATCGGGGTCAGGCTCATCCAACTGAGCAGAGACAACGACGTATGGGTACTAGACATGTGGGAAATCAAAGGTGAGCTTTGACACTTTTTTTTTTATCACACAGAACTAATAGATTACACACGCACCAGCGTTCCCGAAGGAACTTAGACGCATACTAGCTTCACCAAACATCGCCAAGGCAGAGGCCGGTCTCCTCAAAGACATAGCAGTGATATGGGACGACCTCCGTTTCGAAATGCGGAACCTAGTAGACGTCGGACTGATGGCGAGGCTACTATTGGTCGAGAAATTTCCCAAGATGAGCTTCAATAATCTCGCACTCCAGGCTTGTGTCGAAGAACTGCTAGGATGTGAGTTCCCGAAAGAAATGGCCCTGAGCGACTGGGCTACAGAGGAACTGGACGACGAGCAGATACAATGTAAGTCATCTCATAGCAAGCTATAAACTCGCCTTTCTAACCACAACAGATGCCGGACAAGATGCGGCGGCGTGTCTTGCTTTGTACAAGTTGCTCGTGCCCGCCTTACAACAAAAGAGCAAGACGATAGATGCACCCATCCCAGCCGCATGGTACACGTTCAACACCAGGATGGGCGAGCCGACCAGACTTAAGAAGGGCGCCGACGGTAACGAAGTTATTTGGAAAACCGGAGATTGTTACTGGTATGGAGGAGGGCGCTTCATAGGATATCCCTAGTTCAGACCAAGTACAAGCACACGACGAATAAAAGATATTCACGTACAGCAGCGATTAGAGAGACCAAAACCAGGGACAGTAGAGAGGAGACCCAGAACCGTGACGTACACGTGGTCGAGTGGAATAGACGCCAAAGGCGCCAAAAAAATACGGTCCGAAAAAGGCCGCAAGCTGCAACGCCGAGATCAAAATGTCACGGTGGAGATCGTTCTTCTTCCGTCAACCACATCGTGAATATGCAAAGTCCACTGCATCGGGCGTCGAAAGCACACACGCACAAGATTTATGCGAAGCTAGCAAGCATCAAAGACGAAGCGTGGTGGGCCAGAATTGCGCCCATTACAGCTTCAATGGATGTAGACAAACCTGCATGGGCATATTTATTCGGACAAGTGATTGGAGAGGTACGCTGCTTTTCCAAAACCTAACACACGCACTTGCTAATGCACTTGCCAAGTATACCGGCATACAGGAGCGCTGTTGGGACATAGCAGCTCCGTTGCACGAATCGGAAACAAGAAGGGCCGACATGATATCCTCTGCATTTCGCCGTCAAATCCACAACTTACAGAAACTACGAAGAGACGGTCAAAGGGTGAGCCACACATAATCCACTTACAATCGATAATAATAATAATAATACAGGCAAGGCTGGCGGCCATGATAGGTTACCATCGCGTACACGGTATCATGCTTAGAGTAGGCGGAGCCACCGGTGACCCAGGAGCGATGATAGGTCAGACCCTGATCATAGAGGTCGAGCTAATGCCCGGATGGAACGTCAACTCAATACTGCTAGAAGCTATCAACGTAGAAATCGCATGAAACCATCAACTAGTTTATCCGAATATCAAATACACTGCATATACCGAAGAGAGATCCGGAGAGATCTCAACATCAACGGCCGGCACTGATGCGAGCCAAACGACGCGATCAGCAGGGCCGCAATGGGCGGTGCCCGAGACAAACATCCAGCAACTGAACAAAGCAACATTGCCGACCCAATATATTATCGCGCGCACCATCTCGTACCCACGATGTTCCACCATGCAACAATCACACCGTCCACCGTTAACCAAATTGACCAGTAGACAAATCCACACGGTATACAACAAAATGCAAATCTACCAACAAGCAAACGACTCGTGGTGGGAAGAGGTTTGCCCAGCAACAACAACGTCGGCCACGGGGGTGAACATATACCCCAAGGCTGCTGTATTCGGGCAAGTAGTCGGGGAGGTAAGTTGCACTCCCATCATGCTATACAGGTATTAACATTATTCATAAGTACATGGGCACTCGAGCCAGGTACATAGAGCTTGCAGCGCCAATATTCGAAGAGGAGACATGGACGTGCTGGCTCTTGCGGCACGCCTTTCTCAATCAGCAACGGCACCTTAAAACGTTACGCAACGAATGGAACGAGGCGAGTTCATGCGACACAGGATAAAAGCAACAAGCTGATGCACAACAATTTCAAGGTAATATATGACGGATCGACACGCGGCGACCCCGTACACGGTCCTTTCCTCAAAATAAACGGAAATGCAGGAGCATTCGGATCAATGCTGGGTCGAGCAGTGATCATCCGGCTCAAACTCAGGAGAATTCCGCTGGTTCGCGAGATATACATAGAAATTGGAGACATAGATATCCTGTGCTAGTTCATAGATATCCTGTGCTAGTTCATGCACAGATATAATTTAAAACCGCCGTATCCAGCCCACTTACACATGCGATAATCAATCCTTCGGACGGCCGCCATTTAAGAAGATATCAGCGGTAGAAAAATACATTCAAATTGAACTTTCCAAACAAGAATGAGGATGATCAAGACAACAAAAGTAAAGCGTAGTATTCACAAATGAAATAAGGGAAGAGCAGCCAGGAAGAGGATTTACTAGCCAGAGTCACTCGCTCATTCGGCGCTACGCGCCGAATTCGCTCGCTCCTGATACAAAAATGTAACAGATTAGATTAGATTGGGTCAATGATTCGAGGCGCTCACAGAGGAGCAGTAGTGTAAGGCACAGTGAGTAACGCTGCTGGAGTCGTCAAGATAAATGACTAAATATACAAATGGAGTCGAAGTTATTTACTTTTAAAGTAACCTTTCCACCACGGTACAAAGACGTCATCGACACAAAAAAACCAGTATCCGGCTGTAAACCGAAGAGAAAAAACGAGTTAAAAAATAGGATTCGCGGATGAAATTTCCGCAAACCACCGTCGCGCGTTCAATTCCGCCATATGGCATATCTTTTTCAACGGATTTCCCTCACTCATTCCAAGGATTTGCAGGCTAAGCTTTCTGAGCCTCCCCACGTTATACAGTGGGACTCCGAGGCGCTTGAAACAGGCAGGGAGGACCGTGGGAATATTTTCGGGGATATCCGCCGTCAGTCCCATATGTAAACAACAAAGTTTCTGTTCTGTTCTCACCTCGCTGTATCCGTTACTCCCCAGGCGTAGGTGGGGATATGATATATCATGGGTCCTCTGATGAGAGCAGCGTGGTGTTATATCATGGACGCTAATTAGAGCAGTGCAATGATATATCATCGCAGCATTTCTCTTGCACAGTGCAGGCCGCCAGCGCACCCACCCGCTCCCGCTGGGCCGCCCAAACATGGTCCGTGCGCAGGGCGCGTCGGTCTCTAAATGGGGTCATTTGTTTACATATGTTATAATCACATCTTCTCTCCTCCACCTACTGGGATTCTCCTTCCGTTCCTCTTCTGCTCCCTCCTTGGGCCTGAAATTCTGCAGGTGCATATTAGATCTGACTGACTTCATTAACGGGTCCTTAACTCACCCTCAATTTGCCTCAATAGGCCACCATAGGCTTGGCGTTGGGCCCGGTGTCCAGGTTCCCCTCCTTAATAGTGCCTGCACCTACCACTGTTCCTGTGCTGCAGCTCGGAGGTTACCCCCGGGCACCTTCCATTGCTCTACTAGGCCTTACCCGCCCTTCACCGTTGCTTTACCTTGGCCACAATCCACGATTTTGCTGCACCGCAATCCTCCGCTCACCCTGCTCGCACCCTATATCCAGGCACTTTTTCGTTCTGCCCCGCTGTTAGATCACCTTATAGTCTCTGGCATCCTCAAGGAGATCCACGTTGGCTCAGGCTGCCGCGCTGTATGCGGCCCGCCGCCCCTGCCCCCGCCCCGCTTGTGCGCAGCCCCAGGCATGATGGACAATCTTCGCATGTTACTATCTTCTTGTGCCGACTTGCAGCCCCGGGCGTGCGTGCTCCTCCTGGCGTGTTACGCCGCCCGCTGCACCCGCCTCCCACCGCTGCCTGCAGCTATCCCGCTCATGCGTACGACATAATCACTGCCATCCCACGCTTGGTCCACGACTCTCCTCGATTCTCTCGACGTCGTTGAGCTGCCGCCCGCTCCGCGCACCCCATTATCGGCACTTTTGCCGGTTCATTACTTCTGCGACGCATCCCTATCTTCGACGCACAGATCAACTGTGCCCCCAGTTCCCTAATCCTAACCCCTAGGCTTCAAGCTTCGGTGCAATTTTTTTTTTTCTTTCGTGACGTTTACTCTCTGCATAACTTAGTACCTACCTACATTCCTCTTATTACTTCTGTTTAGTCTATTGGTTGACTCGATCTGTCTTCTGTTTCTTCAATTCAACGAGCTCTTATGTTCGAGCCCTTTAGTTGTCATCTTTTTCTCTTTTTATGCTTACAAGACATCGACCGACACGAAATGTCCAAGTCCAAAATGACTTAGTCATTCTCATTACTCATCCTCCAATATCTCTCGTTCCTGCTCATGGTTAAATGAATGCTGCCTGCTAAACTCTCGCCTGTCGGAACAGCTCTTTCTTTCTTCAGCGCAAAAACGTTTCATTGCACTAGAAAAAACAAATTCATAAAGTGCCAAATCGGGACATCAGACAAAGCAGACATATAGGTAGAGACAATGCGCATGAGTATAGTGAAGTAGGTAAGTATGGTGGGACGTCGTTGAGGACGCCCACCTTCTAGCACCGTTGAAGGTTAGATGTACCCCATCGGCAGCGTTGAAGCCACCATCCCACGCGTCGTTGAGGACACACACTTCCTATCCCGCCGTTGAGGGCGGAATTATGGAGGCCGTTGAGGGCACTGAATTCGTGCGGCGTTGAAGCCACTTCTTAGACCATGTTGAAGGTGTTTATCCCCTATCGAATCATTTACGTGCTCCTACGCCTGCACGACATACCTGGTCAGAAAAAAAAAGTCTGCACACGACTATAAGGGACTGACCTCTTCGTCTGAGCCTTCTCCAGCGCTGCGGGTGCCTTCCTCTTGCCTGAGCCCGATGTCCGCGCCAGCAGCGCCGCCTCTGTCGCGGCATGTGGGTTTTTTGGTGGACGAGTATTCTTCACGGGCAGCACGCGGGTACTGCCATCCGCTGCCGCCGCCGGTTTGCGGGTGCGGGTCGGTCTGAGCGTTACGGTGTCGGATGGACCGTCCAGATTTGGGGACGAAAACCAGCCTCGCTTCGCCTCGGCCGCGATTTCCGCCTCCCGCTGCCTGGCAACCTCAGCGGCCTTGGACGCCGCCACCTCTGCACGCCGCCCTTCCACCACCTTCATGAATGCACGGTTGTTGTTTGTAGTCGTGAAGATGAGTGGAGGGGTGTCGCTGGTATTGCTGGTGTCGACCAACGCTGCTGGCACCGCAGTCTTTCTCGGCCTCCCTCTCCCCCGTTTCGTCGCCTGCTCCACCTCTTCCACCGTCGCCTCTGCTCCCTCCTCTTCTTCCCCGTCCGCTGCCACAGTCTGTCCCCGCCTTGCGCTCATCCTCCTCGTCCCCCCGTCCTCAGCTGCTGCCTTCCTCCTCATCGATGGGGCCTTCGTCTTCTTCACCGGCGGCGCTCTGACAGGCGGGCGCGACTCAGGAAACATGTTCGCGGGCTGAGTGGACGCAATCGGCGCTGGGGCGTCCACAGTGGGTGAATGTGCGGCCAGCGCAAATACGGGAGGGCTCGGTGCACTCGGTGCCACGCTGGTAGGCTGAGTGGATGCAGATACAGCTGTACTCGGTGTCGGGGTGTTTGAGATGATCGCGCTAAGCATAGCCGCACTGCGGCTCCCAAATCGAGGTGGTGTCCCTTCCGCTGCGGGGGGCTTGCCGTACCCAGAGCGTACTGGGGTCTCCGGCGTGGAAGGACGCGTCGTCTGGAAGCACTGGAAGAGAACGCTCGGCCGGTATGCACTCCCCTCTCGCACTGGTCCCACTTGAGATGCTGCCGACATAGAAGGGAAATTGAATCCGTCTATGTTTGTCGTGGATGTCAAACGCGGCACTTCCGAGCCACTCGCGCCTGTCAGGGGAACCCCTGTTTCCGACCCTTCCGCTTCCGCATCCGGACCTTCCGGTCCCGTTCCGACCCGTTCCGGCTCCTCCCGATATCACATGGCCTGTGATTCCGCCCGGGACCTCTGCCGATCACTCCGGTTGCTATCACATGCCCCCCGTCCGTAGTTACTTATATACCGGGATCTGACGCGGGTGATCCTTAGTCTTTCTTCTCTTCGGATCCCCCTCGTCAGGTCTGTCCATTTGTATCTGTAGCTACTCTGTGATATTTATCTTCGGATCCCCCTCGTCAGGACTCTTGAGTATACTCGGGCCTTGAGGTTGCCCTTACAGCAGAAGAAAGACTCTAAGGGATTAACCGGCCAAGATTGCGGGTTACGGTTTAGCAGACTCGGACGACTCCGAAAGTGCTCCGGTCTCCCCGAACCCGAATCTTGTCCCCTCCTCCCCTCGTCTAGATCCCTCCATGTCCGACGCGTCCGCGGAAGCCGCCGCCCGGTTGGACCGGATCGAAGCGAGCATCGCGTCGCTTGCAAAACTTGTCCAGAACCAACACCCCACTGCTGCTTCGCCTGCCCCGTCCCTTGCCGACCCGGCTCCGGACCCGGGTCCAGGGTTATTTAAAAATGTTGCTCCTGGAGCGAAATCGGTCCTCCGGCCGAACCCCCCGATCGTCTTCGACGGTGACCGCAAGAACGGCCGGGCCTTCCTTCACCAGGTCCGGTCCTACGCCCGGTTGCTTCCGGAGGCGTTCACGGAGAACGGGGAACCCTCCGAGGAGAAGGTCGTCCGGTACGCCATGTCTTTTATGGCCACCGGTTCCGCACAGCGTTGGGCCGAGCGTCAGTCCAACAAGACCCCGTTCCTCCTCACGAGCTGGGACGCATTCCTCCGGGAGTTCCGGCTCCGGTTCGTCGAGGAGAACGAACAGGACCATGCGCTGAACAAGCTGGAGGGACGCTCGTACCACATGGGCTCCCGGGACGTCTTCCAATACACGGACGACTTCGAGGACCTCGTCGACCTTGCCGGCTTCGAAGACCCTCTCGTCAAGGTCACGAAGTACCGGACGGGCCTCGATCCGGCGATCAACACCGCGATAACCGGATCTTCCGACCCTCCGGACATCCGCGACTACCCCGCTTGGAGGCTTCGTGCCTACCGCCAGTACGAGGCCAAGCTCCGCGCTTCGGAAGCCGCCCTTCCGATGCGCCATGCAACCGCGACGGGTCGCGCCCGGGTGATTCCCGTCGCCCCCGCCGTGGTCTCGACCCCCCAGCCGAGGGCTGCCGTGCCGGTGCTTCCACCTCCGGTCCCTATGGACGTGGACCGCGCCCGCGCCCGCAATGCCCCTCGCCGTGGCTGCTTCCGCTGCGGCGATCCGAACCACTTCGCGAAGGACTGCACCGTTCCGGTCGACATCCGGTCGACTGACGTGCTCGACGAAGTGATCCGGCAGCTGGGAGGCGAGATGCTGGAGGAGCTCCTTGCCAAGGTAGCGTCCGCGCAGGCTGTCGCGGACCGTCCGGTCATTTCGGAACCGGAGGATTTTCCCCTCCGCGACGAGTGAGCGGTGCGCCCTCGTTCGCGTCCCCTAATCGTTTCGCTGTTCTATGTAACGAGTCTGACAATATATCTCTTGCATCCCCCGAAACGATAGACGCACCCCCTGATCCGAGCGGTACTCCGGCCGCTCCGGTCCTTCCGAAAACCCGGCCGCCTCGTAGGCCGTCTTGGGAACGCAAGCTTCCGAAACGGTATACGATTGCCGCCGCTCCGAGCGCCAACTCCCTCCACCTCCCTCTGGAGATTGAGTCTGCCGACAATGCCGCCAAGCTCTCGCTCAAAGGCCTTGTCGACTGCGGAGCCACCTCCGAGTTCATCGACTCCGAGTACGTCCGGTCCACCTCCTTTCCGATCCGGCAGCTCTCGCAGCCAATCCCGGTCTTCAACGTTGACGGTACCCCGAACGAGGCTGGCTCTATCCGGGCCGTCGCGGACGTGGTATTACGCTATAAGGGCCACACCGAGCGCGTGCAACTCGCCGTCACGCGCTTAGGTAAGCAGAAGCTCATCCTTGGCTACTCCTGGCTCCGGAAGCACACCCCGGAGATCAACTGGGACACCCAGGAGGTCAAGATGAGCCGATGCCCGTCCGGTTGCAACACCTGCACGGACGAAGCCCAGGCCGAACGCCGACATGCGAAGGCCGTCGCCCAGATCCTCCGGTCCATCCGGTCCCAGCCAAGCGTGGATATCTGCGCTATCGACGTGGATGACCGGAGTGGCGAGGACGACGACGACTTCGACTTCGATGAGGAGTTGCCGGAACTCTCTCCGGATGATTCCGACGATTCCGATGACGAGGACGATCCGCTCGAGGACGGTGACCGGATCCTGTACACCCGGTTCTCGCCTCCGGAGGATATCCGCGCGACCAGCACCGTTTCGCAACGACTGGCCGAGGCGTATGCCAAAAACTCCGCTCCGGCCGGTTCGGAACTTCCGGACTGGGTGCGTGATTTTGAGGCCGTCTTCAACCGGGAGTCCTTCGACTCGCTCCCTGAGAGCCGAACCTGGGACCACGCCATCGAACTCGTTCCGGACTCGAAGCCCGCCAACTGCAAGGTCTACCCGATCTCGCCCCTCGAGCAACGCGAACTCGACGCATTCATCGAGGAGGGCTTGTCTACCGGACGGATCCGGCCGTCGAAATCCCCGATGGCCTCTCCGGTCTTCTTCGTCAAAAAGAAGGACGGAGGCCTCCGGTTCGTCCAGGACTATCGGGCGCTCAACGCGATGACCGTAAAGAACCGGTACCCCCTGCCTCTGATCAACGATCTCATCAATCGTTTGAAAGGAGCCCGGTTCTTCACGAAACTCGACGTCCGGTGGGGCTTTAACAACGTCCGCATCCGGGAGGGTGACGAGTGGAAGGCCGCATTCCGTACCAACCGGGGGCTCTTTGAGCCATTGGTGATGTACTTCGGCCTTACCAACTCCCCGGCGACCTTCCAGACGATGATGAACGACATCTTCCAAGATCTCATCTTGTCTGGCGACGTCATGGTGTACCTCGACGACATCCTCATCGCGCACTCGGACCTCCGGAAGCACCGGGAGATCGTCCGGGAGGTCCTCCGACGTCTCCGGGAGCATAAGCTCTACTTACGACCGGAGAAGTGCGAGTTCGAGAAGTCCTCGATCGAATACCTCGGCGTGATCATCTCTCACGATCATGTGGAGATGGATCCGGTCAAGGTCGCCGGAGTTTCCGCTTGGCCGGCGCCGGAAAACAAGAAGGACGTGCAGCAGTTCCTCGGCTTCACGAACTTCTACCGGCGGTTCATCCGCGACTTTTCCGACATTGCCCGCCCTCTCTTCGACCTCACCAAGAAGGGCCAGGCGTGGGTCTGGACCGACAAGGAGGCCGCTGCGTTCCAAGCCTTGAAGGACGCAGTGGTCACCGAGCCGGTCCTGATCCTTCCGGACGAGTCCCGGATGTACCGGGTTGAGGCGGACAGTTCCGACTTCGCGTCCGGAGCTGTCCTCTCTCAGGAGGGTTCCGACGGGAAGTGGCATCCGGTTGCCTTCTTCTCCAAGAGCTTGAGTCCGGTCCAGCGCAACTACGAGATCCACGACAAGGAGATGCTGGCGATCATCCGGGCGCTCGAGGAGTGGCGGCACTTCCTCGAGGGCTCTCAGCATCCGGTCGAGATCTGGACGGACCACAAGAACTTGGAGTACTTCCGGAAGGCGCAGAACCTCAACCGGAGGCAGGCCCGGTGGTCCCTGTACCTGTCCCGGTTCGACTTCTCGCTTCACCACAAACCCGGACGCCTTATGGGCCGCGCGGACGCCCTGTCCCGACGCGCTGACCATGGAGCGGCTTCGGACAACCAGGATGTGACGCTCCTGACTCCACAGCTGTTCCATATCCGTGCGTTAGAGGGTGTTATAGTCTCCGGACCGGAAGTCCCGATCCTCCGCGAGATCCGTGATGCCCTCGCCGGCGTACCTGACCTCGAAGACCCCGTCGCTCTCGCGGCCCGGGAACTTTTGAAGGTTCGTGGCGCCCGGTCCTCCCGGTCCTCCGAGTGGCATGTCGAGTCCGGTCTGCTCTATTTCCGTGGCAAGATCGTTGTTCCCCGGAACAAGGACCTTCGTCGCCGGATCTTGGAGCAGCACCACGACACCCGCATTGCTGGGCATGCCGGCCGTTTCAAAACGTTGGAGCTCATTTCCCGGAACTACTGGTGGCCCCAGCTGTCCCGTCACGTTGGCCGGTATGTAGCGACCTGCGACTTGTGTCTCCGGACCAAGGCGCTCCGGAAGCTTCCGGTCGGGGAGTTGCACCCGACGGAGATTCCGGAGGAGCGCTGGAGTGCCGTGTCGGTGGACTTCGTCGTCGAACTTCCGGAAGCGCACGGCTACAATGCGATCATGGTTGTAGTCGACGTCCTCGGTAAGCGAGCCCACTTCATCGAGTGCCACACCCAGATCGACGCTGTTGGTGCGGCCCGGCTCTTTTACCGGAACGTCTGGCGCCACCACGGAACTCCGGAGAAGTACATCTCCGACCGGGGCCCTCAGTTCGTAGCGGAGTTCACCACCGAGCTCTGGCGCCTCATCGGAATCAAACCCGCGACCTCCACGGCGTACCACCCGCAGACCGACGGGCAGACGGAGCGGGTAAACCAGGAGATGGAGCAGTTCATCCGGCTTTTCACTAATTACAAGCAGGATGACTGGGACGAGCTCCTTCCGGCCGCGGAATTCGCCTACAACAACCACATTCACTCTTCTACGCAACAGGTCCCGTTCATGACGGACACCGGACGGCTCCCCCGGATGGGTTTTGAGCCGAACGGCTTGCGTTCGAAGGTTGAGTCGGTAAACGAGTTCCGAGACCGGATTGCATCCGGAGTCTCCGAAGCCCGCGCAGCTCTGGTAAAGGCGAAAGAGGAGTTCAAGCGGTACTACGATCGTCGGCGCACTCCGGCTCCGGACATCAAGGTCGGAGATCGTGTCTGGGTTGATGCCTCGGACATCCAAACGACCCGCCCCTCGGTCAAGCTCTCTCACCGACGACTGGGCCCCTTCAAGGTCATCCAAGTCGTCGGCCGAGGTGCGTATAAGCTTGCGCTCCCCCCCCGTCTCTCCGGCCTCCACCCGGTCTTTCCGGTCGTGAAGCTTCAGCTCGCGGAAGAGGACCCCTTCGAAGGCCGCCCCGGCTACGACGAGCCTCCTCCGGTCATCGACGAAGAGGCCCCTCCGGACGCCGCGCCGGAGTGGGAAGTACAGGAAATCCTGGAAGCCAAGATACGCTATGGCGGACTCTGGTATTATTGTCGGTTTAAAGGATATGATAACTCACATGATAAATGGGTTAAGCATTCCGACCTTTTCGCCCCGGACCTCGTCGCCGACTACTACCGGAAATACCCTGCTGCCCCTCGCTCCATCGCCTCCGCCGCTTTCGACTCGCTCCCCTTCCGGGACCCGGCCCTCCGTATCCGTTCTATGCGTCGAGGCGCCGCATTCCAAGGGGGGGGTGATGTCAGGGGAACCCCTGTTTCCGACCCTTCCGCTTCCGCATCCGGACCTTCCGGTCCCGTTCCGACCCGTTCCGGCTCCTCCCGATATCACATGGCCTGTGATTCCGCCCGGGACCTCTGCCGATCACTCCGGTTGCTATCACATGCCCCCCGTCCGTAGTTACTTATATACCGGGATCTGACGCGGGTGATCCTTAGTCTTTCTTCTCTTCGGATCCCCCTCGTCAGGTCTGTCCATTTGTATCTGTAGCTACTCTGTGATATTTATCTTCGGATCCCCCTCGTCAGGACTCTTGAGTATACTCGGGCCTTGAGGTTGCCCTTACAGCGCCGGTCCACGACGGTCTAGGCCGAGGCACCAGTGCAGCCGGAGGCGGCGCAGGACGATCTGGGGGCTGTTGCGGGATAGTCGCAGTGGATAAACCTGAGAGCTGGGGGTCGATGACTGACATGACACCGTTGAAAAAGCCACCCCGCTCAGCCAACGCCAGAGTCGCCGCTGTTGCTGGACTCGATGGAGGCGGCATCCCGGCTGGCCACGGATAGAATACTGGTGTTGTGGAAGTATCTTGAGGCTGGGAGTCCTCTCCGTCGACATCGAAATGGTGGAGGTCAAAATCGGAGATGTCCATAGCCTCCTCGGCATATATCGACCCAGCCATTGGCGTTTGCGGGGCCTCGGGCGTCGAGATCAGTGGTCCAGGATCCTCCGGTGCAAAAACAGGCAGCGGGGCGGGCACTGGTACGGGCAGAGTAGGAGGTGTTGGAGCCGCAGCGGGTGTCTGCGACTTTTTGGACTTGGTCATTCGCTTCGGCTTGGGCTTGGATGTCGCTGCTTTTGCTGGCTGTGGAACAGCAGGTAGTGGTGCCTGCTCGCGAGCTACACGTGGCTCCGTTGGACCATCCTCTCTGACTGTAAAAGCTGCTGCGGCGCGCTGCTCAGGAGCTACAAGAAGGCGATATCAGACAGGTTCTGTGAGGATAACTCAGTTGCCACTCACTGATAGCGGTACGCAGAAACGCCTCAAATTTCTCGATGATGTTCTTGTCGAAGTCGACACAGACATCTTCGAAGTCGTTCCCAGAAGGGGTCTCTCCAAAACAAATGCTATAGGCTTCATCAGCCAACACGCACACACAACTCGATCCATCCGCTTACATCTTGAGAGCCAACTCACCGCCCATGCGTGGGTTGGCTCCGCCGAGCAAGGTCATGCCTACCCATCCAGTGGCGCTGAAAATCGCTCTGTGGACGTCGCTGCAGACATTCTCTAGCATATCGATACCACTGCAAACACTCGTTTAGCGCCCGCTCTTGATAATACCAGAAATCACTTACTCCTGGAGCTCAGTTGCCTTGCGTGTTCCTGGCGCTGTATTCGTCTCACTTTTCTCGGCCTCCAAGTCTTCCGCGCGAATCTTCTCCTTCTCCTCACCCACCACTGCCTCGCACTCCTCACGTTCATTGGGACTCGCATTGTTGTACACCTCGTGCACCACGCGTTGGCGCACCTTCATACGCTCGGATTTTGCCTCCTTCATGCGTGCTGAGGCTGCCTCTGGTGACTCCTCCTCCCAGCCGTCCACCAACTTCGACATCGCCTCCTCGTTGATCTCGTCATAATTCGTCTCTTTCAATGCGTCGGCAATTCTGTCTGGGAAGCGCTTCTGGAAGACCTCCACTGCCTGGTGGGCACGACGACGCTTGGTGCGATGTTTAGGCGCGAGCACCCTATTCAAGGCGGCCAGAATGGGACCTCCAGCGTTGAGCGACCTGTTCGCATTGTTGATCTTCTTGCCATTGTAGCGCATGTAGGACTCGAGTTGCTGCGAACAGAGTCAATATTAACGTGTTTAGGTCATCGAAAAACGCGCCACTGACCTTCTTTCTGACCACGATCGCGGTCCCTACTCTCTTCAGCTCATCGTTAGTGAGACGACGGCCGTTGGGGTCGTTCGGAGCAGGAAGGCCCAGCTGAATATGCTCTGGGTACTGTCGAAACCACGCTTCCATCAGCGCCGGCCAGAGCAAGTGTAGCTTGTGTTCAGCCTGTCGTCTAATGTAGTCGGCCAGCCACAGATGCAGCCAAACTTTCTGTTCATCGTTGGCCCAGGTGGGGGGAGCCATGGAGGTAGAGGAAGAACGTAGGTTTTTTTTTTTGTGTTTGTGGAGGAGAAGGACTGAAACCGATGTGCTGGAACAGTATATACACTGAAAACCATACGTTGCCTTAGTATATCTCCAGCCATCACACATTTCCGGCTCAAATAATTTCAGAAAAAGGTACGCTTGACGCTGTTTTTGGGGGACAATTAATATTATAATCGTCTTATAATCTCTGTTTCAGGTCATTCGACTCATCAATCACCATTTTTGGCGACCTCCACGCCACAAAACAGTCCACAAATTCAGCCCAATCCGTCCTCAAATAATTTTCCCTCCACAACCCCAATGTAGAAATTCGATTCAGATGCCAAGTATCGGTACCAGTTGCGGCCGCCTGGACAATTCCATCACCCCTTCTCATCAGCAGATGCCACCTGACGCCACCCTCATCGATACCGGCCCCACTTCTCTCCGACAGGCGAAGTCTTTATCAGAGCGACCACCCACGCAATCTCTTCCCCCACCCACTCTATCCCTACACACTGCCATGACTGACACTTCCCGTACCGACGCAACGACTACCCCCAGCCCCGCGCAGGAGTTGGCGGCAGTGGTTGCACAGGTTGCCTCCGTGACCAAGCTCGCCGTGGACCTCGCCCAGCTGTGCATCCAGCTGCATGGTAAGTGCTCAATTTCGTCCATCGGCCTCTATGTTCAATGTTCGCGCAGATCAGATCCCCGCTGCTGTGGCATCCAACATCGCTGCGGGTCTCATCGTTGCCAATCATAAGTCTTTGTTCTCCTTATCTGATCGATTCATCATGACATTGTTTTTCAGCCCCTGGCCCCCAGTTTGTGGAAGAGCCAGCGCGCACGCCTGCTCAACTCGAGGCCCTTTTCCCTCCTGGCACTGGCGAGAAGACGCCGTGGTACGTGGTCTGCATTGGACGCGAGCCCGGTCTCTATCCCACTTCGTAAATACATTCTCTACGTCCTCTGCTCTTCCTCACTGACATCCAATATTCAAGGGACGACTCCGACCCTCCAGGTGAACGGCGTGCCGCGTCAGTTCCGCATCAAGAAGTCCGGTCGCGCTGAGGCCCTCGCCTTTTACCGTGCCAAATACGGCAACCACGAGGTGGTGAAGTTGCGCAAACTGCCGCCCGCTCCCACTACGACCGCCGGGGCCCCTGGTGCTCCCGGCGCTCCTGGTGCAGCGGCAGCGAATTAATCTGTAATCATATTTTCTTCTCGCTTGGCACACCACTCATTATCTTCTCAGGCCCCAAGTCAATTCATGTGGTCGTAGATTACTTGTCGTGTACTGATCCCGTTGTACCGTTGCCGTGAATACATCCTCGTGCTCGTCCTCATTGTCTTGCCAAAAAATAATAAGAGGCATGAAAATAATCAACAGCCTGAAATACATGTGGAGATATCGTGGGCAGATTACAACATGTACTACGCGGCGTGTACGATGCGAAACTCCGGAAAGTGTGTGGGTAAATGATTGAAAAGTCTAATCGTCGCTACTGATACTCCGACCCCATCTATCAGACACACGGAGTACCGTCAATCTGTAGGGATGATTTAATGTCTTAGTGTTGCTGTAGCAAGATATAAACTGCTTGATACTCACCGTTTACGTGCTGCGAGACACTCCCGCTCCGATGCGCGAAAGCGTGGCATGGTATGCAGACCAAACGACCCAACGTTTTCGGCCCATGCCTGTACCTTCACCCAGTCCTTTGCTCTCATCGTCTTGAGGAAGGGCGGGACATCAATGATCACATCGTCCCACTCATGTGCTTCGGCTGGTGTCGGTCCGCTAAGCGGACCAGAATTAAGCGTCGTAACGAGGGTTTGCGCAACCTTGACCCGAGTCGACGGCTCTTCCTCATCCCGGTTACTGTGGGCAACAACAGCCCACGGGGCCTCGTGAGCGACCAAAACGCAAGGACTGCAAAATAGATAAGATAATACTGAACAGGTAGCAAAAACTCACCCCGAATCCATTATTGTGTTATCCTCCTCTTGTTCGGGCTCCGGATCCTGTGGAGTAGTGTTAACTACCATGCCTGCAAGAGCCGCCGCCGCAATCCGTTCTGCAGACGTCCTCGAATATATGGTTCCTTGAGCGACAGAAAGCCCGGATGTGCTGTGATGGGCCGGATTAGGCAGCTCGCAGTCGGGCAGCACACACTCAGGATCGCTGGGTGCTGACAAGATGACTGTTGATTTTAAAGATCCAAGTCGTCGCAATGATTGCTCGTTGAGAGGAGTGGGAGTGCACTTGTATTTCTTGGGTGGATCCCATTTCCGTTTCGAAAGTCGTACGGCCGCTCTTTGCACAATAATAAGTCGCAATACATTAAAGAGGTAGAAGAGACTCCGCTTTTTCTGCTGGGCGTGTAGCTTGTTCTTCTCTCGCAGCTGTGGATGTGCTCTGTAATACCTCGCCGCCGCCTCCCTCCGTTTTCTGACGGCAAGTTTCTTTTTTGTGCTTTCACCATCGGAACTTGGAAGAATCAGCCATCTTCTCCCATGTGGCTACATACTCACTCCGAATTATTTCCCTCGCGTTTTCTGGCCGTCTTGTGTTGATGTGTGCATGGAGCCATGGACGTTAATGGTTATGAGAAGAGATTGATGAGGTCACATGACGCCTCGACTCTTTTGTTCAAACCACTCTAGCCTCTTACCCTGTGTCTCATATCTTCTTGAACGCTCATCCAATCATCGGCTGAACAAAAGACTATGTCCTGCGCGTCATTTAGCACCCACAGAGGTGTGATTTGAGCAATTTGGCATGCCGCTTCCTTTTTCAACCACTCTCACTCGCAGGATTG
Source organism: Mycena crocata (assembly GCA_029281795.1). Classification (NCBI taxonomy): domain Eukaryota; kingdom Fungi; phylum Basidiomycota; class Agaricomycetes; order Agaricales; family Mycenaceae; genus Mycena; species Mycena crocata. The sequence continues at coordinate 112,789 of JARJCP010000088.1, read as the reverse complement.
GATTCTACCATCTCCCTACCACAAGTTGAATCTGTACACATCCTTTCAAATATGATTTCTGATCTACCTTTACAACATATTTCAAGTTCCCGCCTGGAGACGAAAGTTGGTATTACACTTCACAGACCGAAGAGTCAACGTATATAGGGAATATTAGTGCACCGAGTCAACTCGAAAGGTGCACGTCAATCTTTACACCCAAACTGGAACCAAACTTATATTTTCAACTTTGGTTAGTATCATAGGCCTCAGAAACATTGCTCAACCCATAATTGCCATTTATTAGTGGCCTGTTCGCCTTGATTTCTTAAATTTCTGATTTTTCAACATCTCTAAATTTCTATTTTGACAATCCCAGTTCATTTGAACTCACTACCATGGTACGAATATGCAGTGAAAATGTTCTGAATCAACGTTGATGAGTCGCAGGGAGCTAGAACGATACACCCCTTCACTTTACAGGGCGTCTCCCTTTTTACTAACGTATCCATGTCAAGAAAAACTTTCCACACATTTGGTCAGTTATTATCTACAATATGTACGACTCAGAATATCATAGGACGCGTTGAGTAACCCTTTCGGAGTCGAAATTGAGGTTTCAGAGCTAAGTCACAGTATGTGACTTCAAGTGACCTCTGCAGCGAATTCCTAGCATCAGTGTGACACTACATCTTCGTTCCGACCATGACAACCCTCGTCTTCACCGACACCCTCATCCCCGCCCAGGACAAGGCTTTCAAAAAAGGTAGGTTTTTTTTTGCTGTTAAAAATAATGTTCATTGCTGACCCCTTATCTAGAAGCTATTGAATCTGCCACAAAGAACATTCCACCTCGTTGGGCCCTCCGACAGTGGCTCGACGCGTACATGTTGCCTCCGAAAACTCCAGTCGCCCCACCCCAGCGATACTACGAGCGCCGCCGTGCTGAACTTATTGCCAGGAAAGAGCGTGCCGACGCGCTCATGGACCTGCGCGACCGCGCACTGAAAAACCGAGCCAGACGCTGGCCTCGGATTTACGAGGAACACGAGAAACACGACAAAGAAAACCGCCAGCAGACTAAACGGTGCCGCCTCGAGATGGAACATGCACGCCACGCGGCAGCGGCGGAGTCCGCTCGGAAGCAGCGGCGGGCTGATGCAGATGCGCGTGTCGCATATTTGATGGAGCTTAGAAACCGGTCGCGCCAAGGGGTCCGCAAATAATTAATACCGTAGACTGAACTTTCGGTTCAATTTTATTTTTGGTTGCAAAATTATATTTGGAGTACTGAATTCATGCCAAAAAAGGATTGATTTCCGGCCTTCATGATTGTGGCGGTGAGTAACGTTGTCCTTGTTTGCTCCTTCCTTGACACAAAACTGGTGCGACATTGCGGTGGCTCAGGCCCAGCAATGTCGCGCCGCGAGGTTCCTCTGGACTTATGCTGGGAAATCGCGCTGTATACCAACACCGACACTCGCTCAGTTTTGCTCAGCCTCTCGAGGGCCACTTTCTCGATCCTTCCTCCTCTTCTATATCGCCACATTTCTGTTGGCGACGGCGCAGGTCAACTGGTAAAAACTCTGGCAGCACGGAGCTCGTTTGCTAGTTTGGTAAGAACACGATTTTCGCTGTACCGATACCGACTTATCTCTTCAAGGTGCAATCTCTCGAGTTTCGTCCCAGCTTGTGTGCGCGCATTGATGATGCACCATGGGCTCTGGTTCTCGCTCAACTCAACAATCTCCTGAGCCTGAACATTGCGCATCATGTACCCATGGAACTTCCCTTCCTAGCGCATATCAGCTTCCGTCTCACGTCATTTGCGTCGGTGGGTCTCATCATAGGCCCCTGGGCAGCGTTTATCGCTCAGCAGCCTGCAATTGAAGAACTGCGCTTTGGCAGCGACTACCTTCCACTTGCCCCGGATCCCCAGCAACTACCGAAGCTTCAGATGCTTAAGGCGCGCGGGGACGACATCGCCAAATTTTCGACCCACCGTTTGGTGCACGTTTGGTTTTTCGGTGGATGGCCGCACGGTCGGAGGCCTCTGCATATCCGCCATCTCAAGCGCCTGTCATCATCCCCCGCTCATCTACTTACCTTGCGGCTGAGCGCGCCGCAGATGCTGATGATACTTGACTCGGCGCCGAGCATGCTCACCACCCTCGAACACCTGCTGTTAGATGAAGATCGTAGCTGGGTGAAATATACGGCGGAGGTATGTCTTGAAAACTACCATGGTGCCGCTATCCTTACTGAAACGTGTACACAGGCAGGTGGGGTTATAGTGGCTGCTGCTGCTGGTCTGAATGCGCGTACGCCTCGGCTGCATACACTGACATTGGTTTGCACCATACTCACTCCACGTTCATCGACGAAGATAGGGCGGAATACAGGCTATGTTTTTGCGGCTACACTGGCGGTGTCGCATAAGGCGCCGTCCCTTCGGACTTTCCACTTTTGCGCTGATGACTCGTGCAGCACCTGGCGCAATTGGGGACAGCCCACGCAGACGGTCTTGGACGCACCCCGGGAGGAACACGCTAGCTGGAAAGCGGAGCCAGAATATCCGTACTAGTTTATTCAAAATTACATCAAACATCGTTTATTTTGCATCTATTCAAAGCAGCCTAATCCGGACCATCAAAACATATATAAATTCGCCAGCCAGCCCTTCCACGGCCCACCCTTTCACCGCACCACCATTATCGATGGATTCTTCATCTGTAAGCAAACCCTTTCGACGAAATCGTGCGGAGACTGACCCGGGACTGTCAGGCTGCCGTTATCGCCATGGATCCTTCATTAGTGAGCGACGGATGTACTTCTATTCTATCTAGACTGACACCAACTTGCTAGACTGCCACGACCGTCGAATACCTCGCAGATGCTTTACGCCCGACGGCGCGCGACACGGGTGCACCGTCTCTCTGTGATTCCTGCCTCGGCGTCAATGGCGACTACCAGTGCGCCACATGTCACCAGGTCGAATGCGCGGACTGCACCCGCCGCAACCACGAGGAGAATCCGTTGCATCAAATCCAGGTTTGGATCCTTTTGTGATTTTGTGAAGCGTACTGATGTGGTTGTTAGCGATGGAACGGCGGCAGATACGAGCCCGCCAGCCTCAAGCAACTTGGTGTCCGTCTGCAAGTCGGGCATGTGGCGCCAGATTCCTGCCCAAACCCCAGTCCCGTAGAGGACTATAGGGTCATCACCCCGGGAGGTTTGCTGGAGGTCGGCCTGCGCTTCTGTGCTTGCGCCGATGCCCAGGCACAGAATAAGCAACTGATGGAGGCGCAACTCCTTCCAGCATCCGCAATTGGACACCATGTAGTGATTACGTTTGAGATGGCCAAGATGGCTCAGCGCCACTCCACTGTTCCTCCGTAATTACCTTGGAAATTCATATTGAATGTGATTTACACTAAAGGGGCTCTCGGCAGGAACATACGCCTCATCATCCGCCGGGTCTGGGAGTACGAGGCGTACCGAAACAAAGCTGAGCGCCAGAGGCGGTACGGGTGCAAGTGGACGAGCGAGCAGGATGTCAATGAGAGGAGACGCACGGATGCACACATCCGGTTCCTGCGTGAACAGATTCAGACGGCACTGGCTGGGTTGCGGAAAAATGATTAGGCGACACAGACAAATATTAAATCAATGCCGCGAGATTACACTGATGCATTTTCAGCTTCGAATGATCTCCTGTTCACAAGAATTTCCCCAAAACTCTCATCTTGCAACGTCTCCAAAGTTAATGCGGCAAAAGCGTAGACGCTCTGGTAGGGTAGCCTTTGAGACAAGTTTTGTACTCAACTAAACATAATTGGTACAGCAACGCCCCAGCGCACCGCGCCGCCGAAGCGGCGGCGATCCCTACCGCTCGCGTCAGAAGTGCAGGAAGACCACAATCTGTATTCAAACGCCGCATACGAAAGCGAGTGGCAATCGGGATTCGACAACCTGTTAGTTTGGGCCAAGACATGGGATGGGCAGTCAGAGTTAGTTATTCTCGTTCTCCTGGCGAGTGTGTACTGACAATGATGACTTTGTTATGTACATAGGACGATATCTTCTCCCGCCGAAATGCTGTGGGAGACACGGTGGGGGACTGGACCTACTGACGGGTCAACAGCGGAAGCATTGGTGTATCAAGAGATCTGGGCTGAGCAGGATCGACTGGCGCTCGCCGCCAGTCAGCCAACGCTGGGCGAGAGAATCGAGACGGGGTGGTACACAGAAACGGCCAGCGGCAGCTCACCCGAGGCACAGGAACAGCTCACGCAGGAAGATCGTGCTGCCCGTTGGGAGAATGTGGTGCGTGTGGCGACTGACGCGATGACGGAGTCGGAACGGCTGTCCATGCTTCTCGACGAGGCGCAGGCAGAACGGCGGTTGCGGCTACGTTTCCGGATGCGACCCGGCGAGCGTCACGACCTCCTCGATGCACACGACGGGATATGGGACTGGAACTGGCAAGCCAGGGCACTGCTACCCACGGACGCGTCGCATCTACAGGACTTTACTTCGCGTGCAATTGAATATGTGGATTAGTTTGCATGTTGTACTTATTGTTTTGCTTTGCAGTACATCGTCCATACTTACATACAGTCAAGCTTTGTGTGAGTGAAGCAATACATTATTTCAGACACGAGAATGCACAGGAACAGCAAGTACGAATTGGAATAACATAAGCAAGGAAGTATGTACAGTCTGTGCAATCACAGTTTAGCTTTCATACTGTGGCAGACAGAGCAATGCGGCTCGTCGACCTCAACGGATTCGAGCTCGGGGATGTCTTCATCGTGCGGGTTGTCGTTGCGGTCGGGATTGGTGCTGTCTGGGTAAGACACGACGCGAGACGTGATGCGGGCGAGTTTGAAATTGCCGTCCATACAGATGTAGAGGTCAGCCAGCGCGGGGCTAGGATTGTTAATTTGAGCCATGCGAGCAGATGAAACAAGCCTCACCAACAGGCTATGTCATACGAGCAAAAAGAGAAGGCTACTGGCTTTGCCTCCAGCGACCTTTGAACGGAAAAGTCAATGTTTTCATAGCGCTCTCCCTTCTGGAGTTCTATGGAAATAAATTCAGAAAAAGATAGAGGGCAGGGATAGGCAGGGATGAAGAACGCACGATCTGGTGACATTAGAAGATACTGAGATGAAGAAAGTTCGGAGGGGATAACCTGCGAGTGATGGTTGCCTGACATATTCGCACCATGATTGCCGTCAGCAGAGTTGGGAAGATTGATTAAGCAGAGGTAAGCAGAGTGCGGTTAAGAAAAAGATAACAGGAACATTTGTCGGCACGGGCGAGAGGGCAGATGAGGGCATATGCAGGAAGTTCAAAGCAGACTGCGACATTGGAGAACCAGTTTATACGGTAAGATTGGGCACGTGCCGATTCTGTAAACGTCGAAAACAAACATGCCCAAATCGAGATTTCTGGGCATCGATCTCCCATCGCCCGGGTGGCTGGCCCGTGCGGGCGTCGGGGCTGGCACTTGCGCCTTGCCTTTACGACTACTGCTTTCACCGTTCCCCACCGTCTACATGACCAAAAAACGCCGACATCGGGATTTGGGCCCGGAAATATCAGTCTCGGGCGTGTCTGCGCCGTCTGCCCGCTCCACAACCCCAACACAGGCTGTTCAGACCAAGAACATCTTGCGGGAGAAAACACGGGTTCGCCAGGATGGGACTCTGCGTCAGACACGCTCTGTCGTGAGCGTAGCCGTTGGCAATGAGCCCACAGCCCCAAAGCTGCTACCCGATGTGCGCCGCCCGGAACCGGTCTACGATTACTACAGCACCGGTGAAAACGGCGGTTGGCCGGATGAAGATGATGAGGATGGGAGAGCTCAGCGCGCATCAGTGAGTTTTCGGCCATTATGCATATTTCGGTCTGGAGCTGAATTCGCGGCGCCAAGGATGACCCACTCCGTCAATGGGCTGAAGATCACTTAGATATCTTCCTCGATGAAGTCTTACGTCTGGAGGGGCGCGGTGAACACCGGGATTACCCAGGCTGCACTCAATGTCGCGAGGGATCTGCAGATCATCGCTGCATTGACTGTATAGGGGGGGGGGAGCTGTACTGCGCCACATGCATCCGGGACCGACATACGCAGCTACTGTTCCATCGTATCGAGGTATGTATCGAATTGGATATGGCTAAACGCGAAACTGACAAGGAGCCGGCTAGCATTGGAACGGCACTTATTTCGAGCGCAAAACCTTAAAGACGCTTGGGGTGCGCATCCAGCTGGGCCATTGGCATGGTCCCGAGCGCCGCTGCCCAGTACCAAAGCCCGCGAGCGACGACGACTTCGTAATCATTCACAGTAACGGCGTGCACGAAGTCGGGCTTGATTTTTGCGGATGTGCACAGGGAGGGTCACCAACCGTGCAATTATTGCGCGCACGCTTGTTCCCAGCAACTACAACCAACCCGAAGACGGCCGCAACCTTTGCCGTCCTGCGCCAATTCCAGCTCTTTTCATTCGAGTCAAAATGCGCGACGTATGAATTCTACCAGAGCCTTTCTCGACAAACCGACAACATGTACTACAAGCGGCGGCGAAACAAGAGGAAGAAAAAGGGGAGAGGGAAGAGTCAGAAGGGGGGGATGCGAGGGGGAGAAGCCAGTAGCACGACGGAGACAGGAGGCGAAACAGCGCAGGAGGGTGCTGAGAAAGACGACAGAAGGCAACGTGGCGAGGGCATAAAGAAAAGGAGGAGAGGAGTACCGGTAAGCTGTTTGTTTCCGAAAAGCAGTGGCTTCACTAACGCGTTGTCAGAATCGATATCCCGAGTTCTTGCGCTTGACGCGTATGTGGGCGCATCTGCAGATGCTCAAGCGCACCGGGCGCGGCCACGACCCCGCGGGCATAGCTAGTACAAAGCCGGGAGAGTGTGCAATACTCTGCCCCGCATGTCCTCAGCCTGGCAAGAACCTGCGTCCGGGCTGGCAAGATGTTTCAGACGATAGAAAGTAAGTTAATTCCTTACTCGCCTGCGAATCAGATGATTGACGAAGTGCGACTTAGATTTCTGTACGCACTCTTCTTGGCTCTGGACGCAAACTTCCGTCTAAAGCGGAAGGATGTTTCTACGGAAGAGAAGGATCCGGGTCTGGGGCACGGGTGGGCCTTTTATTGTGAAGTTAAGGCATACATGAAGCACGTCGAAGAGAATTGGCACCGAACGCAAGAGGTGCGTCCTGTAACTTAGCGCAGAATCTGTTATCTAACAAACCGCACAGAGGAGCCATTGTGTGGCGCACGACGCCGTCGATAAACCCGACCGTGAAGTGCGAGGGACAGCATCGTCTGGCATCGGAGCCGTGGACTGCGCTCGTCACAACATGAAACGCCCATTGGCGGTCGGGGACCTTCAATTGGGAGAGCGGTACGTGATCTTTTGACGTCAAGGTAGAGGTTAGGCTCACAGCCATCCATAGCTACATAAATATGGATTACATGTTCTTCATGAGCATCGCCGGCACGGAGCTGATGCGCTTCTTTGTTTCCTACGACATCGCTTGTCAGTGGCATATCAACATCGGTGTGCGTATGGCCGAGTATGCGAACGACACAATTTCAATCGACGGCAAGGGCAAGTTCATGACCTTCCTGGTCCCCAAATTCCACCTGCCTGCGCACATCGAAGCCTGCAACCTCAACTATTCCTTCAATCTGACGCGTTTCGTTGGGCAGACCGACGGCGAGGCTCCGGAGCGCGGATGGTCGGACACGAATGCTCTAGCGCGCAGCACCAAGGAGTCTGGCCCCGGATTCCGCCGTGACACTCTCAACTCACACTTTAACGACTGGAATCACAAGAAAATTATCGGGCTGGGTACGTGTCATACTATAACAACGCAAATGCGATAGCTAATACATCATTCAGGCTACTTTCTGCGACGCAAGATGCGGAACGCGGTGCCGGAGATGGTGAAGACCAGAAGAGCGCTGGCAGATCTGGACGAGTCGCTGGGGCCGGTCGCGGTGAAGGAGTGGACAGATATGGCGACGGCATGGGAGGCGTCACCTTTGGCGAAGAATCCGTACGAGACTCTGCGTAAGGATGCGCACCTCGCAAAGGTGCGGCGCGAGCTGGCGTCGGAGGCAGCGGCGCGTGAGGCGGCGGGGACGGCTGTGGGGGAGGTGCGAGGCGACATGCACATTACGGAGCTCGTGGCGATGGGGCTCCAATTGGAGGAGCAACAGTAAGTGTGTGGATTACAGCATGGACCGGACTAACACCATTTTAGGGCGGTTCTCGGCTCCGACGCAGCGGCGACTGGACTCCACCCTACGGATGACCAGACTCGGGCGATGATCGAGCGCACCAGCAAGCTGCGGCGCAAGATCTTCGCCTGGATAGACATCCAGGTCAAGTTTTTCCCGGCCCTCGGCACTGTGCGGGAGCTCGACGACGCAGCCCGCGCGCGCGCCGCTGGAGCCAAGCCTGTCCCCGGCATCAAGGTTTGGGACATAGTCCTATGGCTGCCCTCCGCAATCGCAGCTGCCCCGGGGCTGGACGCTACAGTGGTGGGCTGTAGCAATGCGATACTCGATCATGAGTATCGTCTCCGCGTGGGCCAGGCGAACGAGGCGCTGCACGAAGTGCGGCGTCTTTTACTGGTGCGGACGCACCTGTACAAGTTGAAGGATACGCATGCACGGGGCGTCAAGGCGAATACACGTTCTGCTGATAAGATTGCAGCGCTGAACGACCGTGTCAAGCGTTCGGCCAGCCAGTACCGGGTCGCACGGGTGGCGTTGGTGCCCCTGGGCCGGGTCTTGAAGCGAAACGACTGGGCATGGACGCTGCAGGAGCTGAAGGAAGACGACGTACGGGGTTTACCGCGGGCGCCTTTCAGTGATCCCGAACGGCAGAAGGGGAAGGGGAAGTCGCGGAAGAGGAAGCAGGCTCGGAAGGAGAAGGTGAAGGAACGCCCCATGTCGTGGATATGGATCAACCGGGGGGAGGCACACGATCCGGCCGACAAGGACGCAATGAATGAAGGTTCGTAGGGTTCTGAGAGTAGGGAGCATGCACTGACACTACCTCGGCAGCTGTGCGGATTGAGTGGGCCAAGGCCCGCGCGAGGTGCATGCGATGGGGGGAGGAGGTGGATCTGCTGGAGGAAGAGATGGGGTGTGTGGAAGAGTTCATGTTCTGGCATTCGTCGTGGTGGCTGGAGCAGGTGGGACGCAAGGGGCTACCAGAGGGTCCGCAGCTGGAAGGAGAGACCGCGTATGCCACGCGTCAGGCGGCCCTGAAGGCTAAATTAGGCAAGACCTTCGCGGACGATTGGAAGGCGATACCAGACCTCGTTCGGAGGGGACGAGCGGACTTGCTGGAGGACAATGAGCTGGGGGAGCCGGTGGGGAAGATACAGCAAAAGGAGGGGCAGGAAGGCGTCTGGGGCGAGGGTAGCGATGGTGATGAGGGGGAGGAGGAGGATGGATTCAGCAGCGAGGAAGAGGAGCCGATTAGCTTGCTGCCTCAGAGGGAAGTCAAAGCGGCGTATGTGGACGAAGTTCTGGCCTATACGTAGTCGTTCATGATAGGCAGAGTACCCGCTTTTTTCTCCGGATTTTTTCTTTATTTTTGGTGCACTTACTGCTCGTTGTCGACGGCGACGTCAAGAGGCTCTCGCCGTCGCTGCTTATGTTATCACCTTGTAATGCAAACATGTACACTTTTCTGATCGCTGGCTCGAACAACAGCGACGAACGTCTCGAGAACGGTGGGTATTATAATATAATATTTAGTACTGGGGGCTACAATGCTGCAATGATATATCATACGGTGCTCTGAGTTAGAGGGTTTTATATATCATCGCGCTGCTCTCATCAGAAGGTGGTGATATATCAGCCACCCAGTATAAGGTGTACTCCCGGAACACCTTCCACGGTGTAAAACGACCCAAATTTGTGACTCAAAGGCAGACAGTTTCTCGACCCAGACAACTCGTCGAGCTTAGCCTTAAGTATTATAATGGTTTTCTATGCTCTCCAGTGTGATCAGTGTGGATCTCAAGTTCGCTCGATTACAACATTAAGTACTCGGCAGATGACTCGAGTGAAGCTTTTAAGTCCTCAGTGGGCTCGTTTTTGATTTTAAACTTTGTCTTGTTGAATTTCTTTGAAGTGAACAGGTCCGGAGACTTACTCCGAGTTAGGGCTTCAACCTGTCCATAAAACGGGACGGCCGTCATGGTGTCCAAAACGGGACCACCTGTCCGTGGACGGCTGCCGGCCGTCATACTCGTCAGACCCGTTTTGATGGGTATTTTGGTGCAACCATGTAAATGAAGTAAATCTTCCAGACGATAGCAGAAATGGTGGTGAGTAGTGCGGCTGAAAACACGAGGAGTGTGGCAAGTGTGAGATGGGAAAAGAGGAAGATTGTATACCTGTTACTGACAGCCTCCCCGACCCCGAACCGACTCCCAGATCTGCAGCGAGACGGAAAAAGTGACCCCCGAGTAAGGCATAGCACGAGTCCGGGTAACCCGTGGATCTTTACGGGTTGAACTGTGGGAATACTCGTGAGAAACCCGACCCGCGGGTTCGGGTACCCGTGTCTGCGGGTAGCGACGGATCCGGGTTTCATTTTTCGAGAATTCTGGGCCAAACCTGTGAGTATTTCATGAAAATTTGAGGTCATGCTGACCACCAAAAGTCATTCCTGTGGTTGTTTGCAGGTCAAAGGATTGTTACAACTACATTGTATGGTGCAAAACACAAAGAAACTATCTTTTAGATGCTCCAAAGCCAGAAATCTACCAAAATATAGCAGGTACCTGCAAGTACTTGCTGGTTTTTTGAACCTCACGGGTTACCCGTTGACCTGCGAGTTTTTTACTCACGGATCCGAGTACAGCCTTTTCGGATGCGGGTACCCACAGCCACGGATCCGGGTCACCCGTGAGTCGACTCGTGCTATGCCCTACCCCCGAGCTGATATCACATAATTGTGAAGGCTTTGTGCAAGTTTTGCGACAGAGAAGTTCGATTTTATTGGTAGGTCAAGTCAAGGCATTGGGTCAAATTATGTGAGGTCCTGGGTAACTTTTCAAGCGGCGCAAAGCATTTGACTGAGTTTTATTGTGTATCCGTCAAGTATCCGTGCTTCAATATGTCACTTGCCTAGACATGGAACAAAAGTTGGGTTGAATGAGGAGATAGGAGGTAAATAAGGAGTAGTGTAGGATGATGCACGGCCCAGGACTGGCAAAAATATATGAAAACTCTGGGTGACCCGTCAACCCCAGGTCGACGGCTGTTAACGGGCCACCCGGCAACGGATGTACCCGTCCCGTACCCGTCTGTCAAAAATAAAGGATATGAGCCTCGACAGACGGGTCCCGTCCCGTCGCGACAGGCCGTCAACCTGTCAAGATTCCGGGCGGGTCGAAGCCCTACTCCGAGTTGACTCATGTCAGTGTCTTTTGGAGGTGGGTTCACTTTCAAACATTGTATAATTATGACCCAAAAAGATGCTTAGCACTGTTGGAAAAATTCTCCTGTAAACCTCAAGCTCATCTGGTTTTCCATACACATCCGGCCATCTCGGGGATGTTCGAGAACTCGGAAATCTACCAGGTAGTATTATTCCGGTATTTCTTGAACTAATTCACCTATAGCGACCCTGATGACACTCAGCACTGTCATGCAAGTCCGGGAAGTTTGCAGTCATATTACTTCCTTCTTGGAATATCCCCCCAGATATCAAGTCCTGTGCACTTGTGTCGAGCCTGTTGGCATCTTCTGCTCAGAGATATCTCTACCTCGATGTGTGTCTCCCTACTGTCACGATGTTGGCAACTCGGCACGCTGTCGAGAACCTGGATTTGAACTCGGAAGGGATTCCAACAAAATTTATTCTGTTATCGAGGAGTTGCGGCCCATCTGGCTGTTGTTGCTTTGGAGTTAGTCTCACCCACAATGCACTTGAAAGATTCAGCAATGTGAATTTTCCCTACCCACGAGAGACTCCCTGGAATGGATCACCCATACATCACCCAATACCAAATCCATGGCTGATTACTGATGGATCTGTTCATCGTGTTGGGTTCCTCTCCGGGGTCAGCGATGAGAACAATTTGAGGCAGGTCTTTCCTGAGGCGTCCCCTAGACTCCTTGTTTCTATCTGGGGTCTGCTCTATCCCAGCCCAAGAATCCACTCCATTCTCCTATGCGCTGCAACCATAAGACATTTGGAGCTGGCAACAGCATTCACATTTGTAGAAATAATCGGTAGAGTCTTTACTCGGGACCAGAGTATGAGAACCAAAAGATAATTGTGTTTGGCTGAGCTCTGCAAACACGTAGCGAATACAAGTGAAGCTACGCTACTTATATACCTGTAAATTACCTAATTGATGTTCCTTGATGTTCCTAAACATTCCGGCTAGATTGAATCCCAACACTCCCCCTCAATCACAAAACGGGATGTGAAGGAAAAACTCGAAATGTAGGACGAACTGGTAGAACTCCCCCTCAACCGGAAATCCATCCACTCGCTAATTCCCAAAGTCGAAGTGATGTGATGTGAATGGTGAGTCCTCGGACGTCGGGTTCCATGTCCGTGAAAGGTGTGTGTCGATACACACACTACCGCCAATGAAATGGTTGGCATTTGATGCCTCGTGGGATGAAGCTGATCACTGTCAAGCTGATCCCTATCTCATCCCCTCGCTCGTCCTTCTGCCCATCCACTCCTTCTTTCCTCCTTTTGTCACCAAGATCACATTCTCTCTGGCAGGGTCATCGACTCCTCCGGCTCACAATGGATCCCCTCCGTGCCCGTGGTTCTCTTCTGGATTCAATGTGGCGCTTCGGCCTGGAGTCTCTGCTATCACAGCGTCTCATACGTGCGCAATGGGCTTTGTGCCGAAGTGGTGAGGTAGTGGTGGTGCCTCGGGACGATGAGGACTTTGCACAGTGCCCACAGATACTGGTGGGTCTTGGATTGTCGAGATCCTCGTTATCGGTCGCAGTCGCGCGTTGTCGTTGTCGTCGCCGATGCGGGGTGGTCCCGTGTAGACTGTACAGCTGTGGTGACCGGGAGCTACCCGGGACGTGTTTGTGTAGAAATAATTGGTAGAGTCTTTACTTGGGACCAGAGTATGAGAACCAAAAGATAATTGTGTTTGGCTGAGCTCTGCAAACACGTAGTGGATACAAGTGAAGCTACGCTACTTATATACCTGTGGATTACCTAATTGATGTTCCTTGATGTTCCTAAACATTCCGGCTAGATTGAATCCCAACACATTCGCCTCTTCAACCAACTACAGTGTCTGATCCATCTTTAATCTTCCCTTGACCTCACCCCCCCGGAATGTTTTGATTCTTGTGCATTCAAAGTGCAAGACTTGTTCATGGAGCTCCTTGCACAGTCCCATTGAACGATTACAACATCATCCTTCGGAAGATGCAACCGTTCTGGCGGACACAACACTCCATGTCACACATTCGCCGTGTTCAATAAACACTCGCCGGCGAGTTGGATTTCGAGCTCTGCTGTGATTCTTGGTATTGTCTCGTGGACAGGGCTGCGTGATACTTCGGAATCATGGCTGACTCGGTGCATGGTACAACCATCGTAGGAACATGTTTAATAGGATCTATTGGATGTGGTTCTGAAGTCTTGCTGTCCCACTCTCTTGGCTGCCTCCATACACTTAAATACTCGAGGCCAATGAGCTAATCACTTCAGCTACTTACTTGCATGATCTTCCACCCAAATTCAGTCGAAAAATTTGACTCCAATACAGGATTTCAGTATATGCAATATATTGGTTCAGAGTTTATGTGCCTGAAGCCTGTTAGTCCATTGACCTGTATCCTTCAGAGTCTGACCCTACCATTCCGACTGAGACAAAGGTTTCTATTCATAAAATTCTTTGATACATCCTTTAAATGGTAATCTACATGATATCATCTGAAATTCCAACCAATGCTTTACACCAATGTGAACCCACTCATTGGTTCAGTTTCATTTGGGCATCTCGGCAATAGGATGGCTATGTGAATTTATTGCAACTTACTATGCATATCTCGTTCAATCTTACAAGATAAGCCTTCGCTTCGCTCTGGCAGATACAGATCAGCAAGCTCACGTATCAACTTCATTGAAGGAAGGGTCGAAGGCAAGATTTCTGAAGAAACCACAAGTCAGTAATACCTAATGGAGACTGTAATTTCACTGTGATAGCACGAGAACTTGAACTAAGGAAAAATGAGTTGATGTTTTAAACCCAATAGGTAAGAATCAGGCACTGTGAGATGTAGTAGCCAATGTGAAGAGGGACCTGGACATCGCTAGGTGTCAAGCTCCCCACATTCACATTGGGTTGACAAATATATTGAAATAAATATGCAGCCTGAGAGTGCAGCCATAGAACAAAATAAATCCCATCATGTAAGGGCAACCTCAAGGCCCAAGTATACTCAAGAGTCCTGACGAGGGGGATCCAAAGTAAATATCACAGAGTAGCTACAGATACAAATGGACAGACCTGACGAGGGGGATCCAAAGAGAAGAAAGACTAAGGATCACCCACGTCAGATCCCGGTATATAAGTAACTACGGACGGGGGGCATGTGATAGCAACCGGAGTGATCGGCAGAGGTCCCGGGCGGAATCACAGGCCATGTGATATCGGGAGGAGCCGGAACGGGTCGGAACGGGACCGGAAGGACCGGAAATAGGGGTTATCCTGACACTTCTCGAGGAAGTTGTGATGCTTGATGAAAGGAGCTGAGTGTTGTCCCGTGAATTGCTCTCTGTATACCCTGCTCATGCCGGGGCCAATATCATGGGTGCAATACACCACAACAGGACATGCACATCCCCAGTCCGGATGCTTTGATACGTGGGACTCCACGGATACACACCATACAGTATAGTCAATGTGCTCAAGCAAGCTCCGGAGCTGGGCTAAGAGCGCCGGCAGATGCGCAAATGGTTGACCAGATGGAATTGTTGTGCATACGCTCAAATTTGGAAGCACTGTTTGTAAAACACTGTTTTCACCAAGTTTGCACTAGAAAGAGGACTGGCGGATATCCCCCGAAATTATTCCCACGGTCCTCCCTGCCTGTTTCGGGCACCTCAGAGTCCCATTGCATAACACGGGAGGCTCAGAAAGCTTCCTAGCCTGCAAATCCATGGAATGAGTGAGGGAAATACGTTAAAAATGAAATGCCATATGGCGGAATTGAACGCTCGACCATGGTTTGTGGAAATTTCATCCGCGAACCAACCGCGCTTCGTACTTGGAGGCCTTCAATTATCACGTGTAACAATTTTTTCCCCTCGCCCACTCGCGTCTGCTCGTTGTCTTGCACCACTGATCCCATGGCCATGATTGGGACTGCCTATCCAGCCATTTCTATAGGAGGTGATAACAGTAACCGGAAAACATATTGCATCCGCTGTGTCAAGCAAGCACCATGATCAGTGCTACACAGTCCGATTTGCTCACCGCAGGACCTGTATACGATAATGGAATTTATGTGCAGCTCTTTCAGATAACGGTGGGATAAAAAGATGACGACAGAAGTAATAATTCGGCGGGGGAAAATACCGTGGGAAAATCAATTGAAGGCCTCCAAATGGCATTCAATTGAAGCCTTTGGCATTCGGAAGGCCTCCAAAATTCTGGCGACCCAAATGGAGGCCTCCATGGCCAACACTGGCTTAGATAACTTAAAGCTCGGCACCGCTGAGATTCCGGGGATCCGGGCCGCCGCCAGGGTCTCCAAGTTCCCGTCCCATTTTGCTATGAGTATGTAGTTTTTTTTATAGATTCGTATACTCTTTTGGAGTCATTCACCTCTCAATAGATAGCAGTTTCGAAATTTCGCATACATAAAAGCGTGAACTCTGGGTCGCGGGCAAACGATGGAGACACATCGGCCTAACCCTGCTTGCCTCCGTCGATATACATCAGTCCATGTTGAGGCTGAGGTAACAGTTGAGCAGCATCTTGCTTGTCGTTCCCTCAATATCCTATTCTCAGCATAAGATGGATGGTGTCGTAGAACACCGCATTTCCCTCAGCCTCCCCGTCGTCGTCTCAAAGTTACGCCGCAGAATATACAGCAGAGAACCTGCCGGTCTGAAGAAATTACTTTTTCAAGGTTACAGAGCGAAATAGCTGATATTAGGAGGTGTTAAACGTGTACGGGAAAATAACCTAAGGCGAAAAGACTGTAAAGCTATATCTTAGCCTTGCTCAACGGGGCATCTTTCCCTGAGAAGGAATTAAGGAGGTTGGAGGGCGATTGAAGGGAATCATACCTTGGTACACTAGAGTAGATGGTGCAAAGCCAAAATCTTCTGCCAGTTTAATGTTCTATCTGAAAGTAAGAGTCATAGCCAAGCGAGAGTCGAGCAGACTGACAAGTTCTCCAGCGATGACACGGACCTGAGAAGCAAAGTCGGTCAAGAGGGTCGACGTGAACACGAGAGGCGTACCATTGACCAATGATGCACACAATGAAGCGCCGCAAACCACAGCTACACAATTCAACTTCAAATTAAAAAACGTTATCATGAGAGACTGACCTCTCGACCAAAGCTAGTGTCAAATTCCTGTAGGTAAGGAGTGACAGCTTGAAGAGTTAGTCGGGCACGAGGGTCAGCCCCTGGAACGACTTCCTCAAGATGCTTTATTGTCTCCAACAGAGCCTCCCTAGCCACGCCGCGATCTTGTTCCATGGGAGTGTTTCGAATTCTCACATCGTAGGACAAAACGTGTGGTGGAGGGCTCCCGATGCAGTCCAACAAAAGCTCAAAGTGGTCTCGGGCATGGCGTAGATGTTTGCCTGGACACGAGTTAAATATCAGACAGGGAAGCCGCAAGATGGGCAGGCGCACCGATGGTCGAGCCAGGCAAGTATTGCGAATGGACAGTGAGCTGGTCGTCAGACGTGAGACTCTTGTTCAAAACGTCGATTCCTGGGCAGTGGCATTACTACCATGCGCTACGAAGGGATGTTTGCAAGCTGACCTTGGCGAAGGACAATGGTTGACACTTGGAGCAGTTGTGTGAGGGTGGTCTCCTCAGCCTCGAACTGCGGAGCGGGGGAATCTTGGAGTGAGACTGCCTGCATCGTGGGAGGACTGATAGAGTTTTCGGGGAATTGAACAGTGTATATAAGTGAGTAGGAAACGCGGTGGAGGTGAGGCGTCAGTCTTGCCTCGATGCCGACCCTGAGCGCGTAGCCATCAAAGTGATTTTCTCGAGATACAAGTACAAGAGGATGTTTCTGCCACCTAATTTCGAGCAACCCACGGTAAGGTATAAGCCGACCGAACTCAAGGGGAGTGTCCGTCTGCCAGAAGAACTCTTGCGAGGAGAGACAGGGTGAAAACGGATGAATTTCTTTCGCCCGTCGTCTCGTTCTGGTCAAGTTATTTTTTTTACATCTACCTTCACGTGCCTTATAACCGGCATCGCCAGACCCAGACTTCAATGCTTTCATCCCTGCGGAAAGCTCGCACACTGGCCCGGGTACGCAAATATCCTATTCGCTCTACTCTACTCATATCTCTCCAGGCTGCGTCTGCAGGTCAGAGGCGCTTCCTTTCCATTCATGAATACCAATCGGTGACCCTTCTCAACTCCGTATGTGTTCAATTTCTACCTCCGAAGCTTTGTACTAAGTGAATATGCACTAGTATGGAATACCCACACCAAAGAGTATCGCGGCGCACACCCCGGAGGAGGCCTTCAATGTCGCAAAGAATTTTGGTCCGTCCTTTTTTGATGCGTGACGTTGAGCGCCCAGTTCACCTCTACGCAAGGCCAGGACCAGCTTGTCATCAAGGCGCAGGTCCTTGCTGGTGGACGAGGAAAGGGCAAGTTTGACAGCGGCTTCCAGGGTGGTGTGCACATGGTTAGCAGGTATGTCGCGACGCGTCCATCTCTGTATTTTATCTCAGCCTTCCAAGCCCGGAGCAGGCCCAGGAGTACGCCTCCAAGATGATTGGCTCCAAGCTCATCACAAAACAAACCGGAGCTGCTGGCCGAATCTGCAATGCCGTGCGTCGGGTTTGGCCGCAAAATAAATGGTCTCCGAATTAACAGCATTCAAGGTCATGCTTGCCGAGCGCCGCAATCCCAAGCATGAATACTACGTTGCTGTTCTCAATGACCGTGTGTCCCAGGGTGTCGTTCTCGTTGCGTCTGCACAGGGAGGCATGAACATTGAAGAAGTTGCCGCCAAAGACCCCGACGCTATCATAACCACACCCATCAGCTTCGAGCATGGCCTCACCAAGCCCGAGGCCCTTCAAGTCGCTGCCAAGCTGGGTTTCAAGGATGGGGCGCAAGGAGAGGCTGCAGACATCTTTATCAACCTCTACAAGATCTTCAAAGAGAAGGACGCGACTCAAATCGAGATCAACCCGATGGCCGAGACTGACGATGGCCATGTGATCTGGTTAGTTTTTTTTTTTTTTTTTTTTTTTTGGTGACTTTTGGGCCTCAATTTCGGCAGCATGGACGCCAAGTTTGGTTTTGATGACAACGCCGAGTTCCGACAGCAAGACATTTTCGCGCTGCGGGATATTTCTCAGGAAGAACCTTCCGAGGTCGAAGCGCAGAAAGCGAACCTCAACTTCATCAAACTCGACGGCAGCATTGGCTGCCTTGTCAACGGTGCTGGCCTGGCCATGGCAACAATGGACGTGCTTGCCCTCCACGGTGGCAACCCTGCCAACTTCCTCGACGTGGGAGGGTAAGTGCTTTCTATTCATATCTTTCTAAAGTTAACATCTCTGTTTTAAGAGGAGCAACTCCCGACACTGTGAAGAAAGCGTTCGAAATTTTGCTCGCAGACCCTAAAGTGAAGAGCATCTTCATCAACATCTTTGGTGGTATTATGCGTTGTGATTACATCGCCGAGGGTGTCATTAAAGCCACGAAAGAATTGGCCATGGATATTCCCTTGGTTGTTCGCCTCAAGGGAACGATGGAAAAGGAAGCAAAGGAGTGCGTCCGCTATTCTTTTTCTTTCTGGAATGTCGCTCATTTAAAGTGTTTCATAGGATGATCAAACAGTCCGGTCTGAAGATCATCGCTTTCGATAGCTTGGATGACGCCGCCGAACGTGCCGTTGAGTTAGCCACTGCTTAGACGCTTATTTAACTACCCATACTGCAATGGAACATTAATTATATCCGGTCATGTGTGAAGAGCAGAGGAAAAAAATAAATCTTTAAACAATGCAACATATGTACAAGACAAAAAGCAAATGCGGAGAAGAAAAACACGGAAAAACTACCAAGTTGGTCGCACGAAAGACGTTGAAGGGACAGGGTTGTAACCAGTCGAGTGCATAGTGTGTCCGTTCGGCTGATGCTGAGGATGCTGCTGCTGCTGCATTGGCTGGTGCCCATTGTCGTTTCGCATCTGACCTCGACCAGCCGGCATGTTCATATAGCCGACTGGCATTGCAGGGGCATGCATAAGAATTGGGCTCCCCGGGTACATAGCGGTCTGATGAGACATAACTGGGCTCATGACCGACGATGACATGCCTCGTCCACGAGGGCCGTTTGGCTGCTGCGGGGAGTTTTGCATGGGCTGCGGCTGCGGTGCATACATGGGCGTTCCTGCAGGGGTCGGGTACATCATTTGGGGATACGGTGATCCCATAGGGCGCATCATCCCCCCATGATTTTGGGCTGCCATCCAGACCGGTTGGCTGTACAGGGGCGCATGCCCGTTGACCCCCATCCGGGCAGGGGCGGGGCTGGGAGCCATCGGATACATCATGGTTTGATTCGGTGAGCCCATCATCGGTGAGTAAGGCCCGTAGTTTGGGCGCATCATTTGATTAGGAGGAGGAGGTAATGGATATGAGTAGGTGGGAGGGCGAGCGACGGGTGCTGATGTTGACGGAGGAGATATGGAGGGTCGAACAGAGGAACTCGATGAAGACGGGACTTGTTGGAACGCACGAGTCACGTCATGAAGCGACATGCGAGAGGATGCAATTGAAGTAGTCGGCGGCGGCGTTCCCCCATCCTCTGACTTGACATCCTGCAAGGTAAAGGGTATCGCGGTCAAATCATCCGCAATTCCTTCAAGGGAATTGACGGCATGCAACCCGGCCTTGTTCGAAGTCTGCAACCACACAGCTTTCAAGTGCTCTGGGTCGGGCCCACGTAATGGATCCTTGACAGAGATGTTCAGCGAGGATCTTGCCCAGGAAGCAGCGTGGTGAGATGGAGGAGTAATCGGCGTGCGGTCAGTCTGAGTAGAGATTAAACCTCGCTGGCGTGAATAAAAGCATTTTCGTGGCTCACCGAATCATCTGAACTTTTGCTTTCCGTCTTACTATTAGACATCAAGGATGGCATGCCAATTTCCGGCGAAGAAGTTGGGGTCTGCTTCAATCGAGGCGTAAAAGGTTTGCTTGCGCTCGATAGTGACTCGCCCGGCGCTAAAGAATTGGAAGGAGAGGACACCATGATACTCGGTTTTGGTTTGCTCGGAGTATGGTTCTCGGAACTCTGCCGCGAATCCTCCAGCTCACTGTTGACAATGAAGTTCACCGAAGGTTTTACGTCGGTTTCGACTGCGTCGACCCTAGAGTCACGATAGAATGCAACAGCAGATCCAGCAGGCATTTTGGGTTGTGACCTAGATCGGGAGGAACCAAAGACATCGTCAGATTTAGATGATGTTAATACGTCAGTCCTAGGGATAGATGCGACGCTGGGATCCGAAGGTACATCTGGGGGAGGCGAGCGACTCATAGTGTTAAGACCTGTTTCAGATTCAACCAGGTTCGCCGACACTGACACCGGTGCAATCGGCTTGCGCCATGTGGATAAGCCATCGGCTGTAGACCGACCAAATGCGCCAACACCGTTGATCCTGGGAGACATTGGTATATTGACTCTGGGACCCGTCGTGTTTGTGCTGGGCAAAAGAACTTTGAACTTGTTCTTCCCTTTGATACCTGCCCTACGGAACAAGATCTCATTCACTGTAAATTCCCGTCGGCTCATGCCCTCCACAGGGGGGTCGAAAGAAAGGACATCCCAACGGAACTGAGATGGCCGACTGGACATGAGCAGCTGCTTTCGGTTCACCGGTTCCAGAGGCTGAGAGATCTTCGGAAGGCGGATAATGAAAGTATTCCACGCAGGCTTCGGTGACCGTGGTGGCTCGCATCCAGTCACGATGACCTCTTGGGGCTCGGCATCGAATTGGCGCGCACGGAAGGCAGGAGGTACCCATCGCTCTTTGTGCACACTCAAGTTTGAAGCCGGAGAAGGATGGAATAATGACGACCGTGCCACAGAGGCCGACGAGACTTCGGGAGAGCGGTGTTCCCTCTCGCTCGTCTGCATGCCATCAATTGCTCCCTTGATACGGGACATGACATCATCCAGGGTGGACATTGTAGCTTCCTTGTAGAAGGGCGGGTTCCGTGGTGTCCGATTTACGTGCGGAGGAGCAGGGCCTGGCGGGCTGGAAGAATGATTATCCAGAGATGTATCCTTCGTCGACCCGGTCGATAATGCATCTGACGTAAAAGAAGCTTCAGCAGGCCCATCGCTCCGTATACGATCTTTGCTCTCGTCCAGCTGCGCCTGGGACGGTTCAGAGTCCTGAACGCCCTGCCGTCTCCAAGTCACGACATTTGTCTTTTCATGAGCCGCAGAACCTGGGGTAATTTCCGGCGAGCGAGACGGCCGGTCATCGAAGAAATCGCTGGCAACAGGTCGCGGAGGCCGCGCAGGGGCCGTCATCGGTTCCTTCTCTGGTACAGGTGTTTCCTCTTCAGTCACGCCGATAAACTTGCCTAAATCAGAGAAGTCGACGACCTCCAGTTCCTCCTCGGGATCCTCTTTCAGAGAGTCGACCTGGTCTAGTGCAGATGGAGGGGGAGCAAATGACGGGATTGGCGGACGGGGTTGCACCTGCCGCACCGGAGTAGGCACGGTTGCTGATACAGGGCTTGCTTTGCTTCTCCATGACGACCCAGTCTGAACAGGGGCGAGGGCAGGCGTGCCCGCCGTACTCGAGCTTGTTGATATTCGCCGCGGAGGCAAGGGCCGAGTCTCGAAAGGAGGCAGGGGAGGTGGACCCATAAGAGAAGGCCGCCTTGACGGTGGCTTGGGATCGTGGGGAGGGACGACGGTGGCCGCCAGTGTCGGCGGACATTCGGGCTTGATGTCTAAACCTTGGACGGCCGACTCTATGATATCTAGGACATCCTGGGGAATGAATTAGATCAAGGAGAGAAGCGAGTGAGGGAGGAAATAACCTGAGCTTTGGATGCCTCTTCGGCCTGTTTAGCTTTCGCCTTTGCAGCCTCTGCAGCCTTGATCTTCTCCTCAATTTCAGCAGCCTTCCGTCTCGCTCGCTCCTTCTCCTTTTCGCGTTCCTCCTCCTCCTGCTGCCGCCGCGCTTTCGCACGTGCCGCTGCACTCTGCATGACGTCCTTTCTGGCTTCGTCAAGATCTGGGCCAGACAATTGTGGTACAGAAACAACGGGAGATTGCGGAACCGCGGACGTATGGGAAAGAGCAGGGGACTGCGATGGGCGTCGGGCCGACGAGGAAGGTTCTGCGGCAGGAGGGAGTCTCGACTCCCGCGAGGTCGACGGTCTACGCTGCGGTCGAGTCGACAGGCCATCAGCCTCCAACGGTAAGTGCGGCGGGCGCTGCCGGCCCCCTGCTGTCCCAAGTGCGCCCGCGGGCGGTGCGGGTACCGGCGGGGGACCCATGGCCGATAGGCGGCCTCGGGTTTCCGGACCCTCGCTATCCTTTCCTCGCGTCCATGGATTGACAGGGACTCGGGGACTCTGCTGTGGATGTGTCGACGTATTCGGCTGCTGCGCTGGCATCCCATCTCTGCGTGATTGCTGCCGCTCATTGTTAAATGCTGCTCCAGTGGCGCCACTGAAACCTCTGCCTCTGTTTTGTAAAAGCTGAACGTTGTTGCTATTCCCCGGCTGGCCCAACGGGAATTCGCGTCCTCGCGAGTCAGTAGGCGACGCAGACGGAAACCCTTCGCCGCCTCTCTTTTGTCCGGATCCCGGAGGCCCCGCAACCCTATTGTACGGTTCTAGCTTATTTGAACGCTCATTGAACAGCAACGTCCGCGACGCCGAACTGTCCTGTGGCGAATGCAAAGGACCGCCATGGGCCAGAGAGACTGTCGGAGAAATGGGACTCGGGGCTGTGGCGGAAGAAGCCGAGTGGGTACTCAAACTTGCAGAAACCCCACCGGGAAGATCTCGGGTGGAGGTGGAGGGTGATGCGCGCGAACGCGGCCAGCTGCGGTCAAAGTCGTCCGCGAAACGTTCCTCCTTGCTGACGGGCACGTTTGACGACGGCTGAGCTTCGTCCACCTTTGGCTCCGCACGAGACGCATCGCGTGGCGGGAGTTGTACGGAGCTCGCACTCTCGGAATTTGCGAGGGTGGCGCTGAAGGTATCGGCTGGCAGGTCGGCAGACTCGATTTTGTACTGCCGTCCATCACCAAACTCAATGACTCCGTCGAGGAAGTTGTCGTCATCTTCCTCCATCTTGCATTGAAATGAACTTTCAACGCCACAGACACGGTAAGTTTCAGACGCACCTCGTCCCAGTGATGTGCATTCGGATCCAGATGTACCCCACGAAATGTGTCCGCCTCCTCCATCCTCGCTTGCTTGTTCGCGGCTGCCGACGCCATCTCGAGAGCTGCAGCTTCTTTGAAAGCCTGATTCCGATCAGCAAGAGTCGGTTTCGACTTGCGCGGTGCGGCGGCAACTAAAATAATTTGTCAGGTAACAAATACACGCGCCACATGCGGAGTAAACGCACCTTCGGCTGCCGTCGGAAAATCACTCTGCGAGGTCATATCGGGTCGTTGCTGATGTGACTTCGGGTTCCCCCAGACAGGTTTACCCACGCCGCCTCCGCCAGCTGTTTGTGCAGCTTCCCTCGACATTCCCCCGCGGGCGGGCGCGGCACGCGACTGGGGTTGGACCACGGAGCCCGGATGCGGATGGTGCGGGCCACCACTCGAAGTTGATGGGTCGCCGGAACCTGGCGCTGTGGGTGCGGACGAACCATTGACGGTACCAGGGGCCGACGCAGGGGGAGTAGCAGAGGAAGGGCGAGACCAGCCGGGACCGGCTGCAGAGAGGGTCTGGGGTGCGGCAGTTAGCTTAGTAGTAACGAGTCGCGAATGGGAAGACGTGGACTGTGCTTGGGGCCGGGCTGAAGAATGTGATTAGCGCGGTAAAGATAGACCGAAGGTATTGGGACGTACAAATCGGACCACCAGTCTTGGCGGCGGCCGAGTTCGCTGACGTCGGCGCGGAGGTTGACGAGGAAGAGGAATTCTTTTCAAGAAATTTCTTGTTGATGTTGACTGCACTGAATCTTTTGGGTTGCGGAGGTGCAGCTGCGGCCGCGGCCGCCGAGCCCAGCGGGACAAGAGAGGAGCGGAGGGGAGGGATGGGATTTGGCTCAGACACGGGTACAGACTCTGCCAATGAATCGACAGCAGGAAGACGAGGAGAAGGGGGAGCGGGGACATCCTCGGGATTGATATGCGTTGAAACAGGGCGCTGTTCAGCCACACCCGTGGACGTCAGTTCTGGTAAACTGCTTTCAAGGGTGTCTGCATTGGCCATAGACCAGACGGGGTTTGACTTGTTTGTTTTTCGGGTGGGCGATGCAAGACCTGGAAGAGCGGGAATTGGGTGAGGGGAGATGGTGGTATGAAAGAAAGAGGCGTTACCTGGTCAGTTTACGAGCCAGGGACTTGTCGAAATTGGAGGTGGGCAGCAACACACGGAAGCCGCAAAACAGAATTCGACGGTCACGTTTCTAATTACTATCCTAGGATACTGATAGTAGTCTGATACAACTTTTTCATTCCTTCCCACTACGTCCTATTTATTTAATTCGGCCAGCTCAGCTTCCCGTGCATTCAGTCCATTCACCTCCGCATCCAGCGCGACGTTGGCCAGCTCAATCTGCAGAATCGAACTAATGAGCTCCGTCCACCGCGTCTCCAGGCTGTTCAGCTGGTTCCCCAGCCGCGTCTGCGTGTTCTTTCTCTCCCGGTTCACGTCGACCGTCATCTGCTGCAGCTCCTCCAAGGCCTTTTCCGTCTGCTTCACCGTCGATTCGAGAAGATAGTTGTGTATCCGCCACGCGTTGGCTCCGTATGTTTGCAGCAGCGTCAAGTTGGTCTGCCTGGCCATGCTGTGAGTCGAGAGGCTAGAGGCTACACGTCCACGCACCGCATGCGTTGGTGCTCCAGCTGGGCATGGGCATTTTTGAGCGCAGCCTGCCACTCGTCGTCTGTCCCCGGCGCGGCTGGTGCGGGCAGTTGGTATCGTACGGTGTCGATTGGTGGTAATTCTTTGTGGGACTCGACACGCTCAAGTTCCGCCTGCAATAAGGGATTTTTCTGCCGCGGGTAAGACAAGTAAATGGGAAGCTGAGAGATACACACTGTGAATAATTGGTATGCTGGTGGAACGCGTGGATGCAGCGTTGTAGGGGGCTTTGGTTGACGGGCGAATTCGCGGTCGACCTTTTCCTTCAGCCAGGGAAACTGCTCGAGGTCATTGTCGTAGTAGGGAAGGGATTCGAGGAGTTCTGCGGGTTGGTCCATTGAAAGAGCAGGCTTGTTGACACCCGCGGCTCTTGCCAAACAACTGCTCCCATGTCTCTGCGCGCCGCCCAACTGCTGGCCAGGGCCGCCGTCGCGCGGCCCGCTGTGCTCCGCCGCAGGATCCACTCGTCCCACCGCGCAGCCGCGTCTCCCTCCCCGTTCACGGAGCCCACATCTCCCAATCCCACCGTCGAAAAGTATGCGGAGACGACGAGCGCACTGCACACATACGGCTCCTACCTCACCCAGTGTCTCCCCAAATACATCCAGCAATTTTCGGTCATCAAGGACGAGCTCACGCTTTACACCGCGCCGTCCTCGGTCCCGTCCCTCATGCTCTTCCTGCGCGACCACTCGCAGTGCCAGTTCAAGTATCTCATGCAGGTCACCGCTGTCGACTTTCCAGAGCGCGAGAAGCGCTTCGAGGTCGTGTACCATCTTCTCAGCACCAGCTCCCAGGGCCGCCTGCGCGTCAAGACGTACGCGGGCGAAGGCGACCACGTTCCGAGTGTCACGCCGTTGTTCCGAAGCGCGGACTGGTGAGTTCACACACGCCTCAGTGTTCTGGCGCTTAAGCAGCCCAGGTACGAGCGCGAGGTGTGGGACATGTACGGGGTCTTCTTCAGCGGTCACCCAGATCTGTGTGTATCTCAGTTTTGAGCCGAAACAGTCAACTGATAATTCCACAGGCGTCGGATCCTCACCGACTACGGTGGATTTCGCCCATCATCTGTCCAGCTTTAGTATCTGACCCATTTCAGGCTTCGAGGGACATCCTCTGCGCAAAGATTTCCCCCTCACCGTAAGTGCTTGCCTCATCAAAGCGGCATCCATACATATCGCTGTGATTAGGGATACACCGAGCTTCGTTACGACGAAGAACTAAAACGCGTCGTCTACGAACCTCTCCAACTCACTCAAGCATTCCGGTGCGTTTACTTACCCTCGATCGCTCACGGTCTTGAACATTTTACAGCAACTTCGAATCCCTGTCTCCTTGGGAGCAAGTGGGCGATGGGACAGTCGCACCGAGGCCAGACGAGTTGAAGCCCCTTCCTCCACCGCCAGCCGAGGAGCCGAAGAAATAGATGTTAATAAGAATAATGCATTCGTCCGTTGGAATTATATGATACAGAAAGTGATTCCTAGAAGAGTTGCCGTTCATACAAGTAGTCATGATTCTTCCCCGGGCTTCGGCTTCTCGACCAGCTCTCCCGGCTCGCCGACCGTGTCAGTCTTGCTTTCTGCCGCAACCTCGTTAGTAGCATCCGTGCCCCACCCCATCCTCTTGACAACATATTCCTGTCCGATCACCTCAACGCCCACTCTCAGCGCCTCCGCCATGAGGTCCTCCACCCATTCGTACTTCTCCCACATCCCCTCAGCAAGCCAATCTCCCGGGACGCATTGAGTGACGGTGCTGTGGGTAAGCTTATGTGACGGATCGGAAAGGTGGATAAGGAACTGGAGTTGTTGCTGCGTTGTAGGTGCTTCGTCCGAGGCAGACGACGAAGCGGGGAATGAAAACGAAGTGAGAAAGGGCTGTATCCGGAGGTATATATGCGAGTATGTTGTCGGTGTCTGGACGTTGGATTCCGGTTTCGACGCCGTTGAGGCCGCGTTGTTCTTGATCAGCTCATCCAGATTGGCCTATGCAGCAGATGTTAGATGGATCAAAAATAGAAGTTGCAACTCCCGCACCCGCGCAAGCTTAGACGCCGCTTGGAACCCTTCGACAGAGTTGAGGTCCCTCACTGTATCCATCGACTCTTTGGGTCGTGACTCGTCCCCACGGTTGACGATAAGGTCACCGCCTTCAACTTGTTCCATTATCTGAGAAAATCAGTGTTGGCTTGCGTGAAAGAGCTAAACGACGCACTCTAGCGAGCGCTCGGTACACGAGCGACTCGATGCCTTCGTAGCCCTTCATGTCGTGGCTGAGCCAGACTTGAATCACTTCGTGCTCAGAAATCGGGGGGGCGACGACATTCAGGATGTCCGTCAAGGTCGACAAACCAACACGTTTGAAGTCCTGACCTGTGTATTTATTCAGCGTCTACCCACATTGAGTGAAGGCTACCTACCAAGCTTGTCGAGCTGCGCCGTCTTGGCGTACTCAATCATGCCCTCGCCCCACTTGCGCGCCTGCTCGTTCTTTGGAAGGTACTTGACCTGCTCATCGACCGCCGACTTGGCCTGCTGGATTGCAGCCGACGCGCTGCTCCAGACCGTCCCCCATCCCCAACCACCACCACCGCCGGACTCTGCGGTTGCCGCAGCCGCCGGGGGCGGGGTCGCGCTCGCGTCTTTCCTCAAGGAAGAGGACGACGGTGTGCGTAGCAACGAGGTTGGGCCACCGCCGAGGCGGACCCGTTCGGTGCTCTTTCTCACTGTGGGCGTGCCAGAGCGCGATGCGGGTCTCTCGAGGTGCGAAGAGCGGGGAGTAGGCTCCGCGCTCTTCTGCGTGATCTCGTCGATGAATGCTAGCACCTCAGCCTCTCCTTCTCCTCCTCCTCCGGCGGCATTGCCAGCCTGTGCTGGCGCGGTCGTGTCAGTGGTCGCAGGGGCATCTGGGGGAGTAAAAGAATCGAGGTCGTCGAGGAAAGCCAAAGCCTCTTCTTGCTTGGATTTCGACTTGGACATGGCGGATCGAACCAAAGCGTGTCACTTCTTGTCACAGACCTTCACAAGCGCTCAGGCTGAACCCCTAGATACTATTCTTGCTCTTCCCTGGATTCTCTTCCATGGCGAAAAAACGGCAAGAGGAAGCGAGAAGAAAGCAGCGAGGAGGAGTCAGAGGAAGAAACCTTCACCGTCGGTCTCTGTTTTTACTGCCTCTCACCAATATTGTCTCATCCTAGCCTCACCGAGCAGAAGTTATAACGCGTGCTCGCGTCGCAAGCGGCGCCAATTCCAGCGCCTTGGATCGTTGGGTGCGTAACCTTTTCACCCCAATCCTCGAATGATGTTCTAAATTGGTCTACAGGAGTATCGCGTCAAAGTGCGAATCTTCCTGTTCCCCAATTCTAACAGCGGTTGAACCTCCTTTCAGTGGGATGGATACGGTTCTGAGGACGATACGTACGCCTTCGAACCCGACGCTGTATATCCACCACTGAACTCATTACAGATGGGAGCCCGCCTCAGGCCTGGCGTCTTGCCAACGCTTGTTGGCCAGTTTCTGGTCTGAAATAGGCATGGATAACGGCGATTACACCGAAGGTACAGTCGTGACGCCTTCTGATAAATGGATCAGTGAGTGGATCTCTTCAAAAGTCGGTCCATCGATTTTGACCGAATCTCAGAGAAGGAACGAAAGCGGTTCAAGACAGACTTTGCTAAGGGTAAAGACGAAGCCAGGAAACAGAAAGAGCGGGCGGAGCGCAAGAAGGAGGAGAAGTTCGCTGTTAGTTTTCCGTCGTTTCTCGTTCTTTGCTCATTCTAATGATAAACGACCAACAGGCTAAAAAAAGGAAGCATAGTCTTGGAAAGGAGCCCCCATCCCGTAGCGCATCGACCTCTTCTGTCTCTCGTTTTACTACTCATACATCTGTTCCCTCTTATACCGCGCCTGCTTTCTCAACCTCCGCATCAACCTCCGCACTTCCGAAGAAAAAAGCAAAGATTGACGTTTCCGAGTCCTCTGATTCAGAGGACGATCAGCCTTTGGCTAATCTTAAGAGCAAGAAAACATCTTTGAAAGCTGGAGTATGTTGAATCATACGCACGCTCCGCATATCCTGATATATTTCAGAATGCTAAGTTGGCCAAAGTACAAACGGCTGATTCCCAAGACAGGGTAAAATAACGAGGTTTTCTGGTCGAGCACATGCTCATAAATTGACGAGCAGGATAAAAGAAGCGAATCTGCGAGTAGTACGTCAAAGTTGAAAAAGACGACTGAATCAAACAAAGTGCATGCGGCATAATTTCTTCAACGGGTAGATTTTGACCTCGTCCCGCATACAGGGATCGACATCCGCTCCAGCATCTCGTCCTCCGACCCCTCCAGCGGTCCGTTCAGTGAACTCGCTTTTTTCGACCCCTACACCTCCCAGTTCTCCTGAAATCAGCCTGCAATCCCTCCAAGCGAAAAACGCGACAAAAAATCCTGAGCCCACTCTTCCCCGTCGCAATACCTCCTCGTCCGTCCCGACTCAACCCAAGGCTTCCGCTCGACCAACCGTATCCGTTGATACGGAAATGACAGCTCCTTCTCCTACCCTTCCCCCGAAAGCGAAACCCCTTCCCCTTCCTAAACCGCAGGCTTCGTCCGCTACCGTACCGCTTCCCAGCAGACAGCGAGTAAACAACAGTAACCCGACCTCTGCGTCTTCTTCTACCTTTCCTTCTCGCCCGTTTGGAAAGACTGCCACACCCACAATCCCTTCGACCAACAAACCTGCCACACCCACGATCCCTTCGAGCAGCAAGCCGGCTACGCCTACCATCCCCTCCGCCACTAAGCCCCCCACAACCTCGATTTCTTCTTCCAAGCCTTCGACGTCTGCAATTCCTCCTCCCACCAAGTCTGTCGCTAAGCCTGTAACGCCCGTAATTCCTTCTACCAGCAAGCCTGCAACGCCCACCATCCCTTCTGCCATCCCGGCCCACCTTCAACGCAAGGCATCCGGATCTACGCGCGGCACACATCCACCCCCTCCTCCCTCCATAAGCTCAGGGAGTGGATTGTCGACTAAACAGCGTCTTGCTCAGGGAGCGCTGACGTTGGCACCTACAGGGAAGGATGCCCCGAAAAAGAGTAATCTGTCCGGACTCAACTTCAAAAAGACCTCATTCTCAGGGGCTACCTCTGCGACTGCCAGTGGTTCAGGAATCACAAATCGAATGAAACCGCCGCCACCTCCGAAGCCTCGACCAACAATAGATCCATTGTTCGACGCGGACCCCGACGAGCCCGACGAGTTATTCGACTCCCCTGTCAACCTTGAGCAGGACCCAGAAGACCGTCCTTTCCTTCCACCTGCGTGAGTTCATGGTGTGTAACTCTTTTTTTTTGGCTGCTCTAAGCTCGGCACAGTTTATCACGCAAGCCCTCCCAATCCAGTCTGAATGCTGTCGATGATTTCTTGAAGGATATGATACCTCCTAAGTACGTGCACACTTGAGCCTTCGCATAATAATAATAGCCTGAATTCGTCCTTCTAGAACTGCTGCACCATTACCTGCTGCACCGTCAACGTAAACACATCGCGCCGCTTGTATCCCTCACAACTCACTCGTGTATATAGGACGGTAATGCATAAGCAGGATATCCCAAGTGCTCCACCTACGCGCCCGTCGGGGTTCAAAGCAAAGATGCCGCCTCCAAAGTCCGTCAGCTCTGTTCAAACTCGGTCACTCCTGATGGATGCCCACAGAATTCCTAAGAAGTGGAAATGGACTGGCAAGTTTTTGATGGATGTCGGCGACAAAACAGACCATCTTTGCGATGTTGTCCTCAATGAGCTCTTCCCTCCAAATATAGAGGGCCTGCGTATCAATGTCGCGATGGCGTCCGCAAAATCCATTCATCTTCGGAGCTTTCACGAACTCTCGGATATGTTTGAATTTTTGAAGACGTGTGTTCGCATGCAAACACCGGAACCTTTACAACAGATAGCTCGTTTAGGCCCCAGCACCGACAAGGATGCAGAGCCCTTGAAGATCATCGCAAGGTTCATGACGAAGAAAAATTTTGTATGTGAATTTAGTGCGGGCATGACTTGGGCATGACGGTTTCTAATCCTGCATCATTCATTGCTCCCACAGGTCGGTCTTGCGCCCGTCTTTCTGGATGATAAGCTCAAAGGGCATCTCCTTTTATTTCCCCCAGTTCAGGATCCCCTCATCAAGGTGTTACGAGTCCCGACTGAAGTGGCCAGTAACAGCTCGTTGGTCGCGGCTCTCATTCCGTGGGAGGAAGTTAAAGACCCTCGACGGCCGTTCAGTCTTCTCCCGGCACGCACGCTGTCACCCACACCCTCCCTAACAGACTGGAAGAAAAATATGAACAAGAGTAGGTACCAGCTGGCGCTTCGAGTCTTGAAATTTCCGCCTTGGTTGCATGAGTGGATGTCCAAGTCAAACCGGCCGTATTGCATCTGGCCCCCGCCGAATGATCGTAAATATGCTCCGGATCGTGAAACTGGATTCCTCGTGTCGATATTAAACGAGTGCGGTGCGAAGAGGGTCGGTTTTAAAACAGAATTTCGGGCGATATTTGTCCATGTTGGTGCAATGAAGTCCATCCACAAGATGCCGCTGCTCCTGGAGCGTCGCAGCCATACCTGCAGCATTCGCTTTTACACATATGGCACGCACGAGACTGTACACCCTGAAGATTGGGGTATCCGCGAAATATACCCCTATGGTACCGATTTCCTACCTCTTGTGTCTGCAACGTCCTTATTTTCACTCAGGTGGGGTCGTGACTTTCACAGCAACTGCTCTTTACGAAGATCCTTGGGGCGTCGTCACCACAATGAAGGCGATTGACAAGCACCCACTGTGGATGTGTTACATTCTTCCCTCTGTTTTGGGCATGGCAACCAAGCTATCCAGTCCCAATGAAGACCCGTTAGCTGCTTTCGATAGGTCAGTTGTTCGACCGTCGTACTTCCTGCTCTGATATAAAACAGAGGAGTTTTTGTCTTCGAGCTTCTTCTGAGAGCTATTCAGGCTGGTCAAGTCTCTGTTGTCCGGGCTCCACCTCTGGAGCGTAATCCTAGCAAGGACTCGAATCCGGCTATGGACTGGCTGCGAGACCATTGGGTAGCGAGGCCAGTCGGGCAGCGCGAGATTCTGGAGTCGTGCATAAACGCTTTCAGCGCAAAATACTCCAACATTCCGCAAGCGCTGTGGGCCTCCGACATTGAAGCCGAGATATCGGATGACCTCGACTTGATGCAAAG
Organism: Mycena crocata; assembly: GCA_029281795.1. Taxonomy (NCBI): domain Eukaryota; kingdom Fungi; phylum Basidiomycota; class Agaricomycetes; order Agaricales; family Mycenaceae; genus Mycena; species Mycena crocata. The sequence continues at coordinate 80,210 of JARJCP010000088.1, read as the reverse complement.
ACAGCCTGATATCATGAGGGATTATCGCCGATATGTTGTCATTAGGGCTGAGAGCGACAATTATATTGACGCAAACAGAGACGGGGTCGGTTTTTCTACAATGTTTCGTCTTTCCTTAGATTCTAACGAGATTTCCAGTTGGAGTGGGTGCCAAATTCCAAATTCGATTTCAACGACGATTCTCGTCCAGCCCCTCAGAAGGCTTTGTAGATGAAAGCAGGCGTACAGTAGATTCTTTGTGTAACAAAATTTGAACAACTGTATTCCCAAAACGTCCATCAATTTTGGTCCTCCCGTTAGTTGCCAAATCGAGACTCGCATGTGATATTGAGGACCACCGGCCTCTTGCCTTTTACTTCAACAGTCCTTCGTTGACAATGTCTACCCTCGAGGCCATCATCTCGAATCCCGCATACCATCCTTACCTTGCCATTCTCAAGGGTGCCCGAAATGGGTTCGTGTATGGTGTCAAAGTTCGCTTCCCCCATGCTCTTGTCATGTCGATTCTGTTCGGCCGCGGCGAGTGCGCATCCTGTTTCCTCGCACCCTGGCCCACGCTTACCGTGTCGAAATAAGCTGGCAGGCCCGGGCCCGCGTCATCTACCGCGCAACCAAGCAGCATGCATTCAACCTTGCCAAGTTTGTATCACTCTACAAAACTTTCATGTTGATACAGAAGAAAGCAAACGGAGGCAAGGAGCGGAACTCCGATACATTTTTGGCGGGCCTTTTGGGAGGCTACATTGTCTTCGGAGAACGAACCGCGGTCAATGAACAAGTGCGTTGCATACGTACACGCCGACCAACCATTCATTGACCTTCATTGCAGATTGTGCTCTATGTTGTTTCCCGCGTGGTGTCGTCCTTCATCCCCCGCGCCGGATCTCCCTACTCATCTTCCGCGCCTGCTGCTGGATCGGCAGTCAAGCCTATGCCCCCAGACTCCCGCTACTTCACCTTGTTTGCCGCATTATCGTGGGGTGCGGTGATGTGGTTATTCGAGCATCGCGGAGAGACCATCCAACCGGGCATGTTCAACTCCATGACCTACCTCTATAGAGACTCCGAAAGGTGGAAGAACCTGAAGACGTTACTTTGGCATAATCAGTAATTGGATGACGAAGGGGAGTACATATATACCGCCAGTAGATGTTAATTCACGAACTAATGACACTGGACTTTAACGTGAAACTCTCATTCAAGCAGGCTACATAAACAATCCAACGGCGATGATAATACAGCGCGCTTTTAGAGTCTATTCCGTCCTCTGGATATCAACCATTCCCCGCGCGCTGGGGACTAGGGAAGATCGGATGCGCGGAGGTGCCTAGCCGACACGACCTACAATTCCTCAAAATTCAGCTGGCAGTTGGTCTAGCCGTCTTGGTACTCTTCTGCATTTATACGCCAGCATATCAACAGCGGCTGCGAAAGCGCGGGTACAAGTCCGGCAGCTCTGGTAGAGATAGACAAGGCTTTCCATTTCGCCCGCAACATCTGTGTCTGCCATGATTGAGGTCAGCCACGATAAAAAACAAATCAACGTCGTGAAACACCTCACTTGTTTCTATCTTCCTCGCTAGTATTATGCGCGCTCTGGCCCAGATATCCGCAGCGCCAGTGTTATGCGTTGCGCACATCCCATACCCTTGATATGCGCAGTGAATGACTGGACGCAGACCACCCTAGACATCCACCCACCATGCGGAAACAAGTCTTCTTGAAGCAGGATATCTTGCAACGCTTTCACACGAAACGTTTGGAGCCGGTGTACATTGTGATAGTCAGTGACAGTAGGAATGGCCGCCTTGACTTCATCCAAAGAGTACCAAGCCAGGGGGAGAATATATTGACTAGACTCGGACACGACGCAGGGCATCTCTCCGAGAGTGAGACTCAGACCGTACACCGTCAAGGCGTCCGCGGGGGCGTGAGCGACGAGATGGGCTTGGAGAGACTCCAGAACAGCGGGCTCGAGTGCGTACTTATCTGCCAGACAGAACAACAGTCGCAGAACAGGCAGAGGGATCGCCGTCGCCACGTCGTACCGAACCGGGAGCTGAGTTATGACTTTCTCCCCAATAGGATCGCGTGCATATTGGACTGGCGGAGCAGGTGGGGAGTGGAGGAGCCGGAGAAGAGCTGAAAGGGTGCTCTCCGGTTCATGTAGATCTAGAACCTGCATGTTTTCATCGCCTGCGCCGACATCGCAGCACGAAAACATGTCCCCTGAGCAGAACATCACTCAGTACGCGTATGTAGAATTGGGAATCACGAGCCATACGGAAAACGTGTGAGCCATTTTCCAATTTAGCCCGGTTGACCGCGAAAGTCGACCCGTCCAACCAAGAACGAACCAGGAAATCAGCATCCTCGAATTTGTGAATAGAAGCCATGGTAGGAATAGTCTGTAGACGCTGAGAATATATGGGCAGTCCAAAGCGCAGTAGCTGATGGTGAGACGTGTTCCGTCGACAGACTGACGTGGTCAGAGCATTGAACAGATACTGGACAGATAGGGAACGGATCCAACCGAGGAGTGCATATATGGGTGAGTGGGAACCAGAGTCTCCGTACCAAAAACATGAGAAAGTGTGACATGGATAAGTGCAGAGCAGTAGACGTAAGTCAAACTAAAAAACGAAAGGGACTGGTATCATCAAAGGAGGTAAAGGAAGGGAATCTAAGCAGGCATGCATCCCAGAAAAAGTCCCTACAAGATAATACACTTCTTCCTCTCCCTCTCTCTGCCCGGTTTCCCGGGATTCGGGGCAGCACCTGGTTCTAGGTTTCTTGTTTGTCGTAATGCGCGAACGAGACTTGTGAAAACCCGTTCTACGTTTTGTGCAGTTTTGGCCGACGTTTCGATGAATTCGCATCCGAACTGTCGCGCTAGGGCCGCTCCCTCCTCCTTGGACACTTCCCGCTCGTAGGCCTTGTCGCATTTGTTTCCGACCAGCATGAGAATTGGGTCTCCCCTTTTTGCTCGTCTAACCGACTGGCGGAAGACCTCGAGCCGGTCGAAAGTTGACCGGGATGCGATTGAGTAGACCAGTATAAATCCTTGGCCCTCTCTGTGCCGGGTCAATAGGTGCATATTGCGGGACGACTGGATGCACTCACCGGACCCATTGATCTCGGAGTGTGGCATACTCCTCTATTGTCCGCCTCAGCGAATAGTTGGCTGAATAAGCTGGATGCTCGACGTACCCTGACCGGCAGTATCAATCACCTCCACGAAACACATGCGGTTGTCCACTATAAACTGTTTGCGGTAGGCATCTTCTATCGTTGGATCGTAAGTCTGTGCGAAGCCGGCTGCATGAGTCTCTGATATTGCGATAATGGCTGATCAAACGACAATACCTCTGTGGAACGACGAGGAGTTCAGCGACGGTCAGCGGATCGAGGGAGATACGAGCACACACCGACGAAACAATTGAGGGTGAACTGGAGGGCATCAGTCTGGCAGGCATCGGCGCATGCCGACGGTGCTTACCTGAACAGCTAACGCAGTTTTACCGACCCCACCATCACCTAGGACGGCGACTGTCCATTGATCCATTTTGTCGAGTCGTGAATGAGCCGAGGTACGCCGAGGTACCTTTCAAGGGAAAGATGAGGCAAAGAGAAAGACTAAGGTGCGCTGTTCAGAGTCGTCGGGATAGCAGAATGCGAGCAGGTGAAGACGATACAAAGGAACAATAAAGGGTCGTCGTGCAGATTCGTGTCGAGGTCGTAAAGGTAGCGTCGACTTGCGGAAGAGGCAGGAGTTCTCTGGCATCAATATTCAACACGACCAAAGTCGATGCCATGTGCAATCTGCCATCCGCTCCGACTCTCAGCGGGTACGGCCTCCAGTATCATATTATAGCACATATTATCTCCCCGTACACCCACTTACCACCCACCCTCCCATTTTTTAGGTTTCGCTTCACATGTATTCCGAAGCAGTGATCCGGTGTACTTCTTTTCTAGATATTATTTGCTGGATAATATTCACCAGTCTCGAACGGACGATGCACATCTCCAGTCTTTGCTTCGCGTACCTGGGCTGATATCCCAGCGATGTGCCCTGGCCTCATTGCAAATTCAGTGCATCCGGGCATGATACACAGACAGCGCCTCGCGCGTCTGATCATCAATTGCAAGCAGTGAGGCAAGTATCAACCATCTATACCGTCTATGTAAACGCAGCGTCTATGGAGTAGTAGAATGTAGCCTGTCCGTGTAAACGCAGGATAGAATCAAGCCCAAAAAAAACGCACGTCGACGCCCCGCCGCATCACCGCGCTCGGCCACCTGCCGCCGCGGAGCGCCCGTCGATTCCCAAGAAGTTGTGAAAAAGGTTCCCAATGATTCGCCTTTCATGCTATTGTCTTCTCGCCAACGGACTCGCGTGCTCTCGCGTCAAAGCTTTTGGTGTGTGCCCCAGGTCGTCTGTGTTCACTGTCTGCTGAACTCTGCTTGGGTGAGATTCAGAACGAACGAGGGCTGGTTCGCGGGCGGCTGGATCATTTTCACGGGTTTCTTTCCCGACGCTGGTGCGGACGAGATGGACGGGAAAGGGCGGAGGCCGCGCGAGGTAGGGAAAGAGTATGCTCGCTGAGGCGTAATGCGCGTAGCAGCGGCGCCGGAGGTGTGGCTCTGATCTGCCAGTGGCGAGGAGACGGAGGGACGTGACGCAGTCATCATCGTGGCTGAATTAAGCTGGTCAATGGACGGCAGAGTCAATAGATAAATAAGATACGGACCCATTGCGGTGTAATGGTACAGTTACAACAGAAGGTAATGGTTGAGGTGGTCAAGACTCAAAGGTGTGGGGAGGAAGCTGGGGTTGGCTTTATATAAAGCCGAAACGCATCTTTTGGGGATGGCCGTCATTGGGGAACATTGTTTGTCTTCGGCGCTTCAGGCAAACAACTACGGATGCGCATCAAAAACGATGGTTGTCCGATGGACCCACTGCTGTGTCCGGGCCCAGTTTTGAAATTCAACCGTTGAAGATCCCATACTCCAATTTCTCGACCAAACGATCTGTTTCGTCTTGCATCTGCAACGGAATCCAACCAAGCGGGATCTTGACCACGGTACCACGGTCGCGCTATAAACGATCCTCGTAGACGTCTCAGTCTCCAAGAGATGGGCACGAGAGTCCAAGCTTCCAGCCTTCTGACCACAAGAAACAAAGATCCCAACTCGGCCCGCCTGGCGATCAGACTTCAGTTTTCCATAAGAAGATGTGGGGAATATGATATATTCAAACTGTGGCTAGTAAGCAAAGCCAACTGGGGGTGATATAACGCAAAGCATCGGAGATATTAGTGGGCTCGGATATTGGCGGAATCGTGTCACGAATGGGGGATGTAGAACGGTAGGTGCACTGCGTGTGGAGAATACATAACCCAGACGATTGCCTGCAGAGGTCAGTAAATGGATCGCTGCGGACAGTGCAGTGCCTGTCCACAGACGACGTTGTAGCGCCACCCACCCTAGGGGATACCGAAGGGAATGACTTGGGAGCACCCAGAAGCGGAATGGGAGCCGCCCGTGGGATTAATACGATTAAATGGCCTGCCGGGTTGGATCGGATCTGAGGGTGTGTTGGTGGGTCATCCACCCGCCATCGCAGCCTACTGAACGTCCACGAGCAGATTGCGCTCAAGAATGTATTTGCCTTCCTTGTATTTCTGGGAAGCCTCGTAGGCCTTGTCCTGAACGAGACGGTAAATCCGACGCAATTGAACAGGACGATGACGGCATACATATTTCCAGCCCAGAGTGGTGCCGCACTTGCAGCAGTATATATCGCGGACGGTGTGGTTGCCAGTCGTCATCGGTCGATCGCTGGGCTCGCCTTCGATGACATTCACACTATACCAAAAGCAATAAACATCGGAATAGAAAGAGTGAATTGACCTCATCGCGACTTACACTCCATCGAACAGATACGCTCGACCATGTTGTCCGTTGAAGGCCTGCGAAAGCCAAAGAGAATGAGCGGGATTTGTGGCCCATGCAGTTGACCTATACCCTGGAAATCATGGAATGAATAGTAGCAAGATGGGTCTTGCACGTCGAGCAGCCGTAGATACGTTCGCCCGCAAGATAGCGTCGATAGCTCATGCCCATGATTGGTGCGTATGTGCTTAGGGTGGGGTGGGTAAGTAAGCTTGGACACAGTAGGTCCCCTTGCAAAGGCTGAAAGACTGGAGACAAGGTAAAGGAGATGGCAGCAGGTAGCTGAATGTGGCGACAAGGGAACGGCAATTGCCTTTTCCGATCTGTATGCCGATCACGTCTTACTCCAGTCTTTCACCGTCATACAGCCCGTCCAGTCCCGGTCCCGCTGCGCAAGTGGCCGCCGAGCCTCGAGACCGCCGAGCCCGAAGATACGAAGCGTTGGGCTGTAGCACTACTTAAGCAGTTATAGCAGTTACTGCCGTGTTGTGATTGCATCAAAGCCGGAGACTCGGGCGGCAAAAGGCGCTGGCAACATGGGCGCTGACAGGCTGCTGCAATAATTATTCTCTACTGAAATAACCTGAGGGTAGAAGATGTTCGTATCCTGGAATTATGTGTGGTATTACAGGTCGGGTGCGCTCAAACACGGATCGTGGGTATCAAGTTCTGTGGTGAAAGGGTCGCTCGTGAGGTGGTGAGAGTCGTCGGCGTTCCTTGCCCGTCCTCCAGATCGGCGTCCGGATTCGCCAAGCCAGGTTCCGTGGTTTCTACACCATCGGCAGTGCCGGCCAGTGCGCCCGCATTCGGAACCATGTCTATGGGGCGGGCAGTGGCCCGGGTTTCGTACCCAGACTTTATGCGGTTGTTCGTCGACGACTCTCTGTTGGGAGCGCCATATAGCCAGCGAGCAATTCAAAAATTTAATATATACCTTATTTCCGCAATTAAATCTTCGATTGGGTACCATGCCAGGGGGCCATACGCGACCTTTCTCACCCAGCCCATTAAATCTGCAGGGGCAATATATGCATGTGCGTGCAGATGGTCCGTCACGGGTATTTTGGTGTCCCAAAGGGGCGGCGTAATGAATCCAATCCGGAACTGGCCAGCCTCGTTATGCAGGGGAGCCGAGGTCGACGCGGAGGCCGGCATTGAGACGGGCGAGGAGGGCGGTAGCATGGAGGTCAAGAGCCGAGTTGCAAGATTTCTGATGCTGACGAGGAGAGGGAGGTCGGTGGAGGACTGCGCAAAGACATGGTTACGCTGGGTACTTATTTACGGCAAGAGTGAAACGCACGAGACTGTAGATTGTAGGAACATGGAGACTGAAAGGGCGAATTAGATATTTCTACAACAGAAAAGGCGGACGCACTTGAAAGCTATTATTATGTGGCCCTTGCTGGACCCTGGGTTGGCCTTTTCTCGGTAGGCCGTGAAGTTATCGTCGCGCCAGAGCAGCTCCGGCTGGGTAGATCCGACAGGGAAGGAGGGGGAGCGGGGAGAGTTTGAAGGGGCGTGCATAGACGTGGCTACAATGCTGCACATTGGGCAGCCGGGTTTCGGTGCGAACGACATGGTGAGCGAAAGAGGGAAACCGAAGCTTCCGACAAATATAGCCAAATCTGTTCTTCGCTAGTACCATGCCCAAAAATTCAGTTTTGAGCGTATTCGAGCAATTTAGGGAAGATATAGACGAGGTAAGTAGGTAGCTGTTTGCTTCAGGCTCTGCCTCCACACAGGATCGCACTACACATTTAATGTGGACTCATTCCTCTGCAATTTCAGGGCAACGACAGAAGGGAGCGTCTCATAAAGGTGGGTAAACTTCAACGACGGCGGATACTAATTTAAAATCATGCGCCGAAGGCCAGTCGAGATGTGACCAACATATCCAAGAAAACAATCTTCCTCCTTCATCGCATCGTTCTCGAAGACTCGTCCGATGACCGTGCCCTGGCCCTGCGAGCTGCCACCAGTGCGCGCGAGAGGCTCTCCGAAGTCAATGCTATCTTTGCTGCAATCCGCCCGGAACTAGTGGGAGAGCGTTTCTGGCGATACCAGCGACAAGTGTCGCCTGGACTGCAGGAGTATATTGAAGCTCTCAGCTTTGCGCACTACGTGGAACACGGCTCACTCATTAGTTACCAACAAGTTCAGGATGCACTATGTGACTCTGACGGGCCTGTGCGTGCCCAACATTCATTACATATACGCCTGTGAAGGAACTCGAGCTGCCCAGTTTTTCCCGTTGACTATATCCGACTATCTGCTTGGCCTATCAGATCTCACCGGAGAGCTAATGCGATTCGCGATATCCAATATTGCACGGCGCGGAGGGCGACCAAAGGCCAGTCTAGTGTGTGCCTTTGTAAGAGGCTGCAAGTCAGGTTGGATCTTGTCGAAGCCTTCCCCCATCTGAATTTCACCCATGAACATAGATTTTGAACAATTTACTCCCTATGTCCGAGACTTGTCCAAAAAACAGTCGGTAACTGCAAACTCGCTCGAAAAAATAGAAGCGGGTATGTGACCAGTTATTAAAATTCACCTTCCGTCTATTCTGACAATTCCAAGCCGCATATGCAGTAGCGGTCAGGGGATCAGAATTCGACCTTCCGCCAGAGATGCTGGACGATCTTGTTGCGCAAACGACGGCCAGCTTCAACATGCGAGAAAGAGATGAAGGTTACATTGAAAGCCGCCGAGTGTAAGTCTACCAAATACAATTGTAATTATAAGGTTGTTCCAGAACATCGTGCGTTCATGTCAGATGCGTGTATGTCACTGTGCATGTATATTCACCAACCGATTTTGAGCCTGCCGCCTACATTGCTAGAAAATTCGACGACAAAGACTCCACCACTGGTTTCCTGCACACTTAGATCAGCATGCTCACCATTAAGTTGGATTGGAACATTGAAAGTCGAGCTTGGATTTCCAGCTTCAAACACCATGGTAACTTTTCCGTCACCAACCTCAAATGAAATGCTGGAGGTGGCGCTGGAAACGTTATCCTGTGCGACATTCGTGGAAACTTCGTCACGAGACTGAGCAGAGGTCGATTCCTCCTGCAACAACGGGGTTCGCTCATCGGCAATTCTCTTTGGTTCGGGACGCTGACGTCGGAAGATGCGGATGAACCATGCGAAAAGGACGAAAAAGATGTGTCGTATGGCCGCTATTACGCTTGGAGTTCGATGGGATGACGCATGGACGACCAAGCTCGAGGAGCTCCCCGGTGCTGATCGATCGTGCGACGAGATCGCCGCTGGCAAGCTGAGGAAGGAGGGATCTGGTGATTGAATCATAGTTTCGGATATACGGTGAGTAAGTGGACGCAAACGAGGAGAAGGAGGCGGGGTTGGTAGTCCGTCTACTGGCAACGTAGGAGAGACAGATGTGTATGGCGACACCATCCCTACTTGCCATACTTCGTCACCGTGATCCAACTTCTTTATTGGCGCGAGGATGAATTGGCCACCTGACTGGCCCGCTGTGAATGTAACGTTTTCGTGCTCTGATCCTTCCACGGCTTCGCGAGCGAATATTTGGGCATTGCACTGGAGATCGGAGAAAATGCAGAACCCTGAAGGAGCGAGCGAGGCCATGGTCCCCAATGTCAAGCTACTCTGAGTAGTGGTATTTGGAGAGGCTATTGGAACAATGCATAGTTCGACTGGACATTTGTCGACGGCAGATGCCAAAATGATGGCACCCGGTTTGTAACTCACGACTCGAAATCGTGAAGAAGAGCAGGGTTTTATTATTTTGGAAATGGCGGTTTCAGACTCTTCGGCGGATTCGCAGGCTGCGAAAAACAAGGAACCTGTCCCTGACATCGTGATGACGCCGCGAGGAGCGAAAGAAATCGACGCAGAAGGTGATGCCCCGAAAATTAAAGTGGGGGGCAAAACTATTGGGCGAGAAGACAGACGAGGGACAAGGATGATCAAATGAGCATCCTTTGGATGCAAAAAGCTATAAGGTAAATAATAAGCATGTTTCCGAAGACCTAGAGAGAGAAATGCAAGTTACCTCCTATTCGAATCGGCAGCATAGGCAGTATATTCAACGGGGTGCGAAAGTTTTGCGACTTCGAGATGTTGCACCGGATTTGAATCTGGGTTTCGGCGATATGAGTCATTCCCATCCCGCACCCATCCATTGCCTAGCAAAACGGGATCGGATTCTGCGGCGTGAAGGACTAAATTTCCATTTTCTCCATAGTCCCCGAGCCATTTAATTTCACCGGTAGGATATAACATCCTATACGTGAAAGATAAACGCCGTCCATCGGAGAACGGAATTGAAAAGTCGAGGAAGAGGCTGGTGCTTATTTTGTCTTGCTCGCCGAGAGGAAGCAGAGAAAATTCATGCCGGTTGGCAGAGAAAGAGAGAGGTCGGAAGTCGGCTTCACCCCAGTCGCTCGAGTGTCGCTCACTCACTGGAATGTCCGACCAGACCTGTAGTCTCACCCCGCCGAAAGCAACCTGTTCGTATTCAGGTGATGATAAGGTTGCAGTGAAGTGCAGTTGGGTCGTGGATTTCCGCGTCGCGTTGACGGAGACGTGGACAGTGTCGCCCAGAGCTGGGCTGAAAACGACGGGCATGCTGCTCAGTCGTGGTCGTCCAGGAAAGACAGTCTTCGATCGTGTTGGTAACACTTCACATGTGTCCAACTGGATGACGTCATAGTTGAATCCAGACTCTTACACTTGAAAGCTACAGATGTTAACGGTGGGACCCATACTATATTTCCATTTCATCCCAATCATCCTCCGAGTCGTCCGAAACAACCACCCAGACGATTGGTGGCGGCTTCACCACCACGATTCTACTTCGTTCAGCGACATCGTCCTTCCATTTCCTTGTGTCTTGTAAATTGCTGATGAGACGAACGCAGACTCGAAACGCACTTTTGACGCCCTCGGAACTCTGCTAAATTCAGACCGTTCCTCCAACTTATATCGCCCATGTAGCCCATCATTTGGATGTGCACTCCCACCAGCTTGTCCATGCATATATTTGGGGTCATAGGATCGTTTGTCAATCGTGTTCTGCATACAGGACAACCAGTCTTGTTCTGAACGGAATGTTCGATGAGGAGTTGATAAACGATACAGGATCACAAACATTTTTTATTATCCATTGCCAGGCACAATCGCCGCAGAAGCTGTGTCCACAGGGATTTAGCAAATGGGCTGCAACACTACAAGTAAGCATACAATGAGCAATACATCAGCAGAAGCCATTCAGGTCACTCACAAAATGTCACAGCATCTAAGAAACGTCAGTCAGTGCCTATAAATCTGTCTTGAACTCACATTGGACACGTTAATTCATCTTCATAACTAGTGAGAACGAGTTGCGGAACATCGGCATCTTTTCTCTGCCTTCTTGGGGAGGCACTTTGAGTCGAGACACAGCTTCTCTTGCGCGAAGGTGTAATACCTTCTTCAGAGAGCTTCCTCGGTCGTTTCGTAGCCTTGCCTGATCCAGAATAAACAAAGTGACTGCTGAGAAGAGGGAATAGCTTACGTGGAGATGAAGGGGCCACCATATCAAAGACTCGCGACAACTGTATCACAGAGGTAGTAGGGTGTTGTATTGCGGATACTGAATGCGTGGCAACGTCACTACTGGATGCGGTGGCCAAGCCTGGAGCCGGATGGGACAAGACGACAATGCCGCTCAGAGAAGACACACACCGAGAATGCCAGGATTTGTGCCATCCAGGATGTCCAACTGGGCGAGAACAGACTCATCCAGTGGATCATTGGGAAAGTAATATTCCGGAGACATTGACCGACGAGGTGAACTAGGCTGTCTTGTAAGGGGAAGGGTAGACTGCGTGGGGGCGGATAGAATTTGAGTCCAATTGATATCTTCGTCGTCGGCGAAAGGATCCGGAATAACGTCAAACTCATCGAGTTCAGTCGAAGTCAGAGCCGTGGCCATGATAGATAAGTAACGTTCTGACAGTGAGTAAAGTCAACTTTCGCGAAGCGAGTCACGAGACCGCGCATACCCTTCACGCTGTCTTCACGGAGCTATATATAGAGCAAATATAGAGAGCATCACAGTTTGAAATAACCCCGTACAGATCCGGTCGACCAAAACAGTGGGAGGATATTCACGTTCATCATCGCGTTATCCAGCTAATAATAGGGAGACGTAGTGTGGGTCGGCGCAAACATCAACCTCCGTTGCAGGGAATTTAGGGCTCAAAGCGAAGCAAGCGCCAGATATAAGTACTGGAGTTGGGTGGTAAAGCGCAGGAGACTGCTAAGGATACTTGTTCGTTGCAGAAAGTCGGGTGAGGCTTTGAATGCGACGTCAACTAATGGCGTGGCAATACAAAGCGATAAACGGAGCATGCAATTATAAAGATACCTCGACAAGTGTTTGACACACACAAGATTGTTACACAAAGTACACGAAGGCCCGGGACTAGGACAAACAAAAGCTACGACTGACTGCCTTGTCTGCGGTCTGAAGTCGGGGGCTCGTCCCCACTGCCCTCTCGGTTGGGTCCGGAAGACAGCAGCGAACCGATTGTCATCGATCCTCTGGAGCGAGGGGAATGACCAGCGGAGTCGCTGCCCGACGACGAGTAAGGGGATGGTGGTAGCTCAGAAGGGGGGTCGTTTAATGATTCGTGGCGGCTTCGAGAGGTATGAGGAGGTGGTGGAGAGCGCGATGTGCGCGCACGTTTACGGCGGTGCTCAGATTTGGGACTTGGGGCACGCATAGGTGGGAGGGGGACACGAGTGTGTGGTGGCGAGCGGCTGCCCGAGGACACGTGGTGGTATACGCTTCGCGGAGGCCTTGCCTCGCGCGAGTCGCGAAGTGGCGGCGAGTGTGTATATGGTGGATACTGATGATGTATGCCGTTGTTCTGCGCTGGAGGCGCGTGCTGATAAACTTCGAGCATCGTCCGATGGAGTGCCGCTATAGATGCAAGCCTCTATTCATAATGAGTAAGGTTAAATATGTACGAGATAATTTTAGGGCGCCAACCTGGTCCTCGGCCGTCTTAGCGTTGAGCATGGCCAGCAACATGTCACGGTCGCCGTCGCCGTTGGCCTTGTAGGCACCCAGGATATCGCGCAGGCTCGGTGGAGGTGCCTGCAACAAGCGTCAACGGTTGGTTGCGGGAACATCGGGTAACACGTACCTGCTCAAGCACGGAGGATGCAGAGGAGACTACATGGCCGAGGGACGGATCTGCGCTGTACTTGTTGTAGCGATACGAGTCGTTGTAGCTGAGGTGACGATTCATTGAGACTGATGTATGGGGGATTGAGTGAAGTCGGGGGGTTGTGAAAGTGAATCTCTCACACTGTTATTTAAGGACAGAGAGCCAAGACACTTTGGCTTGGCTTTCTATTTAAATCAAGCAAAAATAGCTTTGCTGCTGTGTGCCGCCAAGACATTCTGCAGAGTGAATCTATAAAAAAAAAAAACATACGCGCGCACACCGGCGGACAGACCCCGACGGCGGAGGAATTATATGATTGAGATAATGACACACACACCGCATACGAGTCCGGAGAGTCCTGGAGTGTGGCCTGCTAGGGCCTGCTGGAACGTATGACAATGATCCGCATTCGAGGTTCCAAGGTGATGCCCAGGGCTGAGGTTCAGCAAGTAGTGGGAAGAACAAGTGATGACGAAAATGCGAAGAATCGGAAAGTTTCGAGGCTGCGAACATTGCGAACTTGCTGAATGACCTGTCTCGGCGGCACATGGCTGGAGTATAGCCAGAGATTATGTTGCCAGATGTTGCCAGATGTTGGCAGCCACGGCTACACAGCGTGGGCATGCTAAGAGGCTTGGTATGTTCCAAGAGGTTTGGGAGCCAAATCAAGGTCCCGGCCGGAACCGGAAAGGAGAAAAGAGGTGATGAGCAACAAGGAGAAATACGCACGAATAAGAAAAAACATATGTGATAAGCATGTTTTGAAATGAGCAACAAGGAGAAAAATACTATCAAACTCCCTGATCTGCAAACTTGAAAGGACCCCGATCTGCAAAAGAAAGTTAAATTCTTTTCTGATGTCAATTCTGCTCCAATTCGACTGAAAAAAATACGGGGAGAGAGACCTGCTTCCTGAGAGTTTGATCAGAGAAAATTTAGAGGAAAAGAAATTAGATTTAGTTGGCACTGAATCAAAAAACTTTTTTGGCACATCTAGGTGAATTTGATCGCATGGCTCGGCAGCTTTATTGTGAGCTCAATTCTACCCCGAACCTTATAGAACCTTGTCACCACCAAGTTCTCACCCAGAGGGCCCCTATGTCTCGACCTCCGAAGCCAATCCGACAAGATAGGGGCAAGTGCGAGCACCATCAAAGTCGTTTTTGCAGATCAGGGAGTTTGCACGAATAAGGGAAAACATATGTGAGCAACAACCTTGTGAAGGTGGTGAGCGGTGCGGTCGAATCAAGCCTAGACATACCTGTTGGCACAGAATGAACATCGACGAGGGTAGGATACTTATACGAAGTCTCAGTGCCGGAACTGTCCGGTTGCTGAAAGATTACTGCAAGCAGGTTGAAGTGGGAGTCGCCGACAGTGTTCGACCAATAGGCCTTATATGAGGTTCTTGAGTAGACTCGTAACCAGTCTGCCTATGATTTTCAAAGTGGCGGGCAAGCACTTTGCCGTAGACGAGTCTAGTTCTTGAGATCCTTGAGGCTCTGTTGTTAGAGCGACCGCTGGGAGGGTCCTCCGCTGGGAGTCATCGGATAGAACGAAATCGGAGTCGGAGTCGGAAACACTGCGAAGAGGAAAGGAACAAGGAGCGAAAGTTCAGTCTCCCTTCTTATATGGGATGTGCGGAGCTCGAAACTCATTCCACCGGTTTTGGGACAGGGAAGCTGCAAAGGATCACGTCGCGGAAGTGTCGCGGATAGGACTAATAATTGTATATAATTTCGCGTTCCTTGCTCACGTGATCGTATCAAGTTACTTTTTTTTCGTTTTTCTTTTCTTTTTCTGGAGAAAGCACGTTGAAAATTGACAACTTTCTGTGTGAGTACATGTGAGTACATGTGAGTGACCAAAGCGAGCAGTGAACATTCAAAAATTCGCTCAAAGCTCGATGCTGCTCGACGGAAGCGATTTGATTCAAACGTACAGCCACATCGGATACCGGTCCGTTCTCCGTTCCCGCGGTCTCTTCACCTGCAAACACCACATGGAGTTGGCTGCAGATTCCTCGCCTCCTGAACCTTCATCGATACCACCTCTTACGACGCGATACACATGGCAGAGTGGAAGTACCCGGCGGTGGTATCTAACGGATGCGGATGAGGCAGATGAAGCGGTATGCAAATAAGTGCTCGACAAGACATTTTAGTGATTGAAAGACAGGTTTCACGGTTTACAGGACCGTATGAATGACATGTTTCACTGCCGCAGCTTTCTCTAATTCTTACACTAGGTGTGGCATTGATATCGAATGGAAGCCAACATTTCGCAAGGGGCAAGCCGAAAATCCTGTGCGCACGTTGGTCCTTGCTAAAGTCAGTTACCGAACATTTCTTTGCAGGTAGCGCTGCTCCAATTGGCAAACGTCGATACGGTTCTTCTTCTCCATTTGTGTCACATGAAACGTACCTTGCTTTCAAAATCTCCGCCGCGTATTTCATGACTTGTCAGGATTCCCGAAGAATTTACAGACATTCCTCGAGGACCCGACCATTATCAAAGCCGGTGTTGGAATCCAAGGTTGGCGAAGCAATTCCTGGTTCCACAATTAACTTCTCTCCCAGGTGATGCAAAGAAGGTCTACAAGGATTGTTCTGTGAATATTCGCAGTGCGTGGACCTTCCTTGCCACTATCGAACATTCCACAGATTTCGATTAGGCTGTGTGGATCTTTCGCTACTTGCAAGGTGTGTCGATAATACCCGGTGGAAAGGGAAATACAGGTCTTTGCATTTGCCTCCCTCTTTACACCCGCCTTACCCAAGCACAGCGATCCCATTGGTCTCGCGCGTCTAATCGCGACGTACGAAGATCGCCTTCTGTCGAAAGGCAAGGTCACGCGCAGTAATTGGGAGAATCTATTGAGTGTAGAGCAGCAAGAATGTAAGTTCAAAGCTCACGGTTGTGATTTCCTCATTTAACTGTCTCATAGATGCCAGCAACGGTGTGTAGATGTTACCTAGTGACATCCCTTCTCGTTCTCATTTTTGTAGATGGTCACGCAGGATACATCCTGTATATGAAGCTTTCATCTATGATTCTCACCACACCCAAACTTCCAGACCCCACTTGCTATACCTTTGATGCAATACGTGGTCGCTTGTGCGAAGCCTCTGGAACGACTTGGTTGCCTTTCAATCCCGACTACGATCCGGGACCTCCGCCATTGCCTCGGCCGGTTTTGGCTTCTGCCATAGCTTCGGCACATCCCAGTACCGTCGTCACTTTATCATCTGGCAGTTCTGGCCAACTGAAAAGGCCCCTTCCGCGCAGCTCTTCTGTCCAGCATTCGTCGACTGATGGCCAGGATGGCCAGAATGTAAAGCGGCCCAAAAGGAATCGCACACGGCAACGCAGACCTTCATAATAAATGTTTTCATTTCCATTGCGGACTGTTACGGACTTCTGTTTTTAAGTTGAACGAAAATATCTTAGCTTGTCACGAGACGAGATGAAACTCTCGGCGGCTTCCAAGTACAGATTGTCAACACCCCTAAATATCGCGAAAGATGCCTCTTCTTGGCCCCTTGGCCCCTTCGCCTATCCATCCGGCACATTCCCAGTAAAGACTTCAGTCACGAAAGACACGGGATGACTTGCGCGATGTGGAAACGTCGGCGGCCAATGTAGCGGAACATAGACCGTTATCAACCCAGACGCCCGCTGAGCCTCCGGGAGTGTCGCCCTGTGTCCACCTACACAGAGTTGTGAGCAAATTCTTAATATGCTTCGGTGACGAACCATTGAGCAGTCCAAAGGTGTGCACTATAGTTGTGATATATTTCTAAGTTGAAGAGTTTGGTATGGGTAACACGAACGCACCCGAAAGTGGCCTTTTGGCCGCCAACGTAGATAGATGTGCTGAGCCAAGCTGCTACACCTGAGCAGGCTCCGCCAGTTGGGCTTGACGACGGACTGGTCGACGTAGACGTGCTCGTGGTTGACCTCGAAACAGTTGTGGTCGTTGTAGAAGTTGGGGGAACACTGGGACCGCCGCATGCGCTGACTGGGTGCATTCTTTTAGTTCACAGCGTTTAACGTGTTTGGTACTCACTAGCGCTCCAGTCCCCGTTTGGATTGAGAGCTGGGGCCGACGAAGCAAACCATTTAGCCTGCAAAGACAGTTCGAGATATAAAGTGAAGGCAGCTAGGTGCCCACCTCGTATATATAGCTGACAGAAGTGAGTGTCGTTATCGATCTGATACAGGGTAGTAGCGTACCCTTGATATGAAACGCGGGAGCCTCCGGGATATGTTCCGGTGGTTGTGTAGGTGGGGGCCGAACAGGCTGGGAAAGTAAACCCTGTTCCACCAGCAGCTACCAGTGCGTTCTTGATCGCCAAATCATATCGGTTGTTTGCTTTGCAAGAATAAGAATAGAGTTTGTGCGGAAAGTTGTAAAAATAACCACCGTATGCCTGAGACTGTGGACCACAAAATTAAGTTAAACACAGGAAATATGCGATCGAGAACTTACCATATCCCACAACATTACCCCACCAAATGAGGCAAAGCTTTGGAAGATGAATACGAGTATCAGAAATGAACACTGGACATACCTCTTGCGCATTGCTACTGCGATGGTCTTGAGTGTGTTTATATCCACGTACCCGGATCCAGCCGCCGATGGCGATGCCGGAGCACCGATGTATACGCGAACGTTGGGATTGGGGCTGACGGTGCGCGCCCATTGATCCCAAATTCCGAAATTCCAGGCCTTTGAACACAATTAGGATCGGCCAGTCAATACATGGTTTACTCACGGAGGCAGTAGGGTAGTGGGTCAAGCCACAAGGATTGTTATAAAACTTGAGGCGATTAGCTGCTGTTGCAGATCATTTGAAACAAATTATCAAACCTGGACTGCAGAATAGAGGGACAATCAGAGAAAGAAGAGCGCAACTAGGAACAATGAACCGTAGATGGCATCGAAACTTGCTGCATTGAGGACGCTACCGAGCGCACCGTCAGGATATACGCACTGTGGTGCAGCAGTGACGTAATATCTATGCTACAGTAAGGAATGGGACTTAGGATTGAGCAAACATACATACCGCTTGCTAGCACCGCTCGCCAAAGAACGGATAGTATTCACGAAGGCGACGTAGCCTGTACCACTACCTCCCTCAATGCTGATCACACCAGATCAGAATATCGATCTTATCAATTCGAAAACTTCCAGACTAACTCGAGGTCAACACTGAAGGGTATTTTTAGTACAGCATAGATAAAGAAAGAAACTGTACTGACCCGTCTAAAATTGCGGTCCCAAAGGGCCGGGTGGAGGAACTGCCGCCTGGAATGGTTCAGACGCTGCGTGTTCATGTTTCCAGAGATACATACCCAAAAACAAATCCCAGATCGTGTGCGCAAAAGTCGTCCCCTGAGCGTCGGAACCAAAACCAACAGATCCAGTTGCTCCTCCCAAAGAGAGAGCCACCAGTTTCCCCTTGCTCTGGCAAGTTGTAATGTCAGAGGCCAGCTTGGAGCAATTCGGCAACGCCGTCCCAGGGAACGTCCTGTATCCATTTGTTGTTTCTGTCTGCCACAAAATTACATGTTCACTCACGCGTTATCCGTCGGATTGCATATCTGGTCACAATCAGCCTGGTCCATCTTCTGCAGGTCAAGGACTCACATTCGCAAGATTCATGGACGGGGCTCCCCCAGTTCCAAAGAAGACGTTAACAAAAGAAACGGGAAAGACGTCGACGGCATTGTCCTGTATGTCGGTTTAGTACTGAGTATTACCGCCGTTCAAACTTTCAAACATTGCAGTAGAATGCCAATGACTTCTGGTAGTCGGCAGGGTTAGTCGTAGACACAGCACCGATGGAGTTCTGCCCCCAGTATCTGCATGCATGCGTTTAGTCGTCTGCAGTGCTTATCTTGCCAAGTATTTATTTACACAACGGTCTAAAAATGTACAAAAATCAGCAAGATATCATATCACACGAGCGATGACCGCACATTGTCAAAGCGAGAGTTGTCGAAGGCCCAGGCTGAGAGGGAGAACGCGACCAAAGAGATGAGTCGAGACGCCGCCATCTATCAGGGGATGGGAGACAACACAAAAATACGCGAAATGTGCGGTATAAGAGTCGCCTTGCTGGGAAGAATATTCAGGCCATGTGTCAGTCTCGACAAACAATTAGAGGCTTCTTGACCATGGTAGCGCAAGGTCCCGCGAGAGATTGTACCGTAGGGGCCGAATTATGTGGCAACATGTGGACGACGGTGCACGCTTATCGCCTTCAAAGGATCAAAAACATCAGAGAAGAAGTGATCACACTTGATCACACCTCACCATTGAGCCTTACGCCGCCAAATAAGGCAATCCACAGTGCGTTCGTTAACAGTCATCCGATACAAGTCCGAGATCGACCTTTCAGCATGTGAAAAAAGAGGATTTCTATGCGAAGTATGTACATGGAACGTACAGAGGACGACGAGGAATGGACAGCAGGAAAGCAAAACCAACCAATATACAGAGGAGAGAGTGGTAAGTTCATCCGGATGATGAGTCGCTTTCCCCCTCAACCGGAGCGACATTTCGAACGGGATCTAAAGTAACAATTACCATCAGATAAGAAATACATCTGAAATAGGGATGTACCGAAGTAAGGTTGTCCTTGGGCCTCTTTGGCCGTGAGGCGCTCTTGATGGTCGTACCGTAATAGCTTGTCCAGGAGGTCGATAGCCTCATTGGAAATATACCGCTGGTTCTCCGACGTTATGAAACGTGTCCACGGCTTCCTAGGATATCTGGATAGCGGTGAGCTGCAGTCGTGGATGAAGCATGGAGTATATACGTTACCTTCCGAGGAGTTCGTCATATTGGGGGTCGAGGCGGATGTTGTACTTGTCAATGTACGCGTATAGCTCGTCCGTGCCCAAAACCTTGGTTATTTTAACAAGCTGGTCGTAATTGTCATGTCCGTGGAAGAAAGGTTCCTTCCTGAAGATCTGTGCAACCGATTTATCACAAAAGATTCGAAACATGAGAGTTCGACGCACCATGGATGCGAACATGCATCCATAACTCCACATATCCAAACTGTAATCGTATTCTTGGAAATCGACAAGGAGTTCTGGTCCTTTGAAGTATCGCGAAGCCACGCGGACATTGTATTCAGTTTTGGGATGGTAGAATTCGGCCAGTCCCCAATCGATCAATCGCAGCTGAGAGCGGGGAGATATAAGTTTAAACATTGATAGACGCCAGAGGAAGGTTCGCGTACTTTCCGATGCTCGTGGTCTATCATGACATTATGAGGTTTAACGTCTCTGTGCATGATACCCTTTGAGTGACAATAGTCCAAGGCCTGTCAAAGGGTAAGTGAAGGTAACGGTCCCGACAAGTATTCTTCTTGCCTTGAGCAGTTCAAACATGTAGTACCGGACATCCAGGTCCGTGAAACGAGGATAGAGCACTTTGAACTCCACGTTGTGCACATATTCAGTTATCAAACTGGGGATCTTGGAGGCAGGATCCCGAACAACATCCAGCAGGGCAACAACGTTGGGACCACCAGCGAGATTCTGGAGGATTTTGATTTCGCGCTTTATCTTTTTCTTTTTAACAGGCTTCAACACTTTGATGATGCATTTCTCCTCCGTGACGATGTTGACGCCCTCGAAAACCTATTCCGCGCGACCTCTTGAGATGAACAAATAGTCACCGGAACGAAGAACGCACCTCGGAATACTTTCCCCGGCCAACCTTTCTAACTATCTCGTAGTGGTCCTGGGAGCCCCATTGAACCTGTAGGTTGTCTAGGCACAAAAGAATAAGAACTATCGGTGAAAAGCAAATGATGTCAACTGACCGTACTCGTGCCATGAAGGTCCTAGTTTGGCGTTGACATCGGGATATACACGGGAAACGGACGGCGTTGATGATCTGCCCATGCGGCTAGCAGAGTAGTACAAGGGCCGTAGCAACGAAGAGGGTGAACGGGAGAACAGACTGGCCAGTGGTCACTGGAGTCCGAGAAGAGCTGTTCCTTACGAACACACGTGCGCCTTGATCGTGCTCTCTGCTACATATCATTCCTTTGAACTCGCTCTAGTTCAGCCTGAGGATCTGCAGACAGTCGGGCTAACATCAAAGCAGACTGTCAGAGTTGTAAGGCGTCTGGGTTTAGGCTCGCGATGCCGCCAAAGGAGCAGCAACCTCCCTCTAACTGGCCTCGCGACGTTCATTATACGCAGACGTGCTCCTACCATGCCTCGGTATCTCACGACACGCGCACATTCCTGCAAGGAAATGCGAAAGCCATGTTGGCAGAACAGGTGTCCAATCGCCATTTGTTGGTTGTAATTCGTCGAATTTCCGCAACAAGCCATCCAGCCTGTGGTCAACTTGGTCTATTCGCATCCAAGTATGTAATCGTATCCCCAGACCCGATGTATGTACTCATTACGAAGATAAAACCCGCGCCAACCGCCAGGAAAATACCTCCTAAAACGCACATTGTCGATTACATCGGTTCGTAAGAGAATCAAAAACGGGTAATTGATCACTAAAGTGGTCCCAGGAGAGATTCATTGCGATGAGCGGCAAGGTTCCGACTACGACCTTTCGCTGTTTCGGCAAGGCGATTTGAGTATCGGGATCGACGCGAGTCGAATGGGTAATGAGGTAGTTTGACCAGACTTGAAGTATAGAAAACCATTCTTATGGATACAGGGTAGGTTTGTGAATGACTACCGTGGGGTTCCGGAACAAGATAGGCCAAATGCCATTTTCGTGGACGTGAGGACGCCGTCTGGCGAGTTGAAGATGAGGATACAGAGCTCGCGGATGATTAAGAAAGGTGAAGAGATTCTAGTGTCGTACGGCAAGACGTGGTGGCGGGCTAGAAATTTGTGACAATCACACACTCATGATGTCGGTGAGGTTGAGATGTCGGAAGACATGCCAGATTCATTTGTGGAGAGACGCAACCGCTGCTTGATCAAGCTTGACCACTGCACCGAAAGTTCGACTAAGTTCGAGTACTAGTAATTGCCGAGTTGATTGCCGACATCATCAACAACCACAAGCACAAAATTTGAGCAAACCTTTTTGCAGCTTCCATGCACCCGCGGCTGCCATCCAAGGGCTTCTCGTCATTCCTTGCATTCTACTCTTGTTCCCGCCTCCAGGGTGGTCAAGGCGCGCGCTCCTTTTCCCTCCACCGACCTCAATGTCTCCATAACAAGATATCGCATACCCACATCCGTTCTGCGAAGAGTATCGGTCAGAAGGTACTTGGCCGCCTTTGAAAAATTACCGGACATCTAGGCTAAGATTTGAAAGCGTGCCATACATGCGTCCGCTCCTCTCCGGGCTGAGAAGGATCCATACAAGGTCCTTGGCGTCGAGCGCGATGCAACGGCAGCCCAAATAAAAAAAGTGTACTTCCAGGTCAGATTTGTAGGGCCTTCGTTTACCTTTACTTATCATATTCCAGCTTGCTCGCAAATACCACCCGGATACCAGCACCGACAAGAGTGCACAAGATAAATTTGTCGAGATACAAACCGCATACGACGTGCGTGATTTACCTTCTTCCCATAACGCCACTGAACCCGGTTCCAGATTTTAAAAGACGAGAAGAAACGTCAAGCGTATGATCAGTACGGAGCCGCCTCACAGGAAGCGGGCTTCGACCCCAATGCGTTTTCCGGATTTGGTGGCGGCAACTTCTCTGGCTTCCAAGGCTTCGGCTCCCCGTTCGGGCAAGGAGCCAACGCGGATCTGTTCAGCCAGCTATTTTCAGAGCTGGGTGGGAGTGGTCGTGCTCAATCTTCCCGAGGGGGGGATCTTGAAGTTTCACTTCGAATCAGCTTTCTCGAAGCTTGCAAAGGCACTTCACGAACAGTCAATATCACTCCGGTTGTCGACTGTGACCCTTGTTCGGGCAGTGGTCTGAAGCCTGGCGCTAAACGTTCGACTTGTCGCGCATGCAAGGGGAGCGGAACGCGAACATTTGTGATAGATAGTGGTTTCCAAATGGCTAGCACTTGCAACACTTGCTCCGGAACCGGAAGTACAGTGGCTAGCAATGCCGAATGCTCCCATTGTGCAGGTGTCGGCAAGGTGCGCGCCAAAACGACAGTCTCAGTCGACATAATTCCAGGCGCGCGTCTACCACATTTTCCTTGACCGAGACTTTACTGATTCCGTATACTAGGTGTGGAAGATGGAATGACGCTACGCATGCCGAAACGTGGAGACGCTCCGATTTCTGGGAAAGGCAATCCCGGCGATTTACTAGTGAGAATACATGTCACTCCCTCCAAGGACTTCTCCCGGCAAGGAAATAATCTGTACCACAAAACGCGAATTCCTATGCACGTAGCACTTCTTGGCGGAAAAGTACGTGTGCCAACGCTAGACGGCGACGTCGATGTGCGCGTTCCTTCCGGAACTCAGCAAGACGAGGAGATGGTCCTCAAAGGCCGCGGAGTGGCATCTCCTCACGGGGGCGATGGTGGCGATCTATTTGTATCGTTTTCCGTTCAACTTCCTAGGTAAGAGAAAATATATTTCCTGAACCATATCAACACCGGTTGAACAGGTCTCTTACAAACCGGCAACGAGAGCTTCTGCAACAGTACGCAGATGATATTGAAGGTCGAACACCCGGCGATGTGTCAGGCGCTGCGTCGGCAGCTGATGATGATAACGGTATGCTTTCTTTCACTCGCTCCTCATCCGCACCCGCTGGGGGTTGGATGAATCGCGCATGGCAACATTTGCGAAGGCTCACTGGGATTTGATTCATTTCTTTCCCTTTTGGCATGTCCACTGTCCCTGGCGATGATCACCGTGACTTATTTTCTTCTAGCTACAAACAAGAAGACCCAGACGCCCGCCGATGAAAAGAACGCCGACGGTCTCAAGAAGGAAAATGAGAACCTGAAGAAGGAGAAGGAGAAGAAGCGAAGGGCGACTGCTTAGATTAATTTAAATTAGACATCTCGTGATATTTCCAAAGGCCTCAACTCAGTCAGTGCCTGATCTATCTGCATATGGGTTCCAGCGCAATTTTACGGCGAGGCAAAACACGAAAACCGCACCTGCCTTGTGGGGGTATATTTACGTTGGTGTGGCTGGATTCCGACCCTGCGTTCTAGCAGCAGGACAGATGCCGACATTTCGCCAATAAAGCAAACCTTCGACCCTGAGGTCGTCACCGGCACGTCCACTAGATCTCCCCGCAAATTCTGGCCGGGATCAAATTGCAAGGATCTGCATAAATCGCCAGATTCCCGGGCGTGCAACGAGGCGTTTATTTTGCCGGAAGAGGTCATCCATAACAAACTTGAACTTCGTATTACACATTGTTTTCTTTGGATACAACTTGGATCTCCTCATCATATCTACCAAATTTCTTCTTCCGGCTGCGTCAAAGAGGTTTGCCCAATTGGTCAAGAAGAAAGGATCTCGCTAATCTGACCATCAATGAATGTATGAGATCTGTTGGCGGTTCTTTTCGATTCGGCTTCACTTTATCTCCCGGAATCGAGATCATGAAATGGCCCTCCCTTTCCACCTTTTCAACTTGCAATATAAAATGGTGTCTTTGAATCTGCTGGTTTCGTTGCCCCCTGCCTTCCTCGACCGCCCGGTTTGTTCATTTGGACGATGCCTGCACCGGACTTTCGATTCTCGAATTCCTCATGCACGACATTGGATGACCTTAAAGAGGTGCACGCAGTTGAGACCTTGCGCCCACAAAGCACATCTACACGACTGGAGTCACCACCCAGTCCGTCCTCAATACTGACCATTCAAACCGCTTCGTCGACCACCCTTGACGAGTTTGCTTCGCCTCAACTGTCCACTGCCCGACTTCTTGCTGCTCATATTGGGTCCGCGGACTTGCCTCTGTGTGCTCAAGTTTCTCAAATTTATGTTCAACCTAGTGCGGCGCTGACTCTGTTCCTGGCTACAACGGATGCGGTGGGCCTGATATCTCTAGCATCGAACACAAACTCATTCCATTTCAGACGATTGTTTCAACCAGTCTTCCGACGATAGCAAGTGAATTGCATATGACCCAGAACGAATACACTTGGGTTGGTATCGCATATATGCTAACGCAGACCGCGTTCCAGCCGTTGTATGGACGTATTTCTGACCTAGTGGGCAGAAAGGTAAAGTATTCAATTCATTTCGATGTCTGGCATATGTAACGCTTGCTTCCAGGCGGTGCTATATTGCAGCATGTTCGTCTTTTCCTTGGGATCCTTGCTTTGTGGTGCGGCCCAGGTTCGTGCCATTTTATGCACACATTTCTTGTTAAACGCTCAATAATTCAGAATATAAAAATGTGAGTTTCTGTTGGGTCCCGACCATCGGACCAGCTGATTCTCCCTTTTTTTCTCAGGCTCCTTGCGGCCCGTGCTATTGCTGGGATCGGTGCTGGGGGCATAGTTGGCTCTGTTTGGGTTATCACAGCAGAAATTGTCGAAGTCCGACATCGTGCAAAATGGTCGCAGGCGTTGAGCGTTACATGGAGTTGTTCGGCTATCGCAGGACCTCTACTTGGCGGATTGTTCAGCGGTGGGTACCGGCCGTCCGATCGGCCCCGTAATATTGATGAGTCTCAGGTAGTCACTCCACGAGCGACCTCAGCTGGAGATACGGATGTATGTGCTGGCGGTTTCCGACAGACAATTTGATCACTAATGCGCTTTAGTCTATCTGAATCTACCAGTCTGTCTTGTCGCGTTTGCTGTGCTGTTCACTTCACTTCGTAACATACAACTCGGGAAGGCTTCAAATGCATCCTGGCGCTCGTTCACACAAACCTTCGATTTCTGGGGACTGTAAGTGACTGCTCAATTGCATGTTTTAGTGTTTTACGGGAATTGTAGATGCTTGTTCATGGCAGGAAGCAGCTTTATTGTTGTGGGATTCAGTCTTGCGTCGCAGAATGGCTGTGAGAACTGCCATCCGCGTTCGATGGCTCGTGTTCTAACTCCGTGTACCAGGGAAAGCGCCATCGACTCTATTGCTCATATGCCTTGGCTTCGTAATCCTTGTATGTGGTGGCGTATACGAAACCAGAACAAAACGAGAGTGTTTGTTCCCTTCGGCGACGTTCAGCGATATCAGAACCAGTTCGTTCTTTTCCAGTTATAGCATCGGCGGCCCGACCTTGTCTTCTCCAGTTGTCGTGCTCGCCATTACCTTTTTCCATAATGTGGCGTTCAATGCCGGAACCTTTTATCTTGCTTTGTTTTACCAAGTATGTGTCCAACGGATTCCCGGGTATTGGCCCCTCATTCAGTCCTTTATCTCGCCAGGCCGCCAATGGCTCAAGTCCATTGCAAGCCGGATTTAAATTATTGCCATATTCTTTGGGATCCTCGTTGGCCTCTATGCCGGCGGCCTGGTTCATGAGCTACTGGCAACAACGTACCAATCGTCTCAGCGGTCAAAATTGGGTCGTATCGATCGGTCTGCTGATCTCGACTTTAGGTTTCGGTACGATCTCTCCGTTTAAACCGATCACGCTGCTTAAATTCTTGTATCTTATCCTGACAGGCTTACTGAACGTCCTAGATGAGAGATCGACGATCACAGCAGAATTGTTTCCGCTGGTCGCCGGTATCGGCTTGGGAATGCTCTTCCATGCACCGTATCAAGTATTTACAAGGACCTTGAAACAACGGGACTTGGCAGCTGGTACAAGCGCCTTCTTTCTCGTGAGATTCACCGGCGCCACTGTTGGATTGGTGCGTCGTCTGATTACCAGTTTCTGTTATTTCTGATCATACGCCCGTAGGCCGTCGCTGGAGCCGTTTTCGATGCCCGGGCTTACAGTCGAATTCCCCCGGGCCTTTTGATCGGTGGCGGCACTTCTATAGACTTCACTCGGCTCGGAGGCCTTCAGCCACCCGAATTCAAGCTGCAAGTGCTGCATATTCTAGCTACGTCCATTCAGGTAAGCAAAAATTCGTCGTCGAATACCGTGCGTTGACCGGGCCGGAAAAATAGACAGTTTGGACGGTCTGTGCACCTTGCCTTGGCCTCTCTTTCTTGCTATCGCTGTCGCTCCTGCGCCAACCGGTCGACATCACTCCAACGTCGCCCGATGAAAAAGCGACGGAACCAAATCTACCAAAAACCTGAAAATCAGCAATGGCAGATAACTTGACCCATTCGACACAGCTCGATGATATACATATACGACCATCTCCAGATCCCGACTGCGGCCATATCGCATAATCTCTATTCCAAGGAACACTTGACATGACATAGATAATGCTTCTTACTGTACTTAATACCAATGTATATAATCCATTGGCCCGCCTGACATACACAGTTTTCGAGAAGTGGTCTGTGAATCAGTTCGCTTGAGAAAGCGACGCCAATGCCGTTATAATGCGCTCACTCAATGCCTAAAATCCGTCCAATTCGGTTTAGTTCCGTGGCGCCGGGCTTGGTCTTTAGTAGCGAGGATCGGAGAATTTTGCGGACGGAGACAGTATACAAGTGGGGAGATCGCGTATGTCATTGGTATTTTATTCCAAGGAACCGCACCAGGCACCGTTAAAATTGCCAATAAATCATTCAAGAAATCAGAGCCAGCCCCAAGGACATGGAGATATACTGTGGTCCGAGTACAGCGCAGATACACAATGAGGGAGGGCAGCAGGCACCTCGTGTAGATTGAAGGCACAGCGTTGGCCCACACGAGGTTGTCGGGAAGAGAAAAATGTTTGCCAAGCAACGAGGGAATCGGAATAATTTAGTGGACCAGAGACCCGAGCATTTGGATGGTGAGAAGCTGGGTGGGCAGCAGGCAGATATGTACAGGTCGGTCAGCAGCGGTGACGAATGCCGTATTGCGACAATTTAGGGCAAGTGGCTGAAAGGGGACAACCCTGGATGGACCCACCCACGGTGTGTGCTGCCGCGAGCGTCTAATTAATAGATAAGCATATCCTGAGTACGGGGGATGTTCGCGGGTGACGCCGATGGACCCACGGTGTGGGGCGCAAAGCTCACACGACCCACATCACTCTTGACTTCTACAATCACTCCTGACTTCTGCACTCATGTCAATGAATTCTCCTGTTATCTCCATTTCCCAGAGATCCCCCCAGTCCAGAACGTAACGGACATTCTCGTCGCCGCTTCTGCGAACTCCTCCTCTTCCATCCTTTTCGCCGAGGGGGATGTCGAAGTCGTTACCGAGCACGGGTTGCTGCATGCAGAACTCAAGTTAGAGGCAAGGTGAGACTCTTTCCCTCACCGTCCACTGTGGTTAAGCTGGGTCTCCTGGTGAAGCTGACAGAAAAAGCAGACTAAATTGACCATGGTCTGGTTTGGTCGTTGATTGAATTCTTTCATCCGTGCTTATCTTTTCTTTTCTTTCTTTCGTTTCAGGCGTTACAAGCAGGCCACCTTTGCGGCGCATCTGCTGCAAATCCTGCGATCTCTCAAGGTCCCTACATGGTTCAGCCCAGAAATAACACCAGAAGATATTATCATCTTCAAGGTTTCTGGATCTTTGACCAACGCCGTATTCTTCGTGTCATCCTCCAATCCGGAGCCGCGCACCGTGCTCCTCAGAATCTACGGACCATCCTCGGGCTCACTCATCTCCCGGCCTCGAGAACTCCACACCCTGCACGTACTCTCTTCCCAATATCATATCGGCCCCCGTGTTTACGGGACTTTCGAGAACGGGCGAGTTGAAGAGTATTTCGACTCCACAACGCTGACTGCGTCGGACCTTCGAGATCCCAAGATCAGTCGTTGGATCGGTGCGCGGATGGCGGAACTCCACTCTGTAGACATTGAAGCTGTAGAGGGTACGTCACCCGATAATCGTGGTGAGGGCAAGGGGTGGGAGATAGGTGCCAAGAAGAACATCAATTCGTGGATCCAACCCGCACGAGAGGTGCTCGCTCTCCCAGCATTACCGGAGACTCTTCGGTCAGAACTCGACCTGGACATTTTTAAGAAAGACTGGGATAATTACATGCGATGGCTAGCTTCCATAGACGACGTCCAGCGAGGAAGCCGCCGAGTTTATGCCCACAACGATGCCCAATATGGCAATCTACTGCTTTTGACAACTCCGAACGAGAAGCTCCCGGAGCATCGCCAGGTATTGTCGTCGCCGCACCAAATCAATACGCCAACTGACTCTCTCTTTCTCTCTCATCATCAAGCTCATCGTGGTCGACTTTGAATATGCCTCGCCGAACCCGGCGTCGTTCGACATCGCGAACCACTTCCACGAATGGACGGCGAATTACCACTCCGATCTTCCACACATTCTAGATCATACGCGGTACCCGTCGAAAGAAGAGCGCTACAATTTCTACTTGGCATACCTGGAGCATTCGACGCTTTCACCCGACTCGCTCCCGCTGACCAAGTTCGAGCTCATGGGACTAATCCCCGATCTCGATAAGCAGGTCAAAGCATGGAGCCCCGCGTCCCACGCAATGTGGGCGATCTGGGGTCTTGTCCAGGCACGAGAAGACGTAGAAGGCGGGGTCGAAGAACCCGAGTTCGACTACATTGCCTATGCACAGTGCCGGATGGCAGCATTCCGCAGAGAACTCAAGGGACTTGGGCTCTGAGACAACTTCTTACAGTGCTGTTACATACCTTTGGAGGATAACTACGCATGTTCGTTTGTATTATGCCGACTCCGATGTAGCCCTAGCTAGTTTAGCGACAATTTTCACTAGAAACGGATAAATAGGATGACAAGAACGACATTGATTTGAGAAATAAAAACATGTGCTGTTGACGACGATAATTGCATGCAAACAGGAGGGGAGAGATAAAGTAGGCCCTGGAACTGAATCAAGACGGAGCGATAGAGAGAGAGAGATAAACGATGAGTAGTACGGGAGAGAGGCTGAGGTCAAAACGGGACGGAAAAAGCAAGCAGACATGGCGGGAGAAGCGGGAAAGATAGGACGATGAAACTAGTTAACGGTTGGAGAGCGACAATGTCCGACCGAGCGGCAGTCATATTCAAGAAGACCGTTCAAAAAGAAGAAGAAATTAAAGGAAAAATAACTCGCAAGTCTTCCTGCCGCCCGATTGTTTTAATTGCTCAAGCCCATGCTTTCTCGTTCAGCCTCGACGAGCCCACGGCGAGCTCCGTCGTCGACCATGGTGAGTTGGCCGCGGCTTCGGTGGAGGGACTCGATTGCCCATACGGCGTCGACGTGAGATGGCTACTGCGGGAGAAGCTACCCCAGTTCCCAGCACTTCCGGCCCTGACATGTCCATTTGTACGACCAGCGCTGGATGTGCTGTCGCCCGAAGGCAGGGCGAACGGAGAGTGGCCCGAAGCGGGGGGTGATGGGCTAAAGTTAACGTCACCCTCGGATCCGTTAAACGAATGCCGCACGCTAGAGTTGGACGGGGTCGGCGCCTTTCCTGACCGCTGGAGAAAGGAAATAAAATAAAAATTAAGTCTAAAGGCTGAAGCAGAAAAAGAACACTGATCGGTCGTACCTGATTGTAGCCGACAATCTCCAGGCGCGAGTTATTGTGGCGCCCTAAATCAGGTCCTGCCGTAACTGGAGCGGGCGACTTGGCCGTTATGCGTTCAGGCGCGTGTATGAGAACGCCGTTGCTGGCAAAAGAAGGATAGGCTGATTTATTTTGCTTCAAGGAGGCACCTTCGACGGACGTGTCCACCCGGAGCGACCCGGTAGGCGGCCGCGTGAACTGGAAGCCGCTGCTGGGGCTCACCTCTGTCGGGGTCGGCGCGTTGCTGCTGCTGCTCGACTCACGCTTGGCGATTCGCGCCAACAAGGAAACAGACCCCTCGTTCGGGTCGCTATTCGTGCTCAGCGAACGCGCACGGCCGTCCGTGTGCGGTGGCGGAGGGGCTGCCTCACCCGCAGCACCAGATGGCGGAAGCTCCGTGTGTATGAAACAACACCGCTTGCCATATGGGCACGAGCCCGACACCCAGAAAGTCTAGAAGAAAAAACATAAGTTGATGTCCAAGTCAGGTTAAAACATAAAAATAAACGCCTCACCCTGCAAATCTCAGTCTTGTACTAACGTTATGTATATATAGTTGAGTTGACACACGGCGGCGATATAGAGGGATCGACTGACCTTGGGGTGGCGCGAGACATTGCGAAGCTCATCTTCGCCATGTGCAAACTGACACTTGCCCGCGTACCGGCACGTCCCCTTCTCCTCCCAGCTCCTGCATAATTCCGTCTTGTACAGACCCAGTTTTCGGTTGTTCGCACTGGGCCCCTGACCGTTTGTGCTGCTCGGACTGAGGCTCCCGTCCGTCATTCCCATCGATTGCGGCATGACGCTTCCATACGGGCCAGTATACTGCGCCTGCAGCCGCGCCGCCATCGCCTGTGCGGTGGCGACGTCCGGCCGCCCATACGCCTCTTGCGCGCCGTAGAACTGGTTGGGGTACATGGGCATCGCGGTCGGAGGAGGAGGCGGCATCGGCTGGGGAAACATATTATTAGCAGCGAACGCCTGCATGTTGCTGTTCAGCAGCGCCAGCGTCGCGGCGTCCCTGAGCGCCAAGGGATCCGATGCCGAGTGGTGGTGCGCGCCTCGAAAGGCGTTGTGCTGCTGCTGGACCCGCGATACGGCGGGGTGGTGGTTTTCGTGCCCAGGGAGCATCATCTCGTACAGCTGCTGTGTGTTGCCGAGCGAGAGATGGGGGGCATGCGCGCCAGGATAGCCCAACGCCGTAGGGCTAGGCAACAGTCCCTGCTGGGGAAACCCGCGCGGGGGCGGCTGGCGGTAAGGCATTCCTGGGACAGCATTATTCGGCCGCCCGGGGATGAAGGCTGGCGGTGCAGCGACATTCGATCCCTGCGGCAGAGGGTTGAAATTTCTTTGCTGGATATTGTAGTCTATCTGAAGGTCATCACGATTGGGGGCATTCTGGGGTGCCCCCGTTCGGTAGTCGTACAATTGCGGAGGGGGTCCGTGTTGTTGTTGCTGTGGGCGATGGACCGCGGCCCCGTGGGCGGCAAGCGAAGGGTACGCCGGCTGTTCGGGTGCGAATTGCTTGTCGCCGTCCCGGAACTGCTGGATCGACGCCCACTGCTGCTGGAAGGGAACTTCCTGAGCGTCGGAAGGCATAGGGTCACCGACCTGCTGTAAACGCCGCAAATCTGCGCTTGACAGGCCACCGCTGAAAGAGTGCGGGCGTTCCTTCACGTCGTTGGCGGATTCCACTTTGACGGGGCCCTGCGCCACCATTGTGTTGCTCGCGACAGAGTCCTGGGAGCTTGACACGGTGGTGTCGGTCGACGAGCCGCGCGAGTGAGAAGCCCCGATATGGTCGGAGGCAAGCGGAGAAGAATTGACGCTCGGAATCGAGGCGGTATCGAGCGGACTGGTCTCTGTGAGCTGCGCAGAAGCGAGCTTTGACTTTGGCGGGGTCCGGATGGGGAGGTCCTCGGCGGCGTCGGCGGTGACTTCGCCAATCTTTAGACGAACAATCTCGTCGGCGAGGTCCCATTCTGCGGACTCTGCCTCGGAGTCGACCAACTGGCCGTTGTTGTTGAATCGCCAGCGAGCGGTGCCGTCAGCGGCTGGCTCTGGGAGCGGGGTCATGGTGGATGGAAAAGACAATTTTTGAAGCGGGGCCGAGGGAGGACGGCGCACGAACGAGCCTGGGGCGGGCTTGTCGAGATGCCAGGCCTGCGGTGGATAAGCGGAGATGATGGAAACACTAGGATGACTATGCGTACCTCCAGGGTTGCTTCCGCGTCCGCCTTTGAGTCGTGGCGCTGCTTGGGCCAGGAGCGCGTGTCTGAATGGCCGTTCGTGAGGGAGACTGTGCTAGTCGCCGCTGATGTCGTTAATGCTGCTTCATGCATTTAAACCTGGCAGAAAGCACGGATGAGCGGGGTCATTGGGGAGCGAAAGCAAGCGGGAATCGGACCTATTAATTAAAAAGGACGTCGGGTTGCGGTGAAAGACGAGGAGACGGAATAATCAAGTAATGAGTATAGATAGCTGGTGGGTGAATTACGGTGCGTGAGGTCGTGAGGCGGAGATGGTCTGGGGGGTGGGGAGAGAATGGGAGTGGGGGATGAGTTTAAGAGGAATGGAAGAGGTGAGGCAACTGGCAAGAAAAACTGATGCAACGTGCCCGCTAAAACGAATCAGTCAGATCCAGTGCTATTCCACGATAATCTATGCTCCATACACACCCGAATCTGCTGCTCTATGCTACGATTCAGCTACTATTTTATATCCGACTGTGGATCGCATGGAAAGTATACTATGTTGTCAGTAAAAAGTATATATATTATACAAAAGTTGAACAGCACGTGATGCACCAGTACTTCTCCCTCCTCTCGCTCTCCCACTGCTCCCAATATTTATCCTTTCATTCCATGCAATATTCTTCTGGCGGTCGATTCATTTACGACCCCGTTCCGGATCAATCTAGCTTTTTGATCGTCCAGCCTCGTGTTCTCCAGTCATCATTACATCGCGCTCGCTTCGTCCCAGTCTGTCACCCAGCGCCGCCGCCTCGACCTCCCCGCGAGTCCACTCTCCATCTCCTCCTTTGCCGCCATCTCCGCTTCCAATTTGGCTCAAAACTTCAATCCCGGCCCATCTACCCCGTCCGACATATTTGGCCCAGCCCGCGAATTCGAATCGCCTCTTCGAATCACCTACTAGCGCCTATCCTTAACCTTTCAGGCGACCTGAACCCCATCCATCCGCACCAGCGTCGCCTCTGCGTCCTCTGACTCCCAATGCCAATCTGGGTCGATCCTACCAAGATTCAACTGCATTCCGGCACCTTTCTCATCAGTGACATCTCTCCTTTGCCACTTCACATTCACACCACCGGCAAACGCGAAATAAACCGCGGTTCTCGGCGATAATCTCTGTCGCCGTGCAACATGTGCCATCGATATCCAAACATAATTGTAAAGTAGACAAGACTATATGATACAGCAACGACCAACAATTAAATTCTGCTTTCTGTTCCTTTCCGTTCCAGATATCCATTCATGCATCTGCGCAGATCCTTGTCAGAAATAGGCATCTCCCAAAAATAAACTCATCCTTACAGTAAGATGTCCCAACCAGCATCGTCGACAGACCCTGCAGCTGGTCTTCGTCGAATAGCAGCTGGTCTTTATGCCAAGTGTCCTATCAAACCCGGTCAGCAGGCTGTGCGATCCGACCATCAACAGCCCGAATGATACGTACCTGATGAGTCTACGCAGAGCAAGAAGTAGCCCGCCAGTCAGTCAGGGGCCTCTCCCACTTCCAGAATCCGCACCTTTTTGAACTCGGAAGCACAGTTTCTGATCGTGGTGGAGATAGGCGGGGGATCCGTCGCGTGCGCAGCCAGCACTAGAGTACCGTTCGTTTATTAGTCCAATCCCTGCAAGACGCGAAATTCTCTCTCCCTACCCTCAGTAAGCGCAGGCATCCACGGCTCCACCGAGTACGGGAAGCTCTCAATCAGCGCGCACAGTCCTAGAATCGCAGAGTGCAACACCCTGAGTGACTCGGCGTACGCAGCATCCCGCCGCGCGGGCAACGTTGTCTTCCGAGCCAAGGCCAGGAATCGATTCTACGCGCCAATGAAAAACCGAGCCCCCCATGAGCCTAAACAACGGCGTACCTTCAACGGGACGATGCTCTGCCGCTGTGAGCACCGAACAACGCCAGACAGAACTTTCGAAGCCATTTGCCGCACTTCGACGTTTTCATCTGCGAGGCAGTCCAGCAGCACGTCCATCACCTTGGTGACGCCCTCCGCCGATATCGACAGCAGGTTACGGTAGAAGAATACCACAAGCGCCGGCAGCGCGTGCAGCCGTATGCGCCAGGACTGGATTCGAGAGATCAATAACGGAAGGTACCCACAAAAGGAAATTCCTCACAGTGGATGATTTGATCTCGCTAACGAAATTCTGTCGCCAAAGAAGGTCAGCGCGGTTAGTACCCGGCGCACGCTTGCCAAGGCGTACCTCCAGGATATCTTGCACATAGACGTCGGGTACCGCCACTGCCGATAGCACATATAGCACCGCGGAACTATACACCTGCAAGTCGGAGCTATCGTTCAGCTCCGACATTCGGAGAATTTCTGGCCTAAAAGAAATCAGAAATCGTTCGATATGCTCCGAAAATGCACCCACATCATGGGAACAGCGTAGGGGAAGATCAGCGCGGCATGTGAGCTATATGCCGAGATCCAGATCCATTGGAGTACTGGCAGCAAGATAAAAACGAGCTATGCGAGGAATGAGAAAAAAATGGCATACGAGTCAATCCAATTTTGTCGTACTGAACAATGAATTAGTCTCCGTGAAAGCTTCAAAAACTGCCGAGCATACCTCTGACTGGCTCACACGAGGAGGCGGTAGCCGCTCCTCTTTCAGCTTCGGCAGCTGGCTCAGAATTTCATCGACGCGTTCGCTATATCTAGTAACACGCAGGCCCAACGGATCCGGTGAGCTCTGGCACGCGGATAGTAGTGCATCCAGGGACGAGAACGTCGGCGACCATTGGTCTCGAATGATGATATGAAGGTACGCCGACACATGTGCCCTGATCTGGACGGCTCTAAGCAATGAACATGAACATTCAGCTGTCCCGTACGTACCTCATTGTATCCGTTATTGGCATTATCGAACAACAAATTGATAGATTTGTCCGCTCGTGATTGGAAGCGGACGCCGAGGCCATCCGCAACGAGTCCGAACAGGTAGAGCGGTTTGCTCACTGGACCTCGCGTCAGAGAGGACTCTCATGTACTGCCTGTACTTACTCGCAAATGCTGAATCCCCAGTGAAATCTAATGGAAGCGCTAGGATCCAGTCGATCAGTGGCTGATTGCGCCGGGGATCTCGGTCAAGTATTTGGTTCTGAAACAAAAGGCGCATCAATTGGGTACAGAAGCTCAACTGAAACTGCGCATACAGAGACCGCGCTCTGCCAGACCGGGAAGGTATCAGGCTTGATTTGGAGAAACACCGCTTGCAGACGAGTTATACTCCAAGTCCATAGTTTGGTCCATAAAGGCTTGGGCCAGTGCTTAGATCCTGTGATGATAGTAAGTTTGTGTTCCTGGCCGTATCCTTTCGCTTACCTCGCCAAAGTCCGGCCAAAAATTCGGCTACAAGGTTGGGTGAGAGACAGGAACAGAGAAGTAAAAGCGAACACACCTCCAGCACGTTGTTTGAATTTATCCGAATCGGATAACAGAGGATCGATGGTCTTCAAGATTTCATCGAGTATTTCGTGTTCAAACATCTTGGCTATCGCAGACGTCATCAGCCATTCTTAGGAAGGAAAATGTCCAACAAACCGAGAGTCTTGATATAGGCGACATTATCGCCCCTCAAATCGACGCCGCCACTCTTAATGGACTCCTGACTCCACAACGCGGCGAGCTTCGAGAAATACTCATCTTTCAGCATCAGATCGGCGAGAGCTCGTAAGCTGGGTTGTGATGGCGCTTCCCACGATACGGCAGAGGTTTCGCCCTTGACTGGTGCGTAGCCTTTCACAGAGGAAGACCACAGAAGGAACCCAGTATTGATTTTATCGACATAAGCAGCCCTATCCCCATCGTTCAGGTGCTTCAAGGTTTCTGGAGTGATGAAAAACACCTACTGTTCGGTATCATCCACCGGCCTCTCGAAGGCTTTCAAAAACGCCGAGGGGTCGGTGACGTGAACAACCTTCTCCAGAGGGTGTTTCCACTCATCGAACCACAACCTTGGCAAAATTGAGAATGTATTCCACAGGTTAAGAAGGGTAGACTGACTCCTCGGGGGATTTCGCATATGTTCTCATTTTAATGAATGTTGTCAACTTTAGAATCGCGCTAGGGAAGAAACGTTTGAGTTACTCAGTCCCAAGACGTAACTCCGGGCTACATACATTTGCGCAGAAGCTCGGATCGTAGGTTGCGGGCTGATCGAATGCTCAAGGAAAAACTGGGCGACACCTGGTATTACAGGAACATCCCGACGGAGGAGAGCGGATAAGAAGCGCGTTGCGATTTGCACATATCTCCACTTCAAATGATGAGCATCAGAGAAAGCTACCAGACAGAGGCACGAGACGTACATGCGTCTTCGGCCGCACCGCAACTTCGAGGATGGACGTCACCTATAAACCCAAGTTAGCCGAGGCCCAAATCCGGAGTATGAGAATGTTTGCACCATCGAGTTATATGCCTCGCTGCGTAGACGCGCGCGCACAAGTGACTTGGTTATAGCTTCATCCACAAGCTTTCGGCCGATCACTGTAGAAGAGAACTCTGTTTCTAAGGATACGAGAGCCTCCTCCAGACGTACAACCTCAAGGGAGTAAGCTTCCGTGTGCGCGGATTCCTCCTTCATGTGTGCCGCGCAGTCTGAAGCCACCGAGCTCGCCAGTTTTTGGATGGACGGCTGGAAAGGAGTTGGTAAGAAAATTTGGGGAGATGAAGTGCTTCAAACCTTCTCCTCATGCTGACATTCTAACAACGACAAGTATAGTTGTTTCTGGTACACCAAATCTATAAAAAAAAGACGTCCACAATTATTCGAGCCGATGGTCCGGAAAAACGTACCAGCAAGCGTATACGCCACTGGAAGCTAAATCAGCGTGGGGAACATAAATATAGAACTGAGGAAAAACGGCGCACTGATTCCTTTGTTGCCCAGAATATACAATGCGCCTTTCATCCGATCCGGATCGTTGCCCTTAGCCAATGCACCGAGCAAGGTTGGCAGAACATATCGAGTAGATCGAAGGTAATACTAGTAATTGACAGGTCAACGACAGTTGTTATTGTATGAAGGCCGCGAAACAACTTACTCCAGACACGTTGAGGAAAATACTTTGAGCTTGCCTGTAGGAAGTCACGTGTTACGATTCATCGGACAGACTAGTAGTACACGCAGCATACCTTCGGATTCTTGTGTACGGCGAGAGTGACAGCTCGATCAGCTCCTCAATCAGCTTGTCATCGAGCGCGGAGCGGTAGCGGTAGAGCCCATGCATATACAGGCGGTTACAATGGAACACTTGCGCGCGCTTGATGAACACAAGCCGCGAGTTGTCCTTCTGTTGAGACCATATGCGATTCGTGCTGGAATCTAGGGTGAACATTTCGATCGATGGCGAAAATCAATGACTTACTCTCGGGCCTGCGTGTAGTTCTTGTGCAATGCATCGATGGCGCTCCGTGTCATGGCATAACTCAGTAAAAATACGTCAATGGACCGCGAGACACCCATCACCGCGTCAATGTGATCTTCTCCGCCAGTGTTCTGTCGTAGCGCAAACGCCGCACGCTGCACCACATCACCAAAACGTAGCCGGTGCGCGACTACTTTCTGGTACCGGGGATCCGCGGGGTCCGTTAATGTGAATCCTGCTCGGACATCGAGGTGCTTTACAACCAATTCTGCAATCTCTACGTCCTCTCGGATTAATGGCTCCGCGATATCTTTTGGTTGTTCTTGGTAAATGGTAGGCAGCCCGGACCAGATTGACCGGCACGCGTGCAAATAACGACAAAAGTCATTTCGATCTGCGCCGTCCCACTTGGTCGTCGTTGCCAACAGCTCCTCTACCTTGTCTAGTGCCGGTTTGCCAATGCGGTCGAGAATGTCCATAACGAAGCTGATCTCGCCTTCGGACGGAACTGGAGGGAGAAAATCCATAAATAAAGAGAAATCGAATTGGAGAAAAAGAACACACCATGCCATTCAACGACGACATCCTTAGCTTCGTAGAAGCGACCCCACTGCGTATTGTGATCTTTTTCGAATGCTGGATC
Source organism: Mycena crocata (assembly GCA_029281795.1). NCBI lineage: Eukaryota > Fungi > Basidiomycota > Agaricomycetes > Agaricales > Mycenaceae > Mycena > Mycena crocata. The sequence continues at coordinate 41,237 of JARJCP010000088.1, read as the reverse complement.
TTGCCACTCGCTGGTGTTGACGAAGCGGCTATTAATGGGGTAAACTCCCGCAACGTTGTGCAGGATACGCGAAAGCAAACGCTGGGGAGTCAAAATAGATAAACAAAAATTTGCCGTGAGCGGGATCCGAACACACCCCAGTTCCACTGTAGCCGCGTTCCCCCTTGGTCTTTTCTACGAGAATTGACAGGAGACCGAGGACGTTCTCCTTGTGTTTGAGCACGGCCACCCCACCGTACCCTAAGCACCCACGCAGAATTGCCATATCTGCGCAGAAAGATCAGCGAAGACATGCCAGAAGCTTCTACACTTACTCCAATGCAATGTTGTGTCAGAAGGAACCGCAGCGTTCTGGGATGTGGTCCGAACACTCGATGCCCCGTGGCGGAGCTCTTCCTCTACCTGTGCAATGCAGAACGGCAGAAATTTCGCGAGCGTTTCCTCCGGCCGCACGCGCGCCAGACAGCCTACAAGCTGCCCAAAGGCCCGGACTGCATTGGATTTGGCGTTCGTCGTGCCGTAGTCGTACACGAGCCGGAGAACCAGGTCGAAGAGATGGTCCGAGAGGTGCAGGCACACGATGTCGATCATGCTCTTGATTGCACTCAGGACCGTCTCCTCCTGTTTCCCGCCCGTCGTGTTCTTGCGCCCGCCCTCCTCGGGAAGGTTTTCATATAGCGCGAGCACACGTCGGAAAAGCGACGTGACCCAGTCTACAAAACAGTAAGGAAAGTGAGAGAGAGAGAGTAATAAGACAACAATCATACCCGCAAAGCTCGCGGTGCTGTCGCGTACAAGCGCGCGCTCCTCGTCCCTGCTGAGCACAGGCGTGTCGCCCAATTCGGTTCCAGTCGGAAACGGCGTCGCATCTGCTTCCGCACCGTCCACATCCATCATTTCATCGGCAAACCCGGGCAGGGCCGACGCGTGCGTCGACAAGTCCCCAATGCGCACATGCTGAATCGCCGCAACGATGAACGTCGTCGCGCAGCTCGTCTTGATGGGGTCATTGAGATCGATTCCCGGTATAGACAGCTCCAGCAGGGGCACGAGGTGCTTCTGCCCGCCGAACCACAGCTTCTCCGACACAAGCGTGCGCGCAATCGCATTGAGCATGGTCAGCACTGCTGTCGTCCGATGCGTCTCGTTGACGACCTCGAGTCCGCTATATGCGCGGTCGAGGAGCTCGGGCATGATGAGGCCCGGCTCGAGCATCGACAAGGCGCGGAGTGTGGCCTGGGCGCATCCCATTGAGACAGGGTCCTTTGAAAACATCGCAAGCAACGCGGGCGTGCGCAAAATAGCAACGAACCCGCGTCGGATGGCGGGCGTTAAGCGCTGAGCCTGGATCGTCGATGAGTATAACACATGCAGGAAGGATAGTTCTACAAACCGCGGGCGTACGGCATGACTCCTGTTCCTCTTCACGCATGCGTTGGCAAAAGAACGCGGAGAGGTATTGCATGAAGGCTGTCAGCTAGGAGTTGGTTAGCGTTATGAGGATATAATGCATAATGGAAGCCACCGAAATAGTGTATGGCCCTGAATTGGACGGGTGAAAGAACGATTCAGTGCTAGTTATCAGGCGGTCGAGAGTGTCAAGCGCCTTCGAGCCTGCCACGAATCCGGTTGGCTGTACAAGCTTCTCGTTGGCGTTGCGCGGCGTAGCCACAGAGCTGTCTCGCGCGGGTCCGTCGACTGCCATCGAATATACCAGCATCTTTGCAAGCGATTCTAAGAAAACCCGTCAGATAAAAAGGATAGAGATGTACACCGACCCACGTTGCCGGCTGATGGTCTTCTTGATCCTTAACGCCCATTTGTGCTGGTTGTCGGCGTGGGACGCGGTCGTGGAAGCATTCTACAATGCTCAATCAGTGACCTGGTATAGAGGAAAAGTCGAGGCATACTCTATTCGTCCCTACTGGGACGTCTGAACATATGATGAGAAAAAAACAACGCGGAGAAGGGAAGAATACGGACCCATAGATGTCAAACCCTTGCCGACAAGGAAATTCCAGTCGCCTTCGGACCAGATGCCAATGTCTTTCCACTTGGCACCCCCTTCTTCACCGGCTGGGCCGGCTGCACCAGCGACATGTTCTTCCGAAAGCTCGCCTGCAAGCTCGAGGATACGTTCGTCAATAATGGTGGAGTTAAATGCCTTGCAAAAGGCGAGGAGGGTAGGAAGATAGAGGTGGATGTGCGTCGGGGGAAGGAATGAGACGAGAACCGGGAACATCCCCACCATCGTCTGCAAAGTAGTCAGGAATGCTAAAATGATAGTAAACGTCGAAGACATGCCGTTCTGGTAATGAGAGGCACAAAGACGCCGAGCATCTCTGGAATCTCGCTCGGAGGATAGTAAGGCCTAGCGTGTTCCGCTGTGAACAACATAAGATTGACCATATTCCGGCCACTGAGCTGTGGTTAACAGACAATCAGTTCGTACAAAGGAAGCGCTTACCCGAGATCGTTGCGTTTCCGCCCGGAAGGCCAGAGTTCCTTCTTAACGATCCGCCATAGCGGCTGCCATGAAAGCTGGAGGTCTTCAGGCTCGAGCTTGGGGCGGGCTCCTGGCTTATTGGCGAGCACGCGATTGAACATATGAACCCAGTTGCGGCAGGTACGGGCGTCGATGCCGGGGAGCATAATGAGCTCATAGTATAGACGTACAAGCTTTCCGCGGATGGGTTTTGGGAGCGGGTAGCGCATGAGCAGCCAACTGGAGGAATATTGAGGTGAATGAATCGATGAATATGAATAAGAGTCAGACGACGAACCATTCAAGAATGCCATCCCATGTAGATAGAACGAGCCAGTTCTTCGCCTTTATACATACGTGCATTTTGGCGATGATCTGCTCGAGCTTTGCGAGCATTTCCGAAGCAGACTCGCATAGGTACGGCGAGGAATCAAGATAACTCTGGAAAGCGGCGTGGTCGTCTATGTCTTCCGAATCGATTATATCGACATCCATGGTAGCTGGCGAGATGGAAGAACTGGATGCCATGTAAGCAACAATATAAAGGGAGGACGCGTGTATAAGAGGACGCGTCACTGTCACTGCAGTGGACCAAGCCAGAACACGTGCTCGGCTGGCGGCTGATCCGCTGGCACCGCCGCACCAACCAACCAACGACCAACTTGCATTCGGAACACATTCAAAACCAGACTTTCAGCTTGCAAGTAGTCGTGGCTCATTCACTGCCGCTGTCAGAGCTCTTCAGTTACTAAAAAATATCCCAACACTTCCACTCGGCACTTTGATTCAGTTTATCCCCGTATTCTTGAATTTTCTTCTTAATTCTTTCTACAGTAGTCGGCTTGTATCTTGCACGTACTGTCTGGCAATTCAGAGCAAGATGCAGAGACACCGCACTTGAATCATGGAACCCGACTCGGCGACCGTCTTTGATTTGGACTTTCGACGGTTTCCATGTGATGCAACAAAGTTTACGTCCCGCCCTAAAAAAGACCCCCTTAGTTGAGCACCTATCTAAGCGGCCTAAGTAGTTAACATACCAACCTGTAAGTCAGAACAAAGTCTGGTTCAGGTTCAAAACTGTCCGACAGTATTCACTCCCAAATTCGACTCGGACGCATTTAAAATAACAAAGTCCCCCACGCCCAGTGACGCGCAATATCTATTTTGAGTTGAGCCTGATGAGCTATATGACTCTCCGACCCCTCAGTTATCCGCCTCTCTGCAGTGAATCCAATGCGGCGCGGTGGCGCCGTGGCGGTGGCGGCCCTTTTAAATCAAGATTGTCGCCTGCTCGACCTCTACCCATATGATGCGCTTTATTCCTCCCGCTGATATCCAAAAAGCAATCCTTGCTTGCGCGCGGTACAAATTTGCAAGCTTGAGCATCCGGATTCCCATCGAGTCGAAAACCAGTTCCGCCAAAAAAAAAAAAGAAAGCCTGTACTCGTTAAGCACTGATGCACGGTATATTCCATTGATTTTTGCAGTACTTGACATTGCATAGCTGAAGGTACGAAGAAGCGCGCATTTCTCAGGCATTTCTCGTGAAGAATTCAATAATGGCCTGCACGTGATCGCGTTTCTTCCTTCCCGCCATGACATCTCTTGCATTTACACGTCGCCTGGCGCTGACGGGGTTGGGACTATTCGCGCTGATACCACGCATCCACCTCGACTCGGATGCCGTTGTTGATGCTGATTCTGGCATCTCGTTCCCGCCGACGATGCGGGTACCGGGCCAGTTTGGCAAGACGCCGCCACTCGATCTTGTTGGTTTGGGCGTAAGGACCGTCTCTTTCATTGGTTTGAAGGTAAATTCTATTGCCTCTATCGGTTCGAAAGGTGTATTCTCATTGGCCTGAAGGTATATTCTATTGCCTTCTACGCCGATCTCGCCTCTCCCAACCTCAAAATCACCTCCCACATGTCTTTTGATGATAAAATCGAGCACATCGTCCGCAACACCGCCTGCGTCCTTCGCATCGTGCCAACTCGCAGCACTTCCTACACTCACCTCCGCGACGCATTTTTGCGTGCCCTCCAGGGTCGTCTCGCTGACGGGCAGAAGCGTGGCACCCTCACCGCGGACGACGCCCTGGCTGTCGCAGCCCCGATGCGAGCACTCAAGACCCTCTTCCCTAATAGCCCTCTCGTAAAACACGCTTCGCTCGACGTATATCTCCCCGCACCCGTCGCGGGACAGCCGCGGTCCCTCGTCTTCCGGGACCTGGGCACCGTCCAGAACAACTGGGTCGCCACCGAACTGTTCCTGTACTATTTTGCTGGTAACGGCGCCAGTCCCAAGGTCAGCCTCTTTCTCTTGCGTACCGAAGATCCTCCCTCACTTTCTGTTTACAGCTCAAGCAATCCACCGTCGCCAGGCTCGAAAACTTTGAGACTTAGTTCTCCTAATATTAAAAGATCTGATATTTTATTGCGACCTAGAACGCTCCCTAGAACGCTCCCGCCCCGGGTCCGGTTTGGAAACGGAAGCGCTTATTATCTTGCGAGCCTGGTTCGCCTCCGTCCAGATCCCTGACAGTGAATGCTTGTTCTAAGGCGGCCGTTGTCCTCGTCGTCAACGGTGAAAACCAGATGGTAACACCTCGTCTCTGAATCCACGCGCCTCCGGTAGCCTCGGTGAGTTGCATCCATCCCTGAGTATGTACGCCGAAGCGTGAATGCGGTTGTGTCCTGAAATTTGAATCAGTCTATAACTTGAAGTACATTGGTTTTTTTTCTCTCTTCTTTTCCTCCCTCGCCAAAGCTAAGTTCGCGCCGACTTGTCGCTTGTCTTAACCCTTAGCGCTACGTATTGCTTTCGCGTTGGTCTGTACATACATCATTATGAGTGACCTCACTTGGACCTCACAGCCCAGCTCACTCACGCTTTGTGTTTGTCCGCATTTTGATTTGATTCCCCGCTATGGCTCTCCCTTCGCTCATCGTTCGCGCCCATCCGGCTTGCTCCACGCGCCGGTGGTCGAAAACACTGTGTCTTGTTCGGAGATATGCAACGCATAGGAATAATATGAATCAGCATCCCTCACTGCTGTCCCAGTCGCTTGACCGGAATACGAGGCAGGACAAGGGTCCTTTCCAGCTCGGACTCGGCCTCGGTCAAACTCCCGTTCAAACCGGAGAAAAAGTTCCGAAGTGGTCTGAGTTGAGCACGGCAGGAAAAGGTAACCGCGAGTTATACCATCTATTCTGTCCGCTCAGACTCCAGGCAGTGAAACGGACGACCGCGCGGACGACTAATTTAACGGTGATCTTGATTGGGGCTGGACTGTCTTCGGTTCTCATCTACTGCTTGACGTCCGAGCTCTTCTCAAAAAATTCGCCCTCCGTTTTATACGACGATGCCTGCGACCGGATCAAAGCGTCCCCAAGGGTTCGTACTCCCTGTACATCCTGCCTGGGTCATCTCAATACCTTCATAGCTTGCCAAACTCCTTGAGGGTCCCCCGCGTTTTCATCTCGACCCTCCCGCAGCTGTCCGGCCGAGACATCGCAACCGCCATGTCTCTTCCTCCATTCGTGTCGATGCAACGGGACGAGAGCACATGTTTCTAAATTTCTACATTCAAAGCCAGCCCAAAAAACCTTCCTTCTCCGAATCTATATCGGGCTGGACGCAGGATAAACTGTCTCTTTTGGCGGAGATCTCCCTGGACGACTTCATGGGTTGGACACGGGAAACGGCTTTAGTCGCATGGGACCGGTCAAAGGAGGCTTTCAAGTTCCTGAGCGGCGCCCCACCACTACCACCACCGACAGATACATGGTCAACGGATGCCAGAGATGCCGAACGGAAGGACGAAGGCCGCGGTGGATTCATGGGAATGTTTTCCTCTCTACGAGGGAGGGGAACATCTGTGGAATCTCGACCAGAGACCGATGGGCGCGTCTTCACTGAAGGGGAGGTTCATGCAAACTTCGTCAAGGTATGTATGCTAGCTCAGCCGCAACTGTATTTATTGATCCGGCCCTGTTAGAATAACCAAGGCAACTTTGTCCTCCGGTACATCATTGTAGACTTACCCAGTACGTCACTGCTCAGACATTCATACAGACATCTAACGCCTCGTAGATTCACGAGCGCGCAACTCTGTACGGGTGTTTGTCGAGCGGGCGGCAGGGGTTCGCGACAACGAGCCAGTGATGCGCTGGCATTCGTGAACACCCTCCCAATAATAGTTAAAACTCGCGATTCCAGTGGGGGGATCGAGTGTGTATTATTAGTACAGTATGTCCATGCGTCTAATGAGATGGAAACTACTCTCCGAAGAGTTTCTGTACGCGCTTGAGTACCGAATCTTTGGACGGATCTGGGGAGAGGTTAGATACATTGAAAGGGGCAAGGATGAGCGCACCATATGGATGGTCTTTCGATGGGATCTCAAGTAAAGCTGGGAATGCCTGCTGGTACCGGTCCACAGTCGGTCTAATCTTCTCCGCAATCTAATGCCTGTGTTAGAGGGATTAAGCTTAGAATTGAACGAATCACGGACGTGCTGGTTGATCAACAGGATGGCAATGTCCTTTCGTTCGGTAAAGTCTTGGAACGCTGCCTCTATCGTCGAGACTTGGGTCTCTGCCGAGTTGTTTAGATGGCCTCTGGGGTACAATGAATTCACCGACTTGCATCCACAACCAGGAAGTTCTTCTTCTGGTTCTCGTTTATGTGCCCAATGCCTGCGAGGAGCAGTCCGGTGATGGAGTCCTGGGCAAGTCAGCCAGAATTTCGAGTCGGGGCTATCTGTAGGCACCTCATCACCAATGACCGCCAGCAGATTCCGGTTCTTGAAGGACGTGCTGGTCGACATGATTACGCCGAAAAAGGAAATACGCTCTGTTTCTGTTTGGCTGTGCCGTCAATAAGCGAAGCTTGAGCCAAACTTCATGGACATTTTTAATCGAACGCCTGCAATTTCGGAGGATACCCTCCAATATTCCCTCTACCCTCCTCCAGAACTGTCCGACAAGGCCTCTGTCACGTCATTTGCAGCGTGCATCTCTGCCTGGGTCGACCAGCTCCTTCCTGATTTTCTTTGGCATCGCGATGCATTCGAGCTCAAAGTTGCTTTGCATCCAGGCTCGCCAGAATATTTCCTGGAAGGAAGAATGAGGGTCGGGGACTGTGTGGACGACGAGTGGTGTACAGTCTGGCTTTTGAAGCAAATCAGCTCAAAATGGGACATGGCGATTAGGTATGTATCGCACCTACCTGGCCTTTGAACCAACTAAATCAAACTAGCGTGTTTGATTCAGACGGAGAATTTTTATTGATTGAAGCGGCGGAAGCATTGCCGACATGGATCACCCCTACCAACTCGGAGAACAGGGTGCGCCCTCTCCTTGCTTGAGGTTATCGCACAATTTATTCCTTGGGCAGGTCTGGATCTACAGCTCCCAGCTTCATATTATTCCTCTCTCACACGTCTCTCCGCCGTCTAGAAAACGGCAGCGTCGTAAACTCCCTGGAAAGACCGACAGCGACGATGAGGGCGAAGACGATCAAGAGGATTTCATCGCGGTCGAGGATTCGCTCAAGATCCTTCGCGATGGATCAATAGATACGGTTGCGTCCCTTGAAACCCAAAACGCGGTCTGGGGACGAGTAAACGGGTGAGATTGAAGGCCTTTTTCCCCTCCTCAGTTGACGTCTTTTCAGGTATCCCGCTGCGGCGAAAAAGCATTTCCACACGACAAAAGCTTATGTCCCTCTCGATATTGCTCGAGCATTGGCTTCCGACCCATCTCTGATCCAGAAACCCGTGGAGACATTTTACACCAGAGATGCCATACAGCTTCGCGTAGGACATAATTTTTTTTTTTTCTGCCTTGACTTATTGCGTTTCAACAGGCCGCTCACCGTATGGCGCGCTTTCCACCCCAGTCAAACGTCCTCACAGCCGTCAAGATGACAAGGACAGCCTATGCGCAACTGCTGGGTCAGAAATTCTTCCCTCCCAAAATATTTGGCCAGTGGAAAGCTATCGAAGGTTCCGATGAGTGGAGATGGAATGACGTTGGGATGAAAATTGTGAGTCGTGTCATCGACCACCAACTCTTCCTTCACTCTCTTTTAGGCCGTCGGCTTTGAGATGTTGTATCAAGAAAGCAAGGGCAAAATAGATCTCGCTAGCAATAGCTCAGATGCACTCCAGTCATCGGTATGTATGTCTGTGCAGGTCTAAAGTAACCTCCTAACATCGGCATTGCAGGTTGAAGCTAAAAAGGACGCTCTACGCAGAAGCCCCGAGTACATAAAATACATCCAAAATCTCATCTCTGTCGACTATTTTCGCGGAGAGATCGAAGGGTCGCAGCTTTGGAGCAAGCTCGAGGACAAAGCGAACGCCACATTTTTGGCGGCTCTCCGAGAAGAGTGAGCAGCCCTTTTTACATACATTGAATACAACTGAAGTCGACTGAAGTGATGCTACCCGTCCCTCATTTGCTTCTCTTGTTACGGCAGCGATCTCAAAGGCTCCGCAAGACGTCGTCTCCATAAAGGTCGACGAAGATGGCGACCAGTGGTTAAACATCGATGCGAAGGAATTCGAAAATATGTTGGAGATGACTATGGGCACCAAACTGCAAGACGCCATGGAAGTGGATACAAAGGACGAAGAATCTGTCGAGGATCGTCTAGCTTCAGATCAGGCATCGAGACTGCAAAATCTCGCCAGCAAGGTGGAAGCCTTTGTCGAAGGCAAAGGTGACTTAGAGGGCGCCAGATTCGAAGAGTAAGTTCAATGTCACACCCTGCTACTTAACCTCACTATCTTCTCAGCGAAGAGCTGTCGGATGATGCGGATGATGATAACGAAGAGTTCAGTGACCAGGCCATGTCCGATTCAGACGATACTGAGGAAGAAAACCTGGCCGCTAGACAAGCTGCCTTGGATAAGTTGGTTCCCGGCTTGCAGCCATCTGAATATGGCAAAATGCCTGCTTCTTTTCATGCCAATTCACAAAAGGTTGCGCCTACGACCATCGCAACAGACGTCGTAGAAGAGGTCGAAGATATTAAACCTTCACCGGCTACTGAACCTCGCACAAAACCCATCCGAGAGCCTATTATCCCCCGGGATAAATATGATGGAGTGGATTCGGACGATGAAACTGACGAGGAGGACGAAGAAGACGAGGACGAGGACGAAGATCGCCCGCAGGTTGTTGGAGAAATTGATGTTGATATGGGAGAGGAAGAAGACGAGTTCCTGGAATTTTCACGCCAGGCTCTCGGAATTACTGACGACCAATGGGGTGAGATCTTGCGAGACCGTAAGAGTCGAGGAGGTTGGTCTGTGAGACTACTCATGCAACTCGACGATTGACTTTCGTGTCCTGACAGCATTCGTTCCTGCTGGACTCACTGCCCTGACTGGGGCATCTCCAAAACAACAGACCCCATCGAAGCCAGCGACCGCAGCGGCACCCGAAACGCTGGCGCCAGGAAGATCACCAGAACCTGGTCCGCGGCCGAATGTCAACCCTAATCTGGATTCTTTCGAGGCGGTAATGCTCGCGATGGATGAGGAACTTGCCCGCTCTCGAACAAGCAAATCCAAACCCGCATCCGCGAAAGCACCGGCGCCACAGAAACCGGACAAAGGTAAGGGGAAAGCTCCTTCCATTGTCGAGGAGGAAGAAGAAGACATCGACTCGGCGATGGATAACGAGCTTCGAGCAGCGTTGGAAGACGACGGAGATGAAGACGAAAGGGAAGAGCCGATGGATTACAACTTGATAAAAAATTTCTTGGAAAGTTTTAAGAGTCAAGGAGGGTTGTCGGGACCTGTCAGCACCCTGGCTGGTCGACTGCAGCCTGGGTGGCAGCTTCCCAGAGATTCATCGTAGTTTTGATCTGTGTTACGTTATTCAATGACAAGCATTTTGGGCACTTGCTTTCCGCCGACTACATGTATAATAACCTAGTATCGACCCCGTCATGATTCACGCTGTGCTCATCTGTAACGTGTCTGCCCTTCATATCATGCGGGGTATTGAGAGGCATATTCGCAGTCAACACCTCTGGTGTCGCTCGACTAACCAAGTTCTACACCCCTCTGCACCAATCGTCGCAAACCCTCATTCCGAAGATCTTTTCTCTCATCTGCTCCCGACCAGCCAGCCTCTGTAACTTTCTGGACGCCCCAGAACTTGAGGCGTTTCTTGGACCCAAGGGAGAGGAAGATGAACGGTGGCGGGTGGTTTACCGCAGTTACGCGACGCTCTACTTTGTGTTCGTCGTGGACGGTGCAGAGAGCGAGCTAGGAATCCTGGACCTCATCCAGGTTAGTCTACCCCAATTGTCCTCGTCCCAGCTCTGACCGGCTTAAGGTGTTCGTCGAGTCGCTAGACCGAGCATTCGAGAATGTTTGTGAACTGGACCTCGTATTTCAGTTTGATGAGGTAAATGCGCATCTTCGTTGCAACGTCCTGAAAGGCATTTATATTCCGTAGGTGCACCATATTCTCGCCGAAATCATTCAAGGCGGATTGGTCCTCGAGACAAACGTTGAGGAGATTGATAATTCAGGTACGTTGTATACTGTACATCCATTCTACTACTCGACATGCCCACGATGCGCCAGTCCAACTAGCAGCCAAGTTACGAAAGGAGTCCTATACGTCTGCCAACCCGCTTTCATTGGGCCTCGGAGTCGGCGGTGTAGGCTCCCGGGGAGGAAACTTGAAATCGCCGCTGGGCTGGATAGCGGGAAAGATAACGGGGGGCAGGGCAATGTGATTTCAGGGGCACAATATACTTCATTTGAATGCGATACCGTCTATGCGTGCCTTTCAAGTGGTCGGCGCGACAAGGGTTCCTGCAAGATAACGTGGAATCACCCGGTAGTCGAAGACTGGGCACGTACGTTTTCGCTTTTTCTTACCTGCACCGGGAAGCGCTCGAGAAGGGGGTTCTTGAGGCACTTGTGGCGTCCCTGGCGCTTTCGCTGGCGGGGCGGGAGCCGGGGTGGCAGAATTCCGGGCGCCTTGGGCCGCTGGAGTTTCCGTCATGGACTCTACGTTTTCCAGAGTGCTGGCCGAAAAGGCCGTTTTGGAATGTAACGCCGTCGCTCGCATTGCGTTCATTAACAATAAGCTGTTTTGCTGTCTGGAACTCGCTTCAGTTCGGAGCTTGGGAGAATAGCATATATCACTACCTCTGAGGAACTTTTGGCTTGTTTTCAGGTGCTTCAGAGACACTCCGGCTGTCGGTACCAGTGCCGGCACCTTCCTCGCCCGCCGCTTTCTTCTTGAGGTCATCCGCTGGTGCCGCAGAGTCAACGATAGGCCATACAAATCCTGTTCGGGGAATATAGTCAGGACGTCGACTCCGCAAGATGTCCAGTGATGACTGCAAAGAGTATAGTGAAGTGAGCTGAGGAAAACTTCGTTACTCTCCAAGCCTCCCTTTTACAAAGCAGATCGCACCAGCCGATTCGAGAGGACAGTGTAAACGTCTGGCGACTGATAAATCCTGTTGTTCATGATGAAATATGCGGACAAGGGGCGGACTTGTTGATACTTCAGTAGTTACCTGAAGTAATGTAAGCAAACAACATACCTTCGTCGGGACTCAGCCGTTCGCGTTTATGAATAATGAACATGGATGGCGGCTGCGCGTGTACCACAGCGAATTCAACGCCCGTGAATCGTCTGTTTTCGCGGTTCAGCTTCCGGGATGATTGAGTCGGTGGCAAGCAAGCGTGCCTTAGCTCCTCTGCCTCATTCGCGATCGCTGTTCCGGTATGCATTGTTTGCATCCGTAACACCTGATTATTGCTCTGCTTGTCGTAGAACATGGAGGTAGTAAAGTAATCAAAGACATTTTCCGAGGTTAATGGGCCATTTGCCTGGAGTACCGTTAGCTGGGTTTATCGTAACATGGCGTTTAGCACCTGGATCCACTCGTGCCAAATGAAGAACCTATGGCTGTAGTCGTCGGCAGGATGCAAATCGCTAACGTCCATGGTAAGAAAGAACTTGAACGCGTCGAAGCGCGTGGCGGTCGAAAGCAAAGTCGATTTCAGGTGTCACCTGACTGCGCCTATTTGGCCATTCAACGCCAGTGACGAAAAGCTTCTACATACCAACTTCCGAATCGCTTTCTAATCGATTGAACAACGCAGCCAAGAATAAACTGCTTATTCTTCCAAGCTCGTTTCGGTAATCGAGACTTCATTTGGGCAAGGTACTGTACATTGGGATTCCCACAGATATATAGTGTTGTAAAAAACTAGGAGAGCACGGTGCAGAACATATGTGAGTACGAGAGAGTACGAGAGAAGATAAAGAAGACTGAAGTATTAATCGAGTTGTCGAACGCAAACAGACACCCGAACGATAGAGAAATTCATGTCGAGATCACGTTCGTCGCTGGGCCAAGCACCGAGTACAGGGCGGTACGATACGCAACACATCGAATGACGCAGGGAGGGACACAGTATCTGGGTTGAGCACCAGAAGTGCATGTGGCCAGAAACTGCGGAGCCGACTGAGGGTGACGTAAGGGCCTGCGGGAAGAGTCAGCGAACTGTGAGATGAAGGAAATCAACGGAGTCTCGCACACGAAAAGAAGTATCACAAAGGAGAAATAAATGATCTACGTGCAATCGCAGTCAACTGCGTGTCCGACAAGTCCCTTTCCGCAGCGATCACACCATCTGCGCGTTCCCTGTTCCACGCCGATGGACTGCTTCGATCCAACCGAGTGGTGCGACGAGCAGACAGAGCCTTCGCGCTGGGACTCATCGCGATGGATGCTGATGAGGTGGCGACCGAGATCGTGCTTGCGGCTGAACGAGCGACCACACGACCGATGGGGGCAGACGTGGGGCTTGAGGCGGTTGGGGTCGTGCGTAGCCATGTGCGTTTTGAGATTGTACGCACGCGCGAATGCTGCAACAAGGAAAAGAATGAGCAACGATAAAGAAGTAGAAGTGGCAAATGAATCCACCTCGCGGACAGGCAGAGCACTTGTATTTTTTGCGCGAGTCGCCGCCCTTGTAGTCTTCTTCCTCTGATACGTGCGCCATCTGTCCTGCTGGTATAATAGGGAGCTGGGTGGTGATATGGGAGGGTGAAACCGTAGGTCCAGCGATAGGTTGATTGTTGAAGTTGAGTTGACTGTATAAGTCAACAGGAATGGAGGGGCGTCTGGTGGAGGGTCCGTAGTCTGAGAAAGTCGTACGGGACTCGTACGCTTTTGTATAGAACTTGGAGGTGCTGCGGGAGGTGTCAGGCGCCGGGGTGGCACCGAAAGGTGCTGCGGCATCACCGCTGGCCTGAGCTGCGGCATAGTCTGATGCAGATGCGTCCACGCGAATGCGTTGGAAGTCCATCTCCAGGTCGAGGGGGAAGGAATAGTTGGAGGGAGGGTGGGGGGAATGAGGGTAGTTATAGAAAGACTCGGAATAGGACGACAGGGAATCATACGCCGACTCGGAGGAAGCGGTAATGTTGGAGGGGGGGCCACGAGTGGGCGTGTCGGACCTCAGGAACGAGTACACGTCGTGGGAGTCGATGGTCAAGAGCTGAAGTTGATTATCGTCGAAACCAGCAAGACTAGAGTCGAGTTCGAGCTCAAAGAGATCGGGATGGGGTGCGAGGATGTCAGAGGGGCTCTGAAAGGACGCAAAGTCCTTGTTGAAATCCGCGGTGAAGTCGTCAAAGACTGCATTGGGCGGATACTGCGTGGCCTGGGGGTTGGACATGCTGGGTTAATATGAACGAGTCAGATATGCACTGAGATGGTGAAGGTAGACACTAGGAAGGGTAAGGCTGTGTAACCGACTGCGATCAAAATCATCCCTTTTCGTCTCCATCGACGGCCACGGTTCCCCGCGGCGCCTACTTTTGCTCGCTGCAGCAAAAGGCTTTGCTGCAGCTTCAACTAGTTTCCAAAGCAGGACTCTCTTTTATTCTGTCTTCACCACAGTATGGAATCAAACGCAAGTCCAAAGCCAATGTCTCCCGGTACCGATCGCAAACATATCAACTAATGAACATCTACTACGTGGCCTTGTCGTGTTGCCGCGTGTAAATTGCCTGCAATGGGCCTGCAGTGGTCAGCTCAATTTTAGATTTGTTGGGAGTCTAACGCTTATACGTGCAACACTTCCCATTCCTCCGACTCTTGTGCTATACCGACATTTTACGTGGAACACTTTACATCCCTGCGACACTCTTGTGCCGACATTTGACTCGTGTGAAGCTGAAGCTTTCTCGAACAGTGGTTCCGTAATTCACTGATGGACGTACTCGCGTTTATGAGGTCTAGGTCTCCTGTCTCAAATATATTTTGACGCGTACAGCTCCGGGTAGCTTTCATAGGGACTTGTTTAATGCCCAGTCTCTCCTGTCTCTGAGTCTGCTCAGCCTCTTCTGTCATCACTGGCTGCTCACCCTCTCGCCGCAGCACATGCTGCTTTCTTTCCAACAAATGTGGTTTCTGACTGGTTATATTCAAACTGGAGCCGGTCTCTCACAGCTCTTTCCGCCGTTGAAGCTAGCCGCAAGTCTGCAAGTAGTACATATTTCTCCCGTTCGCTGCACTGCTTGGCACCTCTTGACTCGGCCACATCGTCAGCTCCAGTCGATTCAGACCCCCCACCTCTGTACACTCTGCTCTCTTTCGTACAATTGCAAGTATTTTACTCGAAGGTCGTCGTTTTGCCGTCTCTCGCTTTTGGGATCCGTTTCTGTTCCGTGGCTCGTTTCACGCGGAACTTCTACCTTCACCGCAGCTGCCAACATTTTTCTGCCCGTTACCGTCGTATCTCGGCAACCGCTGATCCGTTTTGCAAGTTTTATGCCTCAGTCAACGCGGAATCATTCCCCCTCGCAGTCTCCTCATGCTCTGTCGTTTATTTATGAACTGACCTGGAGAGAGTTCTCTTCGCCCATGACATGCTCAACAATCCCAGCATAGCTAGATTGTTGGACAGTGACCTCGAGGAGATCCTGGATAACCTGCATCTCGTTTTGGTGTCAATCCAAAGCATCATAAGCGCGAGCAGGTTCGGGCCTGCTTTGGCGCTGATTCTCGACCCGCAGGACTGGGCGGACCTGATGGAGATCAAGAACAGCGACATGTGGACGTGTGTACCGGCGACCCGAAGCGACGATAGGGAGCTGCTTTTGACATTAGGCGTCGATGTCTTGCTCGCGACGCAATCCCGCTGCCCTAGGAATTTCCGACCATTCGCTTCCAAATCCAGGTTGGCGTACAAAGAGCCTCAAAACACGATGCTTATCGAATGGTTTCAACACCGTACATCTAATATTGCACATAGTCTGTATTGTGCTCATCTGTTTACAGGAACGGATGTTGTGGGTGAATGCCCGGCGGGGTATCGACTGGCCAAAGAAGCGGAGCAACAAAACGAAAATCAATCTGCGATGATGCTCTCTTGTGCCAAGCTGTTGTCTGCAGTGGATAGTAGTCGGGGGGTGACTGCAACAAACAGATTGGGAACAAACCCGGACGCGGAGCTAAAGTCTATTGGTGCGATCCCTCTGGTTTTCTTGTTTCGCTCGCACAGCTTTCTTACCAATCAACAGAGGCAGAGACGCCCGCGTACTTAGTAGCTCAACCGGGTTCAAGTAGTGACTACGTTGTGCTACCCATCAGGGAATAGTAATATCATGGCTCGCAGCTCATATCTTCTCGGCTTCTCGACCACACCTAAAATATCTACTTGAATCCACCCTGCCTTTGCTGGGCGCACCTACTACTTTCTACAGGCATGACGTCACGCGTCGATCTTGATCGAAATTGACCCCACCGGTGGATTCAACGATCTCGTACTTTCTCTTCACACTCTCACCCGCCCTCCTCATTGACTGATGCGCCCGCCTAGCTCAATCGGATAGAGCGTCAGACTTTTACGAGAGTCTCTCCAGGCGAGGCATCTGAAGGCTGCGAGTTCGACCCTCGCGGTGGGCTATTCATCTTTTACTCTTTTTGTACAGCCTTTTCTTCGGCACTACGTTAAGCTCCATCCTTGAAGCCTCACAATAATGGGCAGACCGGATTTTTAAAGTCTCCCGGCATGGTGCCAATGATCGCCGCTGAGCAAGCAAGCATTTCTCATACATATTGGGTACATATGTACAAGCTCCATATGTATAGCATGTGATCCCTCCACGGCCCGGGCTTCTTTCTACCATCAGAATACTAATTAAAGGCTATGGAAGAAGATTCCTTTCTGGCCTCTGTTCAGATGCACAAAGTTCCACTAGCATAAAATAAACGAGTGAACAAATACAGGAGATCAGTCAACTGAGTCCAGCAGGATAGTAAGCCAAGTACGGATAAAGGCAAGAAAAGAACAGTTCTGGTGGTACAAAGCAAGAGGTATGCAGAAGTAAAGTTTCCGACATCAACCTCGGAAAGTTTTGACATGCTGTGCACCCAAGGAGGAGGAGGGTCCAGATCAGCAGTCCGCTGGGTAGGTACGGGTTGCGCTCACAAATTTTCCCTTTGGCCCAAGGGGTCACAGAAAATGGAATTCCAGATATGGACTCCCTCCAGTAGTCTCTCTAAGACAGACACTGTAGTATCAACATTTGCTCGTGCCTCACCTGATATACAGTCTGTTAGTTACCGTGCCTTGATTACCGGCGTCCCATCTTATTAATTAACAATCAGCAATGCATGACCAAACAAACCACTAATTCTACGTGTTTTGGCCGCCATTCGATACAAATCGTAGCCATAGATAGCTGTAGAGGAGCCTGAAAAGATGTATGTTCTCTCTGCTTTTTTCCCGCTTCTTTGTTACATCTCCAGGACATGTTTGCCTAATTGGGATGCAAAACCCCTGAGTTTCTTTGAAGTCCTAGTTCTCGATCTGAATTTCCGGGAGAAGCTTGTTTCAAGTTGAGGCGGCTCACAGGAATCAGTTCAGACTCGTTAAAAAAGGTGGACAATTATTTACCGCTCTCAACGTGTCAAGTCGCATCTAGTCGCGTCAAGGATACCTGGCACGTGTCTTCCCAAAAGGGATGCTTATATAATAACGCAGGACGCCTCATATGGTGGCACGGTAACTAATAGACTATCCCTCCAGCACGTGATCGGGTCTTGAATCACATTTCTTTGGGGAAATCAGCTTGACGTGTAGTAGTAACATAAGCAAATAACACGACTGTTTTTTTCCCCATTTGTGCTCAGACCATAGAGGTGTTGGGGTGGTCCCATGGTGATCGTCGATATGGAGAATGTGTATATGCTACTGTGATGATGTGTATCTATGTGTGCCTAATGGATCCTGTCGCTGCCAAACACGGCCAAACAACCGCCCGCAGAATCTCCTACCACATGTGCCCACCGCGACATGGCGGCGTCCTTGCCGCCTGACGCTAGACCTCTCCCCACGGCTCCTCGCCTGTCTCCTCCTCCAACCCCCAGCCAATCTCTTCCGCCTGCCATCGCTCCACCTCCGCAATCTCTGCTGCATGCAGCCTCACTATCGCCTCGGCCTTCAACCTTCCCCGCTCCCCTTCAGACGCCCTAACCTTGGCCATAAACTCCGCCTGTGCCAACGCCAACGGGGTTCCTTTGCGCGCGACATACAGCCAAAGCCTCCTCGAGCTAAATGTGCCATCCATAGGAATTCCTGTAACCGTCTCCAGCTCGTACAAATTCAGTATCTTGTCTGTCACTCTGTGGGGCTCCGACCACCAAACTGTGAGCTTCCAGTCGTTGCTGACCGTGTGAGTGAGATCGCTGCGGTAGACCTGCACCAGCTGGCCGTGTTCAAAATCGACAACACCTGCACGCGATGCCAAAACCTTGCAATCAAATGCTGCTTTCTGGCCGAGTGCGTAGGCAACCCTGTTGGCGTAACCGTCCAATCTCTGCTGAGGGACGTATGCCATGTGAATTAATGTGTCCTCTGTTAATGCTGTGACCGCATCTGCGATGCCGAAAAGCAGTTCCTTTGGCCGGAATTTGACGGAAGGCAATAGGTGCAGATTGAGAATATGGATCGCCTCGTGGAAGTATTTTGGCCATTGTTTCAGCAAGTTGTCTTTTGTCATGGAGCGCCACCCACCTCCGGTGCGCAAAGCCGTGCCAAGATATACAGCAAGATTTTGTTCATCCCCTCCACCAGGCCGTTGATCCAGGGCAAGTATGCTGATACCACCTTGAATTTGATGCCCCACTGGTCGCAGAATGCCTGTACCTGTTTGTTCTTGAAGTGACGGCCCTGGTCGGACATGAACGTCTCCATCGGCAAGTACTTCGTGCAGATTTCCTCTAGCACTGCCTCCGTTGTGTCACCCGACCCCGGTACGGTGTACATGAATCCCCACATGTGCTGGGAGCAGGTGTCCAGGTACAGTCCGATGTTGTGGAAACCACCCTTGCCATCCAGCATTGACAGGTAATCACCTACAACCAATTCGAAAGGATGCCTCCATACCACCAGATCCAGGAGGGAATGCAGGTTAGCGGGACCAAACCCTTTGCACCTCGCGCAGTCGGCTATTGCACTAACCATAGATTCGTCCAGCCTCAGGCTATGATACCTGTCCATCAGTTCCAGTTTGATTGCATCCCGATGGAAGTGGCCTGCTCTCCCATGAACCTCCACCGCCTTCGCCCTCGCCTCCACCCTCGTCAAGCACTCCCTTCTCGACCTTGCTCTTACCACCACCCCCCCACGGATGCACGACAGTTTGCCCTCGTCAATGAAGTACTGTGAAGCACGGTGTCTTGCACGTTTCCAATCCTGCAAACTTGACCCAAAATCCAGCTCAAGGATCGCATCGATCACCTGCAAATACATCAGCTCCTTCGCGAATCGCTCTTGCAGCGCCATCGACCCCGCCGGTACTGGCATCACCAGGTATGTGTCACCTGCTTCGGTTACTGTGAAGAGGTCGTTGACGATTCCTGACCTGGCTTCCCAGTCGGGCGAAACTGTCCACTCGCTGCCGTCTCCAGCCCTCTTTTCCCGCCCTTTGTCCGCCCTGCTCAACGCATCCGCAACCACATTTGACATTCCTTTGATGTGCTCCGCTGCTACTATCTTGTACCCCATAATGCCATCCCTCCATCGAGTGTGTGTCACGTTCAACTTCTCATTCATCATTATATCCCTCAGTGCTTGACAATCTGTTTCCAGCTTGATTGGTTGACCCCATATGATATCCAAGAACTTGTCAAGTGAGTATTACAATGCTGCAAATTCCAGCAAGTGGGGCTGGTACCGCTCCACCGCCGGTGATGTGCGCTTGGATGCAAATGCGATGGGATGACAACATACCACCTCTTTACCCCCTGGCAACTCTATCCTCATCTTCTGCAACAGCACCGCCGCAAAGGCGTCCTTGCTTCCATCAGTTGTTACGATGAACGTAAACTTCGTCACTGTCTCAAACCGTGGCGCCCGCAAGACTGGCTCCGACAACATTGTGTACTTCAGCTTTATGAAGCACTTGGTATGCTTCTCCTTCCATACTGACGCTAGCTTGAAGCCCCTCATTGCCATACAGAACACCTGTTTCTTCGCACCCGCAGGGACACTGACCAACCGCAGAACGTCACATAGATCCCGTTCAATGTCAGCATAGTTGTTGACAAGGTCTCTGAAATAACTTGTTAGCCCCAAAAATGTGTGCAGATTAAGTGCATCCTGCAGCTGTTTCCAGTTTATTATTGCGGTGAGTTTTGCCGCGTCCAGTGTCAAGTGGAAATTTTGTTTCCTATGTAAGTAGTCAGAAGCGACGTTGTTCAGACAAACTCATGCAATTCCAATTGCAGAGGGTTGAGATGAATTTATAGGAAGTTGAAAGGAAGTTGGGGGTATGATGCCTATGATCAAATTCCGTAATTAACTACCACACGGGCTACAGCCGGGGCTAGTCTAACTACTACTGATGGATATTCAAAGGGTAAAGCTTGTATTCAGCGAAATCAACTACTGCACGGGCTATGGCCGGGGCTAGTCTGACTCTAATCGACGTATCAACTACCGCGTGGGCTACGGCTGGGGCTAGTCTGACCTTGTCAAGTTTCGAAGTAGGCGTCTAAGTGCAATGAACCTAGTTTTCTACCGCACAGGCTACGGCCGGGGCTAGCCTAACTAGTTCTTTCTGATTTCCTGGTTCTGTTCCAGAAGAGTCCCCACCAAAAGGACTGAAACCTGTGAATAAGAGCCTGTAAAGCAAGAGGGCTTCGAGTGTTAGCAGTAGTACCAACTTGAAATTAATTCTAGCTAGTACAGAGGATGAGTAGGCAGAAAGTGAATAGTAAGTTAGGAGGTAACTTGGGAGACTTGATTGTTCCCTGTATGTACAAAATCCATGGTCCTTTTATACCTTTTACCCATGAGAATCCCTTTCCATTCTGAACCGGTTTTCTGTATTACCAAGCAGTGAATAATCCGCTCACTAAGCTGCTCAGTCAGCATCAGTAAGCGCTCAGTCAGCCGCCTGCCCCTTTCTGTAGGCATTTTTCCCATGCTGAATAAGCTGATCATCCATCTCAGTCAGCAGCTTTTAGTAAGTAATCTATACTTTTATGGCTGTGGCTGTGCTCGGGCCGAGGTTCCCATCAATTATTTGCTCTGGCTGTGGCATACAAAAATATTATTGCCTTCTGTGCTCTAAATTTTTGAGACACCGTTTTGAATGTTCATACCAAATATAAAATTGGCACGACACTGGCGCAACACCCTTTGGGCCCACCGTTGCCCCTGCAAACACTGCCTCCGTCATGTACAATTTAGTCTTCACTGCGGATAGCGACATTCCCTCCTCACAAAAGCGACCGAAGATGTGCCGCAATTTCTTCATCATTTCCTCAAACCCATCCACTGCTGGTCCCTCATTGTCCACAAACAACTCCATGACTTCCTTCACCAGCATGTTGTGGAGTCGTGATGCACACATAAAAGGACTCTTGAGTCCTACGCTGAGTTCACGCAGAGAGAACCAGCACAGTGTTGTGATTGAGTCTACGTGAGTGTACAGAGTAAGCAGAAAAGTCCCTAATAACTACACACACTAGACTAGTTATACAGCCATCAGTGAACACTGATGGCTTCATCAAATCAATCAACATGAGCAAAGTCATATTATATAAGTAATTATAATCGCATTAGGGCGGAAACCCTAACGCTCTCCCGTTCTAGACGATTTCCATCCTCTCATTTCAATACGTGATTCATAGCAAACGATGTTCGATCTAAGTACCGTATGCAACGGCTAGTACATGTCGTTAATCGAATTACGGCCAATTGCCGTCCAAGAATGTAAAGTGCGCGAGATCTGGACACCTGTGCAAGTACAGTATTGTACAAGACGGCAACCATTGGTTACATGGACATATGGATGGTGCTGTCGGCGTGGATGACATTGGTTGTGGACGAGGATGTGGATGCGTGGCTGGTGGAGGTGTGTGCCCACCGGTTAGCGGTTTGAAAGTCGATAGCCCCAAATGCAACTGGGTGGGGGCCCGAAACAGTGTGGTAGGGAGGACTGGGACATGCTGCATGATGGGAGTTGTTGCCGCCTCGATATCCACCGCGTCCTTGGAAATGCTTACCGCGTGGAGCACCGTGGCCACCGTGAGGCAATCCACAGAACCCACTACGGAATCCAAAGCCGCGACCGCGAGAGTGAGAGATTTCTGATAGTGATGGCATAGCAAATGGCGTGTTAGTCGACTGAGGGTAAGACGCTGCCGATGGAGCTGGAGTGGTAGCGGATGTGGATGGTGCCAAAGGTTCTGCCAATGTGTTAGCCTCCTCCTGCTGGATACAGCGCCGTTCTGCAGCCGCGATCGCCTCCTGATTTTGTTGTAGTTGAGCCTGATGCACTTCCCGCTTCTTTGCTTGCTGCTCCTTGAATGCATCACCGTCGGGATTGTTGTAGTCGACCATGCCCGGAGTCCCCATAAATTCTGGAACGCAGTTCTGATCAATTTGATTTTGTATACACGAGCCGGGCTCGCGACGAATGCCAATCATATCTGGGTTTTCCCAATGGGACAAATAGTATTGAATAACATTCCAGGCCATGAGCCGCCACGGCAATAGAGGTGACCGGGTAAGGATAGTGAGCGGTACCACCACATCCGGTGGTTTAACCCCGTCGTTGAGCGCTAGCAACTCTATCGCCTCTTGTGCCGTCCATTCGGGCGCCAGAGTCGGTATCTCTCCGTCAACTATGGGACGCGCCACAATCTCACGCAAGTAGGTAACAGCCCACTCATGGGCATTATCGACCATTGATAATGGAACTCCAAACCTTGCAAATCAACGTGCAATGTGTTCGGCCGTGATGGGGTGGTTGTCATCCACAGACCATATGCGTGTTTCGAACTTGTCCTCGATAGTAATATCGTTCATTGTGATGATTTGTTCGTAACTTCCTGGGGTGGCGATGAGCGCTAAAAATGCCTTTTCAATAGCTCCTCGGACGGCCGACTGTGCGGCTGTAGGGTTGCGAACACGTTCTGCTCCCATCACCTCATAGAGGCAGGCTCCTCTCACGTTGTGCATATTCAACGACCAGGCATCATCCAGAAACGGTGCGCCTGGAACTATCTCCTCGCGGTACTGCATGTATCTCGCGAACTCGAGTGGCTTGTAGCTGATCGATGAGCGGCGCTTGTGTTCCCAATATTTGCGTAACTCGGTCGGCCGAAGATTCGGTGGCGCCGCTCTCCAGCAAATTGCCTGTTGTACATTGGTGAGCCAATCGGGAAGTATATGTTCATCTACCGATAGCTGCTGTATTTCACTGCGCGCCTCCGGCTTGAGGTTGCGTGCATACACATTAATGGACAGGTGACGGAGCCCGTAAATGAATATTGGTCGCGTCAATTGAAGTTTATGGGTGTATCTCCAAGTAGTGACGGTTTGTGGCATGCCGTATTTATCCACCAAATGGTCGGCTGGTAATGGCGGTGTGGAAGTGCCAATAGGCACGCACGTCGCGTATGCAGTTCATGGCATTAAGCGTGTTCATCCCCATCTGGTGTTATCAACCATCCTTTCTCTCTATCTCTCCTCAAACATTATCCTCTCACCATTTCTATCCTCCCATCATCTATTCCATCTCAACAGGTCACTATATTGGTCTACGTCCATGGGCTTTCGATCCACACACATACGCCCGCACTTCATCACAACACGTGATCGCGAATCAAATCCAGTACCGTGTTCAAAACGCGTTGTTCGAGGTGTTCCGGTGGAATATTGGTGCGGCTGTTATTTTATATTCACTTATCTCTATCGTCTCGTCCCCTCCACGTATTCGCTCCCCCGTTTCCTGTCCCACATCCTGTCGCACAATCCCCGCATTTCAACACACCAACGGTGACATTGTATCCAAAAACACGGTCACCTCGGACTGCGCTGGAGCTCGAGACGTCGGAGGACTGGTCACCCTCTCGACAGCACTGTGGCGGCCAGTGTGCTCGCTCTATTCCGTCTTTGCACAGCTCCCGGGTGATTTAGTGGTCTAGGTGCAGTTAGCCTGAGGTTATACTCACTCCATGGACATTTTACATATTTTATCTTTTATCCTCTCATCTGCTCTGTATATACAACGACCGGTGGCGCAAGAGTACGCGTTGCAGCCGGATCGGGCTCGATCGTAGTATAAATAGTGTCAGTGAATGACAAAAAGGGGATTCCCTCTCTTCTTCTCCCCACTACATTCCCACCGAGTCTGAGCATAACATCGAGTCTGAGGATCCTCCGAGTTGGATCAAGAGCAACGAGAAATACATCGAGTTCTTATTCTGCAGCTGAGTACAATTCCATTGGCATTGTGACAGTATATCACAGTACGGCTATTCTATAGGCATTCGCACGACCAGCTCCACTCAGTTCCTACTTCGGAACAACCCTTTCTTCTACAGCGGCGGCGCCTCAAAATGTATGTCGTCCAAGTCGATCTTCCAGTGGGCCGTGATGGGCGGTGGTAAAGACGTATGTTCGTGCTCTGGTGGCCTTAGCCTGTTCTTCTTGTGGTCGTACTCTTCGGCATACACATCATGCATAACCACATCACCGCTATTGTCTGTGATCGCTTTCTTCAATAGCCGACTTGCCCTCACCATTATCACGGCTATAGTGGGTGCTTATCGACGCTACCGATGGTCGCTTTCGCGGCCGCTCGTTATTCTCCTCTTGTATTTCGGCCAGCTCTGACTTCATACCATTGTTCTCGGTCAAAGCAACGTCACGTCTTATCTTCATGTGTTTGAGCTGCGCATTCTCTTCATGTAGTCATGTATCCTTCCGAAGTGACTCCGCTTCAGCATGCTTCTTCGTACCGTCGGCGATGCTGACCTCTATCTTGAGCCTTGTAATCTCGTCGTACAGTCCGTCTAACTCCCCTCCTTCCTCGGGTGCTAACCACAGATTACGGAGAGCCAACACCGCCTGCAGACTTTCGTCATTCTCCACAATGTCGCGGCCAATATGTGCGTAGTATCCGGAGCATGCTTGACACGCGTCATTGTCCTCCTTGGCCGGGTCGTTACCTGCATGTGTCCCTCCGCAATGCACCGTACCATATTCGTCGTTAATTCGCCACTTGCCAGCATTCACCGTCTCCATTAGCCTTTCTTCTCCTGGTCTACTTCCAGGCTTCTGGATTCGGGTGATCGCTAACGTGCTTATTTCAATCCGAATTTCATCAATATCTCCCCCGCTGTTGGCGGCCTTCGAATCCAGAGTTTCGCCATGGGCGATTTCCCCTTCCAAGTCGTCCCGAACCAAGCCTTCGTCCACGGTGGACGTATCAAAATCCACAGCATCTTCAGGGTCGAGCACTTTGGCATCAACCTCCATTTTCGTATCTTTAGTGACAATGAAGCCGTCCAGCAATTCTGGCGGAGTATAGGGTGGAGCCAATAGGTCATTGTGATCAATAGTATCAAGTTCACTGCCCTCAGGGCTGGGCGTAAGTTTACCACCATCTATGGTGGGAGACGACATGGTGGTCGAAGAGCAAAAGTAAAATTGTTAGCTAATCCTGTGCTTCCTGCATGGTACACATGTATCCACAACTATTTGATTGCCGCTGCCTCGTGGCGTTTACTTCCGCGGATTCACCAATGCCAGACTCACTATTTCTTCTTAGGCAATTTCTGCCATTTATGCACGCCTTGTAACGCGAAATAATCGTCCAACGCAACAAGCAGTTTTACTGCATTAAACTTCTCCCAAGTGGTATCTCCGAGATTCCATTTGACGTGAAATTCCACGACATTTCCCGTCCATCGGTGACCAATTATCGAGTCCACCTTCCATTTGTCCTCCGCCGGCGCACCAAAGTCCTAAGGTCCGGATTGATCCTGGTTAGGAAACAATGCATCACAGCTTTCCACAAATGGCCTCAACAAACTCACATGAAATCGATTATGGACGCGTCAGGATGCCAGCACTTCGGGCAACTCCAGCTCGTAGTCAGAGCACTGAGGGAGTGCCTTCTGTACTCTATACGGTCCCACAAACTTGGGTAATAGTTTTCCTGCCCTGCCTTTAGGCAATGACAAATTTTTCGTCGATAAGTACACCAACAATCCCACTGCTATAGGTGGGTCTTCTCTTCGATGTTTATTAGCCTGTAGAGTGGAGAATACTCTCGCCTCGATAATTGAGTCATGAGCCTCTGCCAGGTTGAGCAACGCCTGCTCTGCAAACTCTTTCACGCCTTTTGGAGCCCGGTTGAGTTCAGATAGATCTCGCATCATTCTGGGCATATACCCTCCAACTAATTCGAATGGTGCATATCCCGTCGATGCACTAATACTGGCATTAATCGCGAATTCCACCATGGGCAATTTCTCGACCCAATCTTTCTGGTCCGCTCTAATTATCGACCTCAGCATTTGCCCAATGGACCAGTTAACTCGTTCCGTCGCTCCGTTGGTCTGTGGATGAAACGACGTGGACATCAATAATTTTGCACCCAACAATGGCTGCAATTCCTTCCACCATGCCGACGTAAATTTTGAATCGCGATCAGACACAATACTCGAACAGAGTCCATGGAGTCGCACAATTTTTCTCAGGTATATATTCGACAGCTCGGTAGCCTTCGTCGTTGTGTTGACGGGGTATCAGGTGTACATTCGTGGTGAGTCTGCAGAGCACCACCCACAAATAATCATACCCCTGTGATTTGGGGAACGGCCCGACAAAATCCATGGCGATAGACTCCCAGGGTCGTGTGGGTATCGGCAATGAATGCAACTTGCCTGCTGGCATCAAATTAGATGTTTTGCTCATTTGGCAAGGTGTGCAGCTGTCACAGAACTTGTGCACTTCTTTCCCCATTCTAGGCCACCAATACCATTGTCTTAATCAGTCTGCTGTCCGCTGAGGACCATAGTGCGATAAGCTCCGGTGAGCCTGGTCAATCAAATTGGCCCTTAGAGATTGCTCCCCCATTCTAATATCTGGGATGCAGAGAACGTCTTCTCGATTTCGGTTACGCACATACAGCAGTTCATTCCGACGAGTGAACATCGAAAAAGTGTCGGGTTTGTCCACAATCTATTTGAAGAACTTATCATTTTTGTAGCCCGTCTTGATATCCGATATCATATCATCCTCGATAATAAGTGAATGACCCACTACGATGGTACACGATCTCGAATTGATCACTGTAGGATCCTCGATTTGGGTCTTCTCCCGTTCTGAAAGAACATCTGGTTCCTCCGCCGCCTCCATTGCTGCCGCTTCCATCTCTCTTGCTTCAGTCGGATTATTCAGGCGGGAGCTACGATGCGGCGTCATCGCATCCAATTGGCAACGAATCACCGCCATTTGTTCCTCATGTACGGCCACCGCCCGCATCTCCATTATTTATTTCTTCCTATCAAATGGAATATCATCTAAATCTTGGTCGAGTCGTACATCTGTGGTAACATACTCATGCGACGGCTGCACTTCATCCCACTCGTCGTTCTCATAATATCTGGAGAGGCAGTCGGCCACTTTATTCAACTCGCCTTTAACATAGCGAATGTCAAAATCAAATTTTGCTAGGAATTCGGTCCATCGGACTTGACGACTATTCAGATCGCGCTGGGTTTGAAAGAATTTGAGCGCTTGATGGTCCGTCACCACATGGATACAATACCCAACTAATTTATCCTCCCATTTCATCAGTGCCTCAAGAATGGCAAGTGTTTCTTGCTCAAACACGGGATAATGGTGTTGCGCATTGGTAAATTTCTTCGACATAAATCTCGCTGGATGGCAGGTTTGCCAGGTGGAACCCTGCCCGTACATAGCACCTAGTCCCGAGATGGAGGCATCACAAATCACCCATATCGGTTCATCCAGTCTCGGATCGATAGGTTTTAGAATTGCCGTTTTACAACAGATTAATTTAATCGTTTCAAAACACCCTTGGTGTAACGGCCTCCAAGTGAATCCATGTCCATTGCGCGTGATAGCTGCTAATGGACCGGTGTACGAGGTTATGTCGGGCAAAAACTGTGACAAGTACTGTACCAGTCCCAGGAAATGCTGTACATCATGGTACGTCCGTGGAGTTCTCCACTCTCGTATACACTGCATCTTGTCTTTATCTGCATGTAAACCTTTATCATCGATTAGATGACCCAAACAATCCATGCTTGGCGAGTATAAATCACATTTTTCTTTCTTGATATAAGACTCATTTTTTTTTCGTAATGTATTGAATACCAATCCGAGATGTTTCTCATGGTCGTCTATGGACTCTGAGTAAATAAAAATGTCATCCAAATATACGTGGACAAATCGTCCAATGAATTCTTGAAACACCATAGTCATGATTCGTTGAAAGGTTGCAGGAGCATTACAGTCACCAATCTGCATGGTGTGACTTACATATGTACTGTATACGGTTGTAAACACAGTTTTCCATACATCCTCGGCAATAATTCGAATCTGCTCATAAGCATCTGACATGTCAATCTTTGATTGAAACCAGGCCCTGGCACAGTCTGATCTAATCTGATCTTGGTCTGTGAATGGAGTAACGTCTTTCTGCGTATTTTCGTTCCGTTTTTGACAATCTATGGCCGTTCGGAGCAGTCCTGTCTTCTTAATTGATTCTCGCGGATCCTTCGCTGAAGGCTGGCATCGCTTTCCGCCCCGTTCGTGCTTAACGGCGTGTTTACTGCTGTGGGAGACGGGCTCGGGCTTGGGCTTGCGGCTACGCGTCTTTTGTGTGCGTTTAGCTCCTCTGGAAGATAAGCTGGACGATGATTCATCGCTGCTGTCATCATCATCAGACGGGTCATCTTCTGCAGTGAAGGCTGCATATCGGTTCTTACCCAGACTAGGGAAACTACCTGCGCAGCCCGATTCTAGATTATCGGTGATGGTAGTTACCCGCTCTGCAGGGTTTTGTTCCCAAGCAGAATCCGAGTCGTCATTAGCGGAATAATAGTCAGGTAATGAGCGTTGCTCACCCTCGCTGGTTTGGTCCAATTCCGACTGCTCTGCCGGCCTATGGCCTTCTTCCTCACTCTCTGAGTCTGAACTGCTCGACCACCTGTCGCTCGACTCACTACCCTTGGCATTCGCCCTCGTGTCCGTGCTTGACGACGACGGCGACGAGTCAGACTACCCTCCCCCTTCTGCAGATGGTGGTGGTCCTCCGACCCCTTGCGATTTACCCGCTGCTCCCTGTGGCGCTGAGCCACTTTTTGAATAATACCATTCAGCCGCACTCACTGGTGTGTGTCCCAATGGTACACCCGGATTGGCACACAAATCATGTATCCCCGTGTTCATTCAGCTTCTGCTCGTAATGTTGTTGTTTCGAGGGGACTGACCCATACTTTCTTGTTTCATCGTATTCGACTTGTGTACTCGCCAATTTATTCCCATACTTGTCGCGTACTGGTGCTGGGGGATATCCCACAGAGCTCCCGCGACTTGGTGCAGGACGTGCCTCAATGGGAGTGCCGTTCATATCCCAATCAATCCCCTGGTCTTTGATATCAGATTGCCCGAACTTTTCCACTTCATGGAATCAAATTCGCTGAAGAATAATTTGGTGCTCAAATGAGTGAGTAATCCTTTCTTTAGCTATGTGTGAACGAGTATGCACTGACTGCATAGTTTGGCTTTCGCGCGTAGATTGGGTCGACCCTTGTGATCGGGTTCTCCCTGTCATGCTTGCCAGCAGCGGCCGGATGGCTACGTTACTCGATTTCGTCGTGGATGATCTTGATCCTGTAGTACTGGCCAACAAGGGTCGAATAGACGCCTTGCTTCCAGATCGCGAGCTGATGGACGGCTCAGTGTATACTTCTCGTGAAGTGGCCACTATCGCCGCCAATTTCTTTTTACGCTCGACAGCGTGCTTTTCTTCCTGTCTCGAATATTCGTTCAGGCGTTCACGGCGCGATTCCGCCTCTGCGCGTTTTGCCGTCCCTGCCGCTTCCAATGCCTCGGCTTCCGCATCTCCATTCACAATTGTTTGGCGTGCAGTGAGTCGTCGCTCTTCTGACGCTCGCTCGTCGAATGCCATAGCCCTAGCCAATGAATCGTCGGCATTTTCGACCGCTTGTCGTATCATGATCTCTTCGGTGTATTGCCGATCCTCATCCACCCACAGCAGAGCCGAATATCATACAGGAGACATATTATCCACCTTAGTGATTTTAGTATCAGACGGAGGGAGTCAGAACACGTCGAAGAAGCCATTGTTTGGTTGCCTTTGTACTAAATCTGAAGACGTGTTGGACCATGTGACTAAAAGACACATGATTTAGCGGGGTCGTGACTTAGGAAACAAACGCGTTGGTGTCGTATAGGGGTTAAATCCCGGGATGCCTGGCGCAACTTTACGAGTCTTGTTAAAGTCCTAGGCAAACTTGGTACCTACAGGAAGCTATGGTTAATCCCTAGCGTCCTGTGAGTATTGCAAGCGCAGGCAGCTTAATCCTGGAACTCCAGAAAGTAATCCCTCTCGACAGGAGGGATGACTCCCAGTTTCCTCAGTGATTGAATTACCTGTCCAATGTGTCTGATTAGTATCTAGGCACTACGCCAAGAAGACATATAGGGCTATGATCATCCAATAGCATAAATACAAAGTGTACACCTGATACCAGGAATACTGACTGACTCGATTGTATTTAGCCGTCTAGCACAGTAATCTCGTCGTTGTAAGCACCAATGTAACAGTATATAAGGAGGGGCATTTGGCGGTTGTAGGGCACTGAATTATACCTAGCTAGTAGGAAGCAATCACGCTCCTACGTCCAGGGTATCGTTTAGGCTCAACTTCTGTTCAAACCCTTAAACAAGGTTTCTACTAGAATTTGATATCTTTTGGTTTCGATTTGTGTGTGTGATTGAGTCTTAAGGAACACGGGGTTACTAGAACACGGAGTTACGCGCCTTAGGGACACAGAACACGGAGTTACGCGCCTTCGGGACACTTAGGGTCTAAACCGCCCACCACCAGGTCTAAACAGCCTACCCACCGGGTCTAAACAGCCCACCCTTACTTGCCGGTTTTTACTGTTACGCTCTATACACTGGTTGAACATTTCAAGTTTTTCAGTGAAAAAATGGGTGAAAATTATTTTGGGTTTTTCACCAATTTTTCACTTGAAACATAAGTGAAAAACTTATAAGTTTTTCACTACTTTTTTCACTTTGAAACAAGGTGAAAAATTCGAAACAAACTTTATGTTTTTTTCACCAAGAATGTTTCAAGTTTTTCACCTAAGTTTTCACCTGAAAACGTAAGTGAAAAACTTGAAACATTTTTCACCACTTTTTCGACTTTGAAACAAGGTGAAAAACTCGAAACAAACTTTATGTTTTTTTCACCACAAGCTTTACGAGTTTTTCACCTACGTTTTCACCTGGAAACGTAAGTGAAAAACTTGAAACATTTTTCACCTATGTTTCTATCACATTTTTCACCAATTTTTCACTTGAAACATAAGTGAAAAAGTTATAAGTTTTTCACCACTTTTTTCACTTTGAAACAAGGTGAAAAATTCGAAACAAACTTTATGTTTTTTTCACCAAGAATGTTTCAAGTTTTTCACCCACATTTTCACCTGGAAACGTAAGTGAAAAACTTAAAACCTTTTTCACCACTTTTTTCACTTTGAAACAAGGTGAAAAACTTGAAACAAACTTTATGTTTTTTCACCACAAGTTTTATGAGTTTTTCACCTATGTTTCCAGGTGAAAACGTAAGTGAAAAACTTAAAACATTTTTTACCTATGTTTCTATCACTTTTTTCACCAATTTTTCACTGGAAACACGAGTGAAAAACTTATAAGTTTTTCACCACTTTTTTCACTTTGAAAGAGGTGAAAAATTCAAAACAAACTTTATGTTTTTTTCACCAAAAGTTTTACAAGTTTTTCAAACATTTTCACCTGTAAACCTGGGTGAAAAACTTGAAACTTTTTTCACCATATATACGTACTCCCCACCACAATTTGCAGCTAGGAAAAGATGATAAAAGATGTGTCATTTTCATCCTGGATTTGGTTCTGCTGCAATTGTTTCTTTGTGGATTTGTTGTCTTGCGTTCGATTGGCAGAGGTCCAGACCAGCTCCCAGCAGACAAATCCGCGCACAGGCGGACTTTGCAGCATCAATTTACTGTGGCTCAAAGCCATTTTTGCCTGGGTTTCATCCTGGATTTGGTTACAATGTGGTCATTTCTTTGAAAGAAATTATGGCTGATTCCAGAAATATGGTGACACCGAAAGCGGAAACGATGCGGCTTGGCGGCGGCATCAACTCTGAAAAATTGACCAAAACTGCAAAAACCATTCGCCTAGGCCCATTTTTTTTTCGAGTCTGGTGCACAGAAATGGAGAGTACATTTCCTCACACTTCACGTGATTCACCAGAATGAACTTCAAGGCTAACATCACATCAGTCACTTGCACCAGCTAAAAACTACGAGTGATGGCAAAAATCGGAAAGGCACAAAATGGGCTTGCAAATATGTTCCTTTCGGAGTGGGGCCAATTGCACTGTGAAATCATGATTTTGCACCATTTTTGCCACGGATTTAATTTCCGCCAGTGCATTCAGGGGTGGATTTGATGTTTGGCGGTTGTGAACCGTGGCCCGCACCCATATCTGTCCAGAAATGCACTCAGCCGCCAAATCCGCCCCACTTTGCTCCTTCACGGGGCCAGTTGCACTGTGAAATCGTGATTTCGCACTGTTTTCAGTGAGGATTTAATTTCCGCCAGTGCATTCAGGGGTGGATTTGATGTTTGGCGGCTGTCAACCGTGCCCCGCACCCATATCTGTCCAGAAATCCATCCAGCAGCCGAATCCGCCCCACCTTGCTCCTTTGTGGGGCCAGTTGCACTGTGAAGTCGTGATTTTGCACTGTTTTTGCCACGGATTTAATTTCCGCCAGTGCGTTCAGGGGTGGATTTGATGTTTGGCGGTTGTCAACCGTGGCCCGCACCCATATCTGTCCAGAAATTCACCCAGCAGCCAAATCCGCCCCACCTTGCTCCTTCATGGGGCCAGTTGCACTGTGAAATCGTGATTTTGCACTGTTTTTGCCACGGATTTAATTTCCGCCAGTGCATTCAGGGGTGGATTTGATGTTTGGCGGTTGTCAACCGTGGCCCGCACCCATATCTGTCCAGAAATTCACCCAGCAGCCAAATCCGCCCCACCTTGCTCCTTCATGGGGCCAGTTGCACTGTGAAATCGTGATTTTGCACTGTTTTTGCCACGGATTTAATTTCCGCCAGTGCATTCAGGGGTGGATTTGATGTTTGGCGGCTGTCAACCGTGCCCCGCACCCATATCTGTCCAGAAATCCATCCAGCAGCCGAATCCGCCCCACCTTGCTCCTTTGTGGGGCCAGTTGCACTGTGAAGTCGTGATTTTGCACTGTTTTTGCCACGGATTTAATTTCCGCCAGTGCGTTCAGGGGTGGATTTGATGTTTGGCGGTTGTGAACCGTGGCCCACACCCATATCTGCCCAGAAATGCACTCAGCAGCCAAATCCGCCCCACTTTGCTCCTTCACGGGGCCAATTGCACTGTGAAATCGTGATTTTGCACTGTTTTTGCCACGGATTTAATTTCCGCCAGTGCATTCAGGGGTGGATTTGATGTTTGGCGGTTGTCAACCGTGGCCCGCACCCATATATGCCCAGAAATGCACCCAGCAGCCAAATCCGCCTCACTTTGCTCCTTCTCGAGGCCAGTTGCACTGTGAAATCGTGATTTCGCACTGTTTTTGCCACAGATTTAATTTCCGCCAGTGCGTTCAGGGCGGTTGTCAAGCGTGGCCTGTATCCATATCTGTCCAGTGATGCACCCAGCAGCCAAATCCGCCTCACTTTGCTCCTTCTCGAGGCCAGTTGCACTGTGAAATCGTGATTTCGCACTGTTTTTGCCACGGATTTAATCTCTGCCAGTGCGTTCAGGGGTGGATTTGATGTTTGGCGGTTGTCAACCGTGGCCTGCATCCATATCTGTCCAGAAATGCACTCAGCCGCCAAATCCGCCCCACTTTGCTCCTTCACGGGGCCAGTTGCACTGTGAAATCGTGATTTTGCACCGTTTTTGCCACAGATTTAATTTCCGCCAGTGCATTCAGGGGTGGATTTGATGTTTGGCGGTTGTGAACCGTGGCCCGCACCCATATCTGTCCAGAAATGCACTCAGCCGCCAAATCCGCCTCACCTTGCTCCTTCACGGGGCCAAGTTGCACTGTGAAATCGTGATTTCGCACCGCTTTTGCCACGGATTTAATGTCTGCCAGTGCGTTCAGGGGTGGATTTGATGTTTGGCGGTTGTCAACCGTGGCCCGCACCCATATCTGTCCAGAAATGCACTCAGCAGCCAAATCCGCCCCACTTTGCTCCTTCACGGGGCCAGTTGCACTGTGAAATCGTGATTTCGCACTGTTTTTGCCACGGATTTAATTTCCGCCAGTGCATTCAGGGGTGGATTTGATGTTTGGCGGTTGTCAACCGTGGCCCGCACCCATATCTGTCCAGAAATGCACTCAGCCGCCAAATCCGCCCCACTTTGCTCCTTCACGGGGCCAGTTGCACTGTGAAATCGTGATTTTGCACCGTTTTTGCCACGGATTTAATTTCCGCCAGTGCATTCAGGGGTGGATTTGATGTTTGGCGGTTGTCAACCGTGGCCCGCACCCATATCGGTCCAGAAATGCACTCAGCCGCCAAATCCGCCCCACTTTGCTCCTTCGGGGGCCAGTTGCACTGTGAAATCGTGATTTTGCACTGTTTTCAGTGAGGATTTAATTTCCGCCAGTGCATTCAGGGGTGGATTTGATGTTTGGCGGTTGTAACCGTGGCCCGCACCCATATCTGTCCAGAAATGCACTCAGCCGCCAAATCCGCCCCACTTTGCTCCTTCCGTGGGCCAGTTGCACTGTGAAATCGTGATTTCGCACTGTTTTCAGTGAGGATTTAATTTCCGCCAGTGCATTCAGGGGTGGATTTGATGTTTGGCGGTTGTCAACCGTGGCCCGCACCCATATCTGTCCAGAAATGCACTCAGCCGCCAAATCCGCCTCACTTTGCTCCTTCACGGGGCCAGTTGCACTGTGAAATCGTGATTTCGCACCGTTTTCAGTGAGGATTTAATTTCCGCCAGTGCATTCAGGGATGGATTTGATGTTTGGCGGTTGTCAACCGTGGCCCGCACCCATATCGGTCCAGAAATGCACTCAGCCGCCAAATCCGCCTCACTTTGCTCCTTCACGGGGCCAGTTGCACTGTGAAATCGTGATTTCGCACCGTTTTTGCCACGGATTTAATGTCCTGCCAGTGCGTTCAGGGGTGGATTTGATGTTTGGCGGTTGTCAACCGTGGCCCGCACCCATATCTGTCCAGAAATGCACTCAGCCGCCAAATCCGCCTCACTTTGCTCCTTCACGGGGCCAGTTGCACTGTGAAATCGTGATTTCGCACCGTTTTTGCCACGGATTTAATTTCCGCCAGTGCATTCAGGGGTGGATTTGATGTTTGGCGGTTGTCAACCGTGGCCCGCACCCATATCTGTCCAGAAATGCACTCAGCCGCCAAATCCGCCCCACTTTGCTCCTTCACGGGGCCAGTTGCACTGTGAAATCGTGATTTCGCACCGTTTTTGCCACGGATTTAATTTCCGCCAGTGCATTCAGGGATGGATTTGATGTTTGGCGGTTGTCAACCGTGGCCCGCACCCATATCGGTCCAGAAATGCACTCAGCCGCCAAATCCGCCCCACTTTGCTCCTTCACGGGGCCAGTTGCACTGTGAAATCGTGATTTTGCACCGTTTTTGCCACGGATTTAATTTCCGCCAGTGCATTCAGGGATGGATTTGATGTTTGGCGGTTGTCAACCGTGGCCCGCACCCATATCGGTCCAGAAATGCACTCAGCCGCCAAATCCGCCTCACTTTGCTCCTTCACGGGGCCAGTTGCACTGTGAAATCGTGATTTCGCACCGTTTTTGCCACGGATTTAATGTCTGCCAGTGCGTTCAGGGGTGGATTTGATGTTTGGCGGTTGTCAGCCGTGGCCCGCACCCATATCTGTCCAGAAATGCACTCAGCCGCCAAATCCGCCTCACCTTGCTCCTTCACGGGGCCAGTTGCACTGTGAAATCGTGATTTTGCACTGTTTTTGCCACGGATTTAATTTCCGCCAGTGCATTCAGGGGTGGATTTGATGTTTGGCGGTTGTCAACCGTGGCCCGCACCCATATCGGTCCAGAAATGCACTCAGCCGCCAAATCCGCCCCACTTTGCTCCTTCACGGGGCCAGTTGCACTGTGAAATCGTGATTTCGCACCGTTTTTGCCACGGATTTAATGTCTGCCAGTGGGTTCAGGGGTGGATTTGGTGTTTGGCGGTTGTCAGCCGTGGCCCGCACCCATATCTGTCCAGAAATGCACTCAGCCGCCAAATCCGCCTCACCTTGCTCCTTCACGGGGCCAATTGCACTGTGAAATCGTGTTTTTGCACTGTTTTTGCCACGGATTTAATTTCCGCCAGTGCATTCAGGGGTGGATTTGATGTTTGGCGGTTGTCAACCGTGGCCCGCACCCATATCTGTCCAGAAATGCACTCAGCCGCCAAATCCGCCCCACTTTGCTCCTTCACGGGGCCAGTTGCACTGTGAAATCGTGATTTTGCACCGTTTTTGCCACGGATTTAATTTCCGCCAGTGCATTCAGGGATGGATTTGATGTTTGGCGGTTGTCAACCGTGGCCCGCACCCATATCGGTCCAGAAATGCACTCAGCCGCCAAATCCGCCCCACTTTGCTCCTTCACGGGGCCAATTGCACTGTGAAATCGTGTTTTTGCACTGTTTTTGCCACGGATTTAATTTCCGCCAGTGCATTCAGGGGTGGATTTGATGTTTGGCGGCTGTCAACCGTGCCCCGCACCCATATCTGTCCAGAAATCCATCCAGCAGCCGAATCCGCCCCACCTTGCTCCTTTGTGGGGCCAGTTGCACTGTGAAGTCGTGATTTTGCACTGTTTTTGCCACGGATTTAATTTCCGCCAGTGCGTTCAGGGGTGGATTTGATGTTTGGCGGTTGTCAACCGTGGCCCGCACCCATATCTGTCCAGAAATTCACCCAGCAGCCAAATCCGCCCCACCTTGCTCCTTCATGGGGCCAGTTGCACTGTGAAATCGTGATTTCGCACTGTTTTCAGTGAGGATCTTTGCAGCATCGATTTACTGTCACTTGAAGCCATTTTCACCTAATTTTCATGCTCAGAAACTATACATGGTGAACTTCCAAATTTTCTACTACAAGTTTCACCTTTAAAACGTAGGTGAAAAGAAAGTTTCAAGTTTTTCACCTCAGGTTTGGTCTGTAAACTTAGGTGAAAAACTTGAAACATCTTATGGTGAAAAAAAAAACATAAAGTTTGTTTCGAATTTTTCACCTTGTTTCAAAGTGAAAAAGTGGTGAAAAACTTATAAGTTTTTCACTTATGTTTCAACTTAAAAATTGGTGAAAAAAGTGATAGAAACACAGGTGAAAAATGTTTCAAGTTTTTCACTTACGTTTTCACCTGGAAACGTAGGTGAAAAACTTGTAAAACTTGTGGTGAAAAAAATATAAAGTTTGTTTCGAGTTTTTCACCTTGTTTCCAAGTGAAAAAAGTGGTGAAAAAAGTTTCAAGTTTTTCACTTACGTTTTCACTTGTAAACGTAGGTGAAAAACTTGAAACATTTTTGGCGAAAAAAACATAAAGTTTGTTTCGAATCTTTCACCTCTTTCAAAGTGAAAAAAGTGGTGAAAAACTTATAAGTTTTTCACTTATGTTTCAAGTGAAAAATTGGTGAAAAATGTGATAGAAACATAGGTGAAAAAAGTTTCAAGTTTTTCACTTACGTTTTCACCTGGAAACGTAGGTGAAAAACTTGTAAAACTTGTGGTGAAAAAAACATAAAGTTTGTTTCGAGTTTTTCACCTTGTTTCAAAGTGAAAAAAGTGGTGAAAAAAGTTTCAAGTTTTTCACTTACGTTTTCACCTGGAAACGTAGGTGAAAAACTTGTAAAACTTGTGGTGAAAAAAACATAAAGTTTGTTTCGAGTTTTTCACCTTGTTTCAAAGTGAAAAAAGTGGTGAAAAAAGTTTCAAGTTTTCACTTACGTTTTCACTTGTAAACGTAGGTGAAAAACTTGAAACATTTTTGGCGAAAAAACATAAAGTTTGTTTCGAATCTTTCACCTCTTTCAAAGTGAAAAAAGTGGTGAAAAACTTATAAGTTTTTCACTTACGTTTTCACTTGTAAACGTAGGTGAAAAACTTGAAACATTTTTGGTGAAAAAACGTAAAGTTTGTTTCGAATTTTTCACCTCTTTCAAAGTGAAAAAAGTGGTGAAAAACTTATAAGTTTTTCACTTATGTTTCAAGTGAAAAATTGGTGAAAAACCCAAAATAATTTTCACCACTTTTTTCACTGAAAAACTTGAAATGTTCAACCAGTGATAGCTTTTGGAAGCTCTAAATCCAACCAAACCTTTGTGGGACCTTTGCTCGGCTTTAAGTCAAACAAGTCTTACTAAATCCAAACTCTTGTATCCCCTGTTGAGCCATTAGCTCCTTGGTCTATTATAAACAAGATATTCTCTCTTCTGGTATCCTCTTAGCACGTACCCTCGTCCTAAAAGGCAATCTACTCGTCAGAGTTATCTAGCATCGTTGAGGGGTGTTTTGTGTTCTGGATTCAACTTGTCGTTGATTCGGGTTTAGTCGACAAGGCTCATTTTGTGAGGATTGTCATCAACTCAGTCATTCGCCTTGGAGGGATTTAAGTATTTTAGCATTTGCAGCGTTAGAGCCTGAGCCACCGTTTCAACGGAAGTGGCGATGACGAATGGGTGTCCATAGTCGCGTGAGATTGATGTTCACGATCGTCCTTTACGATGGTTCGTGATCCATTCTCTCTTTGGTGAGATCAATTAGATGGTGGTGATGACGGAGATTCTCTGTCAACGTTATCCGATCTTTGATGATCTGCCAGTAACGCCTTGTGGGCCTTTTGGGCCTTCCGGTGCTCCCGTTTTTCCTCTTTTGAAGGCATATAACTGTTGTTTCACAAATTTTCTACTAAGTAGAGTAATCATCAATTTTTTCTCGTTATGAATGAGATTGGTTTTCACACTTGAACTAGTGTGGTTCAAAAAAGTAAAAGGACTCTTGAGTCCTACGCAGAGAGAACCAGCACAGTGTTGTGATTGAGTCTACCTGAGTGTACAGAGTAAGCAGAAAAGTCCCTAATAACTACACACACTAGACTAGTTATACGGCCATCAGTGAACACTGATGGCTTCATCAAATCAATCAACATGAGCAAAGTCATATTATATAAGTAATTATAATTGCATTAGGGCGGAAACCCTAACACATGTGCCCAAATTCCGTTGGTGCGTCTGTAAGTCCAAAGGGCATCCAGGTGTATGCATAGTATCCCTTCCCTGGAACAAACATGACAATGTAAGGCTGCACTGCTTCGTCTATCTGAACAGCAAAGAATCCCGATGTGAAGTCAAAGACACAGATGTACCTGTGCCCTGATAGTCGCCTCTGTTTGCCTCGAATGTCTCCCTGCGGCACTGGCACTACCTTCAGTAATCTGTTGAGTTTGTGGAAATTCTGACAAATCCGCCACTTTGGTGCTTTCGTTTTGGACTTGACCGATGCACTAGTCTCGTGCAGTGGCAGATCATACACCGGCGGCAACCCTGCCCGCATGCACTCATCATTGAGAGCATGTTTTAGCTCGTCATGGGATAGTCCACCCCCATCATGCTCTTTCTGGGCCAGTTTTATCGGTGAGACGCACTTGACGTCGCGAGGGTGGATTGGACAAATGATACCCGCCTTCTCCAACACCTCAACCTGCTGGTGCAGATATTCTGCCTGTGGTCATGTCAGCGGGCGCTGATGTACCTTGGTGCTGAACTGGTGTCCTTCCGGAATCTTCGGCGAGTACACCACACCCTTTACCAGAAACACCTCACTGACCGCCAGCGCGAATATGTCTGCATATTCTGCAACCATCTCACGCACCTCCAGACACTGCTCTTCCATCAAATCGGGCCCGATTTTCACCGACTCCAGTATTTGCGCCACCCTCGCTGGATTGAACGGGTCCGATGCTCTTGTATAAACCGACTCCTCTGCTGGCTGGACATGCAATTTGGTGTCGTATGTGCCCTCTGGTGCATCGGTGTCAGTCGTTTTGTCGACAAGCATAATTGACGGATTGTTCTGTACTCCCCTCGAGGGGGTTGTGCTGGCCCCCACTGATTTTTCGTGCATGGACGGCGTCCCATCTTCAACCTCCACAGATCCCTCTTTGCTGCCAGGTAACTTTTCTGCCCACCGCGTGCTTTGCTCCGTCCGGTCTAGAACTTTGTGTTCAACATTGGTCTCATGCACGTTCTGGACGTTGTTGGGTACTCCCCTCACGGGGGTTGCGCGAGCCCCCAGTGAGTTGCACACGTGCGACTCGGCCTCTGCCGGATGCACATATCTCTCTTCTCGCAATGACGATGGCAACTCGTCTGTATCTTCCACTTCTTCCATCATCGTACACTGCCGTTTCACGTCCTCTAGTACCTCCTCAATACATGTTGTTGCTGCGAGCTCTTCAACCATGACCACCGCACGTACGGGTTCTGGAGCTTGGTGCTTGTCAAAGCCGTCACACATAAGCATTTTATAGGAATGTACTCGCCTTGCGGGGGTACTCGCGGACGAAGTAACCCCCGTGAAGGCTGCAGGCTCGCCAGCCATGCAAGCCGGCTTGAATTTTGTCCACCAAGGTGGCCCACACTGATTGGGCAGCAACACGCCCACACCTTCCACCGCAATCTGAACGACATCACACCCATAGTCGTGCACCGCGCCGAATTTTGACTGCAGCGGTTTCCCAAATAGGAAAGGCCATCCTCCGCCACTGTTGAACACCTCGAATATGCCCGTTTGCATCAAACCCCCCACCTCCAGGGTTCCCTCCCACATCCTCTCTGACGGTATAAGTTGACCGCTTGCCATTCAAAGCATCTTCCTCGACGTCCTTCCACCTCCAAGCCGATGCTTATTCCTCTCCCACACCTTGGTATCCATTGCTCCCCCCTAAAAGTTCTTAAGGAGTAAGGTTTTTCTGAAAGTATTTTGGGTGATGGATCTCTCACAAAGAATTTCCCTTCCGAGAAGCTGGCGGTAGTAGTAGCAG